>LPNX011109654.1:5785-82734 GCA_001517045.1 Pseudotsuga menziesii
TGGCGGATATGCGACGGTTAGTTAAAATCATAGCTTTTCCTTAAAGAAAAAACCGCTATGCTTTGATAAAAAGTATTGTGCTTGGATGTAAAGTATTTAGCCTAAGCATCGGATATGCGACGGTTATGGGAATATCCGTCGCTTAACCGACGGTTATGAGAATATCCGTCGCTTAAGCGACGCTGGTGGTTACATTTACAAAAAAAAAAATTAACTTTGTGATTTTTGGTAGGTTTAAAAAGAGAAATCCACGCGCCGTCGGAAGTAACTGTCGGATTTTGGATCGAAATGTAGTAGTGCTATAACCCAAACAGGCCAACCTACTTCAAAATGCAAACAGAAGACAATCCAAACAAAAGAAACCCAAGGGATTTATGAGAAAGCACCAAGTGTGGTCACCAAGGTCTTCAGACTGACTGCATAGTATTCATAAAGAAAGCCAACTATCAAACATGAATTACAAAAAGACAGGGACAAGCAAACCCTAGCCTAAAAATCCCTATTTCCAGGCTTGTACGCGACTGTGTATAAGGGCAACTCGCGTACTGTATGCGAGTGTCCAAGAGAACAACCCGCATATGCAGGCCTCTATACACGACTGTGTATGAGAGCAACCCGCGTACAGGTACAAAATTTTTCTCAAAAAAAAAGAAAAATCCACAAGGCTTTCAAACACTATGGTAAGCATGAACCAGGATAAAATACCACCGAAAAACTTCAAGGAAAAGACTCGTCAGGGGTGACAGAAACAACCTACAGCAGTCTGGGCTCCCCAGGGGAGTCGCTAGTTCTATTGTACAGAAATAAACACCTTATAATCGAAGGTCTAGGGTTACCAACATACTCATAAAACTTGTAGGAAATCGACTCTAGACTACAGAAAAGGAAATAAGAGGATAGAATATACTCACCCAATACATGACAGTTGATCCTAGCTTTGTCCTCTTCCGCTCTGCTTCTCCTCCAAAGCCTTCAGGATGCTTCTCCTTCACCTGTCAAGAGCAAATCCTCCAAGTGCAAGATGATACATGTATATAAAACAGGTTAGGTAAATCATATACAGAGTGCTTAATCATAAATATTCATCAAACCATGATACATGAAAGACATTCAAAACACATATAAAAGAAGGATTCTCTTTATTAACAATAGTGAATGAGTTCAGATTACAACCCAATGCCTGAGACAAGGACTCCTCTGCAACCAAAGGATTCTGAGTTCCACTGCTCCAAATACTTCTGAATAGACACCACCAGCATAACTTTGCTCTCCAAGTATCATTGATTAATGCCCTCCCCAAGGCCTTTATTTATACTTAGTGAAATAAGGTAGTTTCGAGGGTTGAGGAGGTTGAGACAGTTAAGATGGTTATTGTTAAGGGCTTAACAAATCTCAAATAATCATGATTTATTATTTTTAATGTCAAAGGAAGGTGTACGCAGGTATTAATACTGGCAACCCGTGTATGACACGTGATTTTCTCTAAAGGAAGCCCGCATACAGATCTGTATACGGGATGCAATAACAAATACTTGCGTACAACATGTGACATGCCATAATAAAAGGCCCGTATGTACGCGAGATGCATATAGGAAAAGGCGCATACAGCACTTGACATATTCAAAGGTAAAAATAACTAGCTGGATGGATGATAAATGTAGTTCATAACATGCCCATCTATAGTGTTTTAGGAAACCTTCAATCCATAAATGTCCTTTTGTGTGCCAACATAGGGAATGTCGGCACTTGGACGGAGAAGTGCCATTTAGGTAGATAACACCATTCCATAATGGATCTTATCCTTTTAGGATCTACCGAAACACCTTCTTCATGTATGATATGCCCTAGGTAGTGTATTATTCCTTGATAGAAAGGAAATTTGCTTAATTTGGCATACAATCGATGTTCTCTAAGCACCTATATTACTAACCTTATATGTTCTTCATGTTCTTCTTATGTCTTGGAATAGTCAAGGATGTCATCCAAGAATACAATACATTTTGTATCTACGTACTTTATGAAGACTCCATTCATTAAACACATGAATACTACTAGTGCATTTGTTAAACCAAAAGGTACCACTATGAAATCATAATGTCCATACCTTGTTATAAATTTTGTCTTACCAATATCTTCATTCGTAATTCTAATTTGGTGGTATCCCGACCTCAAATATATCTTTTGACTCTTATGTAACCTTTCTTTAGTAGCTCCTCTAAATACATTTGTAATTCCTTTAACTATGGATTACTTATTCTTTAAGCTTCCTTAGATGAAGGTATTTTTCTTGGCACCAAGCTGATAGAAAAATTAATGTCCCTCTTAGGAGGCATTCATGGTGGTTCTTTAAATATATTTGCAAACTCTTTTAGTATTGGAAAATCATGCAGTTCTAACTATTTTACTTCTTTTGACTCTTCCATGTGAATTGCATATAACTAGTACCCATTTTTGAGACATCTCTTCAATTGTAGAGATGAGACTTGCCTCAGGAATATAGGTGTAGGTATACCTTCGACTATCACTTGATTTCCTTCTTCAGCTAAACAAGTATAATTTTTTTTCATGAAAATATAGAATGGAATGGTGTGCATCCAACCAATCTATGACAATAAATACATCATATGACCCCAAGGGTATGATGTTTAAGTCTACAAATATTTTCAATTATTCATTTCTAAAGGGAAAATCTTTATAAATTCGGTGATTTTCCTCTTGGCTCATATAGATAGTTGTACTAGACTTGTTTTTTCAAGTTTAATTTTCTTCAAATGACACTTCTCAACTAGATTAGGTGCAATGTACCTATTTCTAGCTCTGTAATCAATCAATATATATATGATTTTATTAGCAATATTACTTTTTTCCTCAATCATTCAGGATTGGTGGTCAACATGCCTCCCATCCAGGTCTGCATAGATCCTCTGAACACTTCCACCTACATCTCCAATAGTTGAAGCATCTTGAATGTTGTGAAGGTTATTCCTCTTATGCTGGAACTGACTAAAAAGGTGTTTCTCCTTGCATATCCAACATTCCATAGGTGGTGTTTTTCCTGAAGTATCTTCCCTTAGCTATCCTTGTTGATAAGAATTACCATTTCTGAATTTTAAAGGTTGGAAACCTTTCTTTATTTTCTCCTACTTTTACTTCTTCATATACTTCCAATTCTTTTGATATGAGGCCTTTCCATTATTCTGTTCATATAATTTTTTTTCCTTCCAGATGGAATCCTTAAGGTTCCTTGGCCTATCATACTATATTTTATCTCTTTAATATTTAGGAATACCACTTAGGAACCTTTGAATATTTACATTCTCATCTTTGATGAAGTTTGCATACTTCAAAAGTTGCAAAACAAATTCTCATAGGAATCCATAGTCATTGTTACCAACTTAAGATCAAATAACTCTTCCATCTTTTTGTCATAGTAATTCTCAGAGAGGTATTCTTTCTAAAATTACTTCTTAAATTTCTTCCAAATATTTTGTCTTCGTCAATGTCTTTTAGCTTAACTAGTTTATCCCACCAGATAGATGCCTTTCCCTGCAGATGATACATGGATAATCATGCTTCCATATTAGGTGTGTGCTAGTTCAACTAGAAGAAATTCCTGAGTCCTAAACACCATGCTTCTGCAACTTCTCCTTTCTTTACTTCTCCTTCAAAAGCTAGAGGCTTGATTCTTCTAATCTCTCCTACTATTTCATCCTGAGTAGACCTCCTCTTCATGTATCTTACTAGATATATTTGAGGACTACTCCTTGTACTTCTTAATGCATACCCCTTCTTCTTCTCTAAGTGATAAGGTCTCCTTGAAGATGTTATTGACCTCACATGACCTCTGCTATGACTCTTTTTAGAGGATCTTTGGATGGTCTTCAATGATTTTAGATCATTCATAATCTTCTCCTGGATATGATTTATCCATTTGTTATCCTTTCTACACTTCATCACTAAATCCTCCAAGCCCAATGGTTCACTAATCCTCTTACGTATAATTTACCTTCTTTCCTAAAAAACTCCTCTTCGATACTATATGGTCTTCGTCCTTCCTCAAAATCCATCTCCAATCTCTGACTTCCTACTACTAAACTTGTACTTGTTGAATATTTAGTCTTCACAAGATTGATTAAAATATCAATTTAGTGGCCACATTGCTTGCTCAATGATTCACTGGGAACTACAATGTGTTCATTATCAATATTATGACATTAAAATACACATTGGTATAAGTTCATTATCATTAAAACTACTTTTCTTCAGGTTTATAAAGTAACTAACCAAGTTCTTTAAGTTACAAACTTCCTAATTAGACAAGGGGGCTAGAAATCCTTCCAATATTTCTCCTTACTAGATGAACATCAAGTCGATAATCGTCCCAAGATAACAATTTAATTAGCTAACTTGTATGTGAAACTATATTAAGGTGCATGCATCCAATTTATTTAATGCCAATGCATGTTTATATAGTAACTTGTAACTTTGCAAAAGGCCCAACAACCGTAGTGTTGAAACCTTCAACTCTGATACCACTTTGTAGTGTCCCCAAACCTTATGACAAGGAAAAAGGATCTAAAATTTGGTTTAATCATATTGGAATAAGGTTAGGAAAACTAACCATTCAATGATTAAATAAAGGTATGAATTAAGGAACATTACTAAGGTTGTAATACTTAATTAAATTACTTAAATATTTTGTCACCCTTAGTTAAATAATATCACCACTTTAACTTTAAGGTTGAAATAATATCTAGTGCATGAATAACACATCTATAATCATCATAATTAGTGTGATTAAGGTCCTAAATTAAATTCTTATACTTAGAAAACATTATTGAAAACATATTTTATAATTGCCAAGTATTGTGAAATTAATTGTTTGCAAATTTAGTCAGTTTATGGTGTTGTTCAGTGCTGGATTTTAGTGAGGCTAAGTAATAAGGTAAAAACATATCAATGCACATCCATGGTCTACATCCTACAACCACATTGAAACATAGAAACATACCACATCGATTGCAATCACAACCTTCAAAATTAACTCTCAATGGTTGTCCCCTACAACCTTCTCTTACAAAAAAAGATTGATTGGATGGCTTCCACCCTCCAACCATCGATAACATTTGAAATTTAAATGCATTATTACAAACTCATATATACAACTAATAACATATATGTACATAAAAAGATATACATTCAAATAACATGTGTGCTCATCTTGGCACTTGAAACTACTGGACCAAAACAGGGATATCTTTCTCATGCAGAAAGCTTTTTCAGTGAATCAAAAGGTGATTCTATGATAGAAACGTTGTTATGGATGAAATGGGGCATTCCTCTCCACTCAAGAATGAGAATATATGAGAGAACTAGATCATATGGTTTCACCCCTCTCAATTCCATGCAACCACATTCATAGTTTCCAAAGTAGAGAAAATGATTAAAAGAGAAATATAAAGCACAACAACTTTGATCAATAATCTATAAAACCCATCCATCTTGCATACAAATTCTGACATACAATAATAAACAATTGTATATCTCAATCATCCACTATTGCACATATAATAAAATGTTATAATAAACATGAAAATATGAGAGAAATACTTAATATATGATATGAGAAACTGGTTGTAGAAGGAAAACACCCCCCCTAGCCACAGAACCAGTCAAGACATCCTTGCTTGAACATGTCACTCCAGAGCTATGACCATGGATCCGTGAGTAAAGGCACACTTAGTCTATCAACTCTCAGAGCTAACTCTTTCAAGAGTCACGATGCTTCTCACTACTACTTTCTTATCTGTCTCCACTACCTATGGGATATAACCTAGCTCATCATTCCCGTTTCATGGCTTCCTATGTGAGAACCTGGACTAGTAGAGTGATATAAGGGGAAAAAAATGAAAACAACTAGAAAAATTGTATGTCTCAATACACTCCCAGTACTACCAACATTCACTAGCGCAAGTCACATGGTCCAAATATCAATATTAGGTTCAACAAGGAGAGGGCATATGAATTTATAGCAAAATGAGGCCAATTCTAAACCAAATGGATAAACTTGAATTAGAGAGAGGTAAGTTTTGAGCCTTATCTTTGAGACAACTTGAATTAGTAGAGTGGTGTATTAGTTAGGATATTCCTTTTCCCAAACTATCACCATGATAAGAAGTTACCAAAAACCAACGAGTGGAGCCATGAATAGCACAAGGAGGCACACTAATGCATAAGGGAGGTTACCAAACATGAAGAAGGGAGAAATAGGTGATACAGGGGATCCAATAGGGTCATAAAGATCATGGACGCACAAAAATAGGAGCATCAATGCATTGTGTAAGAGTGGAAGCTAGAAAATAGCTTACAACCCCTAAAAACTAGGAAAGGGTCTCATAAATTACCAAAAACCACATCAATGTGAGGGAATATCTTCCAAAGGAGGGCTCCCTAGGAAATATGGGTCCATTAAGGTGTGCACAAGATGCAATAGTAACTAAATAGTCCATAAAGATCAAGAATAGGGTCTTTTGCACAGGGTTTGGGTGACCAACATTATTAATTCCACCAAGGTGAAAATATTAACTAGAATAGACAAAATTAAGCCAAAAAGAAGTTCTAAGGTGCTAGGGATGTCCCTTCTCCCCCTCAATTTCTAGAATCCATGACCCCCCATATGATTTTAGTTTCCTTTATTGAGCCAATTGTTTATGTAATCAATAATAATAACATTCAAAGATACTAATGATGCCAGTAATGACATTTATATTAATAATAGTGTCAGATTCAAATGTCAGATTATTAAACAATTATCATAAGTCCTTAATCACGCTAACATGCAAAGGAAAATAAGTCCATAGTCACATAAAAGATCATAAGTCCATAATGCAAAAGAACATAAGTCACATGAAATATTATAAGTTTAGGACTTAACAACTGGGGTATTACATAAAGGGGTCATATGACTATGGCATCCACTATGTAGAAACTTGCAAATTTGATCCATTTGGATACACATATTATGATTGGGTTGGTGTTGGAAAGGGTGACTGCAAGTCCACCTTAGGTTACTTTTTCAGTTTGGGGTTGAGGCCTATTTTTTGATCAAGCAAAAAACAAGACACTATTTCATTATCAACAACGAAAGTAGAGTACATAGGAGTAGTGAATGTTGGAACACAAGCCATTTGGTTGAAAAATATCCTTATTGTGTTTGGGATAGAGTTTCACTAGCCTACTATCATCTTTTGTGACAATTTAGGGGTCATTTGTATTTCAAGAGAGCGTGTTTAGTGAAATAGAACCATGAACATATATATCCATGTGCACTATATAAGAGGGTTGATACATGATTGGATCATAGATTTTCATCTCTCTCTTTCCTCTAAGCAAATTGTAGATATCTTCACCAAGTCCTTTACTAGGAATCTATTTACCCAGCTGAAAGCTTCTTTGGGTTTGAAGTAACCTTTTAAGGAGGATTATTAAGCTCTTGTTGTCTCTTTTTTATACATTATGTTTTATGGCGGGGGGGGGGGGGGGGGGGGGGGGGGGGGGGGGGGGGGGGGGTGGGGGTTATTTTAGAGAATTTTGTTATGCAGGGGTACCTAATATGGATGCCAATTTTTGGGAATTTTTAAATTATTTTCTTCTCATATTATTAGGTTTAGTTTGGGGGTGTTAGAGATAACAAAATATCATAGAATCATTCTCCTTTTCCAGTCACCTAGACCTTGACTTCATGACTCCTAGGGGCCAAACCCCATTCCTTTTTGCTACCTGAGTCACCCTAGAGCTTCTTCTAAACTCTAAGGGCCTCTAACCTATATATATACTACTTAAAAAAATCTTTAATTAGCAAAGTGAGCTTAACTAACCACATTTCTAGTTTTAAAGTAACCTCCTCTGATTTAGAGAGTGATTCCTTGATTTTAGGAGCCACTGTTCAGTCTTAGTTAGTAACTTAGAGAACCTTTCTAATTTTTATACTAACTGACCATTAATTCCTTAAATTAGACATTAGCATCTTCATGGACCTAATTAGAGCATTTTTGGTTAGTGATCTAAATATTCATTAAGTTAACTAAGCATTCATTGAGTTAACTCAACACTCGGTCAATTGATTAGTTATTGTGAAGTATTGGGTTAGTTTAACTCAGTTTAGGAGAGTTAGCATGGATAACTAAATGGTTTTAGCCTCTTGTTAATCCTAACACATATAATCCACTGCATGGAAAACATGAATCGCTAGTATTTAAGTATTACACTCCACACTCATTTAAGTTAATGAAATAGATAATTCTTATTCTCTTTTATTCCAAGTTGTTGTGTAGTAATTTATGTTAATCATTTATTAGTTAATGAAATAGATAATTCTTATTCTCTTTTATTCCAAGTTGTTGTGTAGTAATTTATGTTATTCATTTATTACATAATATGTTGATGGTTGGTTTGACTCTCACTAAATATCTCTTTAGTTTATTTACCTAGATCTATACATGTTAAAATCTCATAAAAACTAGACTATCTACAAAAAAAAAAAAAAAAGATGATTTTTTGAGTCCATATTATCATGACAGACCTCGAGAGAAATTTACATTCAAAAATTCTTGTCCATAGCTATCATTAGTCGGAATTATGTCTAGAGTAGTAATATATCTAAAACCAAAGGATTCAACATACCTTTTTCAAAAAATATTTTGCATTCTAACCATCATTATCAAGAATTAATGTAGTTTCATATGGAACCAAGGTTGTCTCTTAATTCAAACAAGACGTGGCCACTACCTCCTCAAAGAATTGACTTGTTTCACATATTGACATGGTAAAAGTGATCCCATAAGTAGTGTTTTCCAAGATGTTGAAAATTGCATCCAAATCTCGAAGATGCACTTGAATTTCATATCGCTAGAGCAGAGTCTAGTTGTAGTTTTTCATTGGTGTTGGGGAGGTTCAGACTAGCTACCCCCTTCGATACTACACATTTATTACCCCTCCTTGTTGTCCTCTTTGATCACTTTTGTATTTCCCATCTGTTAAAGCATGGAAATGAACCGAAGAACCTTCACTGCTATCCCTTTTAGTCTTACCGAGCTAATATCAATATCACCAATATCAACTGAAGCCTTTTAGACCATAAAAGAAGGCCTCAAACTTATCGTCTCCATCACCATTAATCACCACCATTACCTTGACCTCTACATTCACCATCTTTCTCCTTCACCATTAATCACCACCATCACTTTGGCCTCAAACTTATCGTCTCCATCACCATTAATCACCACCATTACTTTGACCTCTACATTCACCTTCCTATCATTTTGCCACTTCGATTTTCCATTGCATTTCCTCTACATCAAACCTTCCATCATTTCCTACAGGTAAAGCTCTTCTACCTTGCTTTCCAGCTATCTGCTCATAATACGTGCTCGGAATTGGTTATGTGGGGTTAAATATTTTCCTTAGTTCCATACGAGCCCTACCATTCCTCTATATCACCCCATTCCAAGAAAAAAGAAAACAATGTTATAGTAATAAATGTAGTGAATTAATAAAATAGATAAAATCAATGTTTAGAATGAGTTTCGTTAATTTCTTAAATTTATATAATATTATAGTTCTCTTAAAATATGATCACATTTTAAAAGTATTTTTTTATAATCAAGATTTCGATAAATTAAGTGGAAAATTATCATTATAAATTTGTTAGTGGGTATTGAAAGATCTAGTATTAAGACTTTTATTTTAAAACAAATTAGAAATTAGAAATAGTTTGGTTTCTTAAAACATAGAATTGAAAGTTAAAAATCTTGGGTCCTTTATATTTCATTAATGATTCTTTCTTTTGACTCATTCTTTTACTGGCAAAGCCACTTAACTTCTCGTTCGTGAAAGCCGATAGGCCATTGTTCATTTTTGAAGTTGCATGGACTTAAAAATAAATTTAAAACACCAATTGAACAAACCAAAAGTTTCATAATCATAAAAATTTAAGCTCATTTAAACATTAATCAAGATGAATTTAAGCATAACAAGATATGATGACCATAAAATGTATCCCCTTTGTCGGTTAATCTTGTTAATCCACTCAATGAAGCCCATTTATTGGACTTTTCAAGATAATAATTTCTTGTATAATATTAATTAAAAATTAAGAGAAAACCTTAAAATTAAGAAAGCTTAGAAGAAAACATTTTTATTTATTTATTATTAAGCTAAGTATCCTTCTATTACTTGAATATTAACATAGTAAAAAATAGTGGTACATTCAGTTGCGACAAGTTGGAGAATTCAAGAATGGCCGTATTGTTATCAGATATGTGCCCATATACTTCCAGTTCCTAGCCTAACAACCTACCCAATATGAAAAAATATCCCACTTAAACTGGCATGTCGGCCTCCATACCCAAGTCTGTGCAGAGACTGAAAATTCAAATGTCTTATAACCATAAACAACAGATTCGAACATAATAAAAAGTAAAACTTATAGCTTTAAACAACATAGTTAATAAGAGGACAGGAGTAGAGAAACAACCACTTCATCACAAAAAGATCAAACAACCAGACACATCACCCATCACTGGGAAGGAGATTCGTGGATAGGACAAACCCTCTCCTACCTCGACAGATCCCTCGGATGATCAAGGTAATCCTTAGTAACCATCTCAAACAGACAGAATCGTGTCATGCTAGATTGCTACCCACCTCTGGTCATTTGAAGTGCCTCTCTAATACCTTAAGCCAACTGCATCCTCTCTTGAATGTGTCGAGCCAAGAGAATGTGCACAACCCAGAAAGGATTGGATGCAAGAGGCCTTCCTTGGTGGGTTGCATGCTCCCGAAGCAGGTCTACTTCCCTGCGGCACAATTTTGGCTTCCACCTGACCTGGGGTTTCAGCCATATATTGTACCCTCCATTGGATCGTGCTGAGAGGAGCCAACTGTAGTTCAACCCTTAGCTTATACCCTTAAGTTTGCACCATGGCGACCACGAACTATCCATTGTGGCACCATTAAACCACTAAGCAAAGCACTCAAGGAACAAATCCTTACAAACTGCAAACTCCCCTTCACAAAGATGTTAACAGATGGCGTGGGCATTCCTTCCCTGGTGGGGGTATTTAAGGAATTTCTGCAAAGCTAAAGGAGGTACAACATGCTCTTGTAACATGAGTGAACTCCCACCTTCACGCGATCCATTTTTTCTGCATTAAAATATCTATACTTCCTAATCCGATTCGGATCATCGAATTCCTCATGTTCACGTGTGTGATCTTGGGCAGAGTTATCCATTTTATTCGCCAGCGTATGACCCTCCTTCCTACATTCATCTTGATGGTGAATTCCCATGGTAGATCCAATAGTTTTCCTAAAAGGGCATTTACCTCTGGATGCTCCGGATAAGCCAAAGAAAGACTGATTTAAGTGCATTTAAAGAGGGTAAGACACAAGACTATCCCCAATAGATCTCTATGTCATGTCATTATCTTTGGTTGTCATGTTTATGCCTTCGCCACTTGTCTTGACATTATGAGCATATGTGAGAATGAGCATGGTAGTGACGTGTGGGCTCGACATCTCCTCCTGGATCCACTCACCTTCAACTGCCACCATACCCTCCTCAGGATTTGATGAAAGGAGACCACCTATCTTGGGAACGTGCCACCCATGATCTAGAGATAAAACATGGTGCGATCGCATGTTGGCACCCTAGTGATGTCGGCTAGCATCCTGACGTGGAATGCCACATTGTTTAGCATCTATGTTGGTCGACAAAGTTTCCATTATCTCTTTCTTCCAATGCCTTGCAGCTTCGCCAAAGATCGTGGTCACCTAAATCCGAACTCTATTCTACATGGAATGAAATTCGTTTACCAAACCTTGCATTCTCCAACCCATCCACTACCTTATTCCTGCACTATCGAATGTGGGTAAATTGTATAGTCAGGGTGGTGACTAACAGTCACTTAAGCTTTGAAAGTCGGCTTTCCCATTTTCAATTCTTTTAAACCTAGGTAATGGTAGATCCTTGTTGGATTTTTAGTACTATGGAAATGATAACGAGTGAGTCCCCATCCACCACCAAGGGAGTCCATTGTTGTTGTAATTCCAACTTTAATCCGCTTACCAGTCCTTCTAGTTCTGCCATGTTGTTAGTGTTCTCACCTATGTCCCCCCAAAAAATGATGATCACATTTCCTTGTGAATTCCTAATTGCACCGCCATATCCCGCTGGTCCTGGGGTTGCATTTAGTTGCTCCGTTGAAATTCAGTTTAAAGGATCATGCCACTGAATGATGCCACGAGTTGGGGATGCGAGGAGGTGCATTCAGGGCTTGTAGGTGTTCCTTGTTTCTAGGTACATTGTAGATACCCCAATCATTAATTAGTATTTGTTGTTATGTTGTGTCTTCTTTAATGGATTCCTTAGTCCTTCAGATTAGGGTTAAAGTTTCCTTATTATGAATTTCTATTAGAGCTCAGAATTCCTCTATGTGGAAAAGCTTATCCTCGAAGATTCTTCTATTCCTAGCTTTCTATATTTCCCACACAATGAATCCTGGTAATACTTCCCAGACCCTATTCAAAATATCATTTTTGAAGACCTAGTAAGGCCAATTGGCTATTGTTATATCTGGATGCCCATTGTGTCTTGAGTTTTTCCTGAACTTTGTTTCTCTTTTCTCCCAAAGGGTGGATGCCACAGGGAATTCATCAAGAAGATGATTAATAGTTTCAGCAGTAGCTTCACATAGAATGCATCTCGATGGTCCTATCATCCCGTGCCCCTGAAGATTGTCCCAGGTAAGGATGTGCCTCGTGAGGAGTAACCAGCTAAAAGACGCCACCTTTGGCCACCATCTCCCACCCCAAATCTTCTGCCACTTCAGCTCCTTCACCATTCAGTGAGTTTCCATCAGAAGTCCCAAAGCCTCTTTGATGTTGAAGTTTCCTATGTTGGAATATCCCCATTGTATCTTGTTCGACCTGACCAAGTTTGGGATCCTTCTATTGCACAATTCATCATAGAAATATTAGATATTATCCTCAGGGGCGCACTCTTTTCACCATGACATTGGTTTCCACGTCCTGAACTGGGTATCCGGTGAACGAGGGTCCCAAAATTCATATACCCATTCTAGCGGGCTATTTTGAAGATAGTGGAGTAGGTATTGGATATCACCTCGGTTAGCTAAATAGGGAGATTGTTTCCATGCATCCTGAGAGAATGATGCCGACTTTTTGTCTTTGACCTCCCAAAATATGTGGCATTGGATGAGACCTATGTTTTCTTGTGTGGCCTTCCAAATACTTGAACATGGGAGATCTTCACCAAATCGAATAAGTTGTTGTTTCGACCATTGAGGCACGTATTTCTAATGCTAGAGCTTTGCCCAGAATTCGTCTGAGTGAGAAATCCATTTCCACCATATTTTTTCCCCCAATACTATGTTTATGCTGACTGGGTCCTTGAGGCCTAGACCCCCGACATCCTTTGGTTTGCACAGGATGTGCCAGTCGACCAGAGCCCATTTCCTGTGCCCTTATGTTCCCCCCCATAGAAAGGCCCTCTAGATGTTTCAAATTTGTTTTAGCACTGATTTGGGAGCAGCCAAAATAGAGAAGAGGTACAAAGGCATGGCTTGGAGTGCTGACTTGGCCATAATTATTCTTCTTGGGAGATTAAGAGCCCTATAGGTCCATTGGATGAGCGTTTGCTTAAGTTTATCCAATAAATCCTTCGAGGAGATTTGTTTTATAGTGGATTGAGCTAAAGGATCACCCAGATATTTGGAAGGTAGATTCCCCTCTGAGAATTCCAGGATTCTGAGGATGTTACATCGTGTGACTTTCTAGGTATTGAAAAAGTACACCTGGGACTTCTCCTTATTTATTTCCATCCCACTGGCCTCGAGAAAAGTGTCGAGCCCCCTTTTTAATGTCACGATATTCCTGAACAGTGTATGGGCCCATAAACATTGTGTCATCAACAAATTGTTGACGAGCCTGCAGTTCCACCTCTTCGCTTAGGTTGAGCCCTCTAATCTGATCCTCGATGCGCATGCCCTCAAGCATGTGACCTAGTCCTTATGTGGTGATGATGAACAAGAAATGAGATAAAGGATCTCCCTGACGTTTTCCTGGCGAGGTAGGGAAAGGCTGTGAAGGAGTCATGTTAGCCATAATTGAGAAGAAAGCATAAGAGACTAGATTCATCACCCACTCGATGCATTGATCCGAAAAGCCAAATTTCTGAAGGATTCCTGCCAATAATTTCTAGTTTAATTTGTCATATGATTTTGACATATCAAGTTTCATCAACATACCTTGGATATTTTCCGTTTTTAGGGAATGAATCGTTTCATGCACCAAAATGATTCCATCCATTATCTGTCACCCTTCGACAAAACCAGCTTGTTCTGGTGATATCAGGAGCGAGAGCAGGGGTCAAATCCTATTGGTTATGACCTTAGAAATAATCTTTTATATGGCGTTGCACAGATCAATCAATCTAAGTTTCCCAAGGTCCTCCGTGCCATTTCCTTTAGGAATGAGTGTGAGGAAGGTGGTGTTAAGGGATTTTAGAATACTGCCTGTCTTTCTTGAATCCTCAACAAGATCCCACACTTTGTCTTTCAGGCAATCCCAACAAAAGTGAAATAAATTTGTTGTGAACCCATCAGGTTTTAGGGATTTGTCATCATCCATTTTCTTGACTGTTACCTCTACTTCGGCCATCTCAATCGACTTCATTAACATAAATTTGTGTTCATTATTAATGACCCTTGGTATGTGCCTTAGGACCTTGGTCTGAGCCTCATTTCTATGATGTTATGGCTCCTCCATAAGTTCAGCGAAGAAGTCGTTTAGGGTACGTTCCAATCCCTCTTGAGTTTTCGCGTGTGTTCTTTCCACCCTTTTTAGCCTCACCATGCTATTACCATGTTGATGTTAAATGGTTGCTTTATGGAAAAACCTAGTGTTGTGTTCTCCCTCTTTGAGCCACTTTATTATTGATTTTTGTTTCCATAGGAGTTCCTCCTATTTATCTCTTAAGCTAAATTCCTAAAGCAGGGTTTTCTCCTGAGCTCTTACCTTCTCATTGAATCCCTGTTGCATGCCTGTCTATTGTACCTCTTGAATATGTTGATCCAACTTTCTTTTCTCTTGGAATATGTTCCCAAAGGATTCAATATTGCAGCTTCTAATTTTTGTTTTTAGAAGCTTGAATTTTTGTTCAAACTGGTACATGAACGTACCTTTTATGGGGGGAATGTCTGTCCACCATTGCTTGATATTCTCCAAGAAATTGGGGTGAAGGAGCTAGAACTATTCAAAACGAAATGTTCTTTGAAGGTTCACCCCAATTCTCACCCAATCCAAACTTATTGGCCAGTGGTCCGAACCAGCCGAGGGAAGTATCACGACTGTCAATTCTCCCCCCTCCATCATAATAGATTATGAAACTAGAAAGCGGTATAAGCAACATGTGATGCTTCTGTGCCCCCCTCTCTTATTGTTCCAGGTGTATATACCATTGGACGTTCTAACATCAACCAGATCGAAGGTTGCAATGATTTCATTACAGTGATCACTGATAGGGTTTAGCTGTCGTAAACCTCCTTTTTGTCTCATCTAGGCTTATGATCAAGTTAAATTCCCCTCCTAGAATCCAGGGATGCAAGCCAACCTCTGTCTTTACAGTGCGCAGGGCTTCCAAAAAATAGGTTTCAAATCATCCGGGGATGGGCCATAAATATTGGAAATGAATCCCCAAGTTCGCGTACCCATTTCCTGGAAAGACGCCGAAAGAAAAAACTGTGAGGACCACCTCCCTCGGATTCCATAGGATGCCTATCCCTCCAGATGCTCCTCTGGCGTTTATAGCGACTACTTTGCTGGGGTTCCATACTTTATTTCCTATTTCTTTGAGTTCTGCTTCTGAACATTTAGTTTCTTGAAGAAAAACTATGATCGACTTTTCAGTTTCTATTTTCTTTTTTAGAAGACGGATCTTTAGGGTCTGTTACAGCCTCTTATGTTCTAGGATGTGATCCACATCTTATAACTACTTGGGGGAAGAAGTTAGGGCTGCATCGATAGTTAGATATTGCCTCGAGGCCACTAGTTTTGCCCCTATTAGTTGGATTCGCTGAACATTATTGTGTCTCCCTCGCTTCTCTCTTCTACCTTTCTTTTTTCGATCTGGGTCCTTAAGAGATTCCGCTGTTATTCCCAGGTGGTTAATTTTTTTGGTCTTTATAATGGCTTTCTCCAGCAGGAAGACCTATTTAGGAGGAATATGATTAGATACTTTTTATGAGCATGCCGCCTATATTGCTTCTAGATCCAGATCTCTTATATCCATCTCTTCCCCTTATGGGTTTGGAATTGGGTTGTCCTCCCTGTTTATTTCCTTGTCGAATTTTTGGATCTGGATTTTTGAAGATGGGGGTGTATCTAGATCTTGGAGTTCTGGGATCTGCCCTTCTCTCTGGGTTTCAACCACCTTTTCAGGTTGAAGGGATTTGAACCGATTGTGGGTCTAAACTTTCTTGTGAATCTCTGGGCTGATCTTTTCTTCGTAGCTACCTTGGTAAAACCTTTAGCATCTTTTCCTTCTTGAGCATTAGTGCCTCTAAGTTTTTTATTTAGAGGGGAGTCACGAAAAAGATGCCCATGTTCATGGCATCGCCTGCAGTGAAAATGGATATGTTCATAATCGATCGCTTGGAACCATTCCTCATCCTCCCATGATAACTCAATCCCATCAGGTAGTATGTCCAAGTAAAGGCATATCGTGACATAAAAAGTGTATCGCATCTGTTTAGTTTGTTTCGATACTTTTACAAATATTCCCAACATATTGCCAATATCTGTGAGGATTTCTTCTTTCTAGTATTCCAAGGGTAAGGAATACAACCGGATCCAGACCGGTGCTATCGTTAGGTTTTTTTTTTTCTGAGTTAAAATGCTCTTTCCATGGTGTGAGGAAAAGGCTAGCTGAGTTGAAGAAGTATGGCCTGTTATCAAATATTCTATATATGTCCGCTTCATTGAAGAAAATGACCGTGAAAAAACCTTTTGCACCCAGTTGCAGGTCATAATGGCCTTAGAGATTCCAGGTTGTGTTGATCCACCACATCAAGGTTTTCTCTGCCCACCATATTCCAATGAATTTGTCGATAAAAGCATGATATTTCATATACTGAATATCCTCACGAACACGGTTCGAATGAATCTGAAGCTTCGAAACTGTTTTAGACTTTAGCACACAGTGTACTAGTTTCCTAGTTTCCCCAGTCGAGGTGGCATTTTTTATAATCCTGCTCGTCCCTTCTCCTCCCTTCCCCGAGTGGAAATCTAGGTCTGATACCACCACTTTTCCTTTCTCTCTTTCCAAGCCCTGAAGAGGGGGCATCTTCCCTTGTCCGTGTGCTCACTCATACCAGTGCACCCTTCCCCCAATGCAAAGGTACAGGGTCCAAACTCTAACAAAAACCTGCAAAACCAGACCAAATCCTGCAACCCTATTTCACCATGAAACCTTATGCCTCCATCGCTCCGCCAAAATTAGAAGAAAACATTTTATTTAAAAATAGTTGTGGTAAATTTAAAAAGTTATATATTGACCTACTTATATTTTTTCCAAATAAGGTGTCCTTTAATATTTTTTTTCTTTTACCATTTTATATCATTTTAACCACAAATCTTAGAATAAGTTGAGCAAGCTTAGTTTACACGTTAGATTCAATAATCCCACTTATTTATTTAAGATTTTGGATTATGATGATATTTAATGATAAGAAAAAAAATAAAAAATGTATCTTTAAATGTAAAAAATTATGGAAGAAAGAAAAAAAAAACAAATTAAAAATATTCATGTTTTAAAATTAGTGAAAGTATTGCATTGTATGTTTGTGGGATATTAAATAATACTCTTAAATTTACTAGATATTGATAAATACCTACCACCTCCTCTTAATTTATCTTTTCAATTGAAAAAATCTTATTTTTATTAGAGTCTACTTTTACTAAATACTTATTTTTATACCCATTATCTATAAACCCTCATATCTTACATCCACCAATAAGTCTATAACCCCCTATATTGGAAATCCCCAATAATTTCAATATATTAATCTTATTTTTAAGAATTTAAAAATCTTTTTTTAATAATAATAGTTTAGTTTCCCCCATTGGGAAGTGATTTAAGTGCTAAAGTGTACACCCTTCTAGATTTGAACCTATGGCCTCCTAAGAAAGAACACATGCTCTTAACCATTAGGCCCACTCATTATGGTAACAAGATATTGATCAACATTAAACCTCCATGTATCATTTGCAATTTCAAAACCATCTACCCACCCATAAAGTTTAGTTCAATTTATTTGTTTAAAGTTTATTCTCTATGAAATCATGAGATTAAATCTCTTTGGAAGAAATTAAGGATAGAAACCATCTACCCACCCATAAAGTTTAGTTCAATTTATTTGTTTAAAGTTTATTCTCTATGAAATCATGAGATTAAATCTCGTTGGAAGAAATTAAGGATAGAGCCACTTGTAGAGGGTTTCACTAACCAAAAGGGTTTATTGAATTTTAAATTCAAATCTCATTGAAGGAATTAAGTATGAAAGCCACTTGTACGGGCTTGCTTTCACTACACAAAGGAACGTATTGAATTTTAAAATTCAAACACCTTTTCAAAGTATAACTTTGTTTTACAAGTTTATTTGCTAATTCATAATAATAATAATAATAATATATTTTTAAGGTCACGAACTAAGCCAAACACCATATTAAAGATATGTTTAAGAAAGTATATCTTTAAGAAAGTATATCTAATATTTGGTCAAATAGTCAACCTGATATATAAGGAAAACGATCGGGTAGCGTATCACTTAAGTAAGGCTAAACGCATTTCGGAGACGACGACCTTCAGGGCGCGTTCGAGACCCCAAATGTGAAAGGCCGAAGCGAAGAGAAAGGTCAACTTTGGAGCTGCAGCCACCAAACCCAAAAAAACTCCCACACGTAAGATAAGATCGATTCAACCTCAACCTCCATCGATGCCGTGCATATTCCGATTTCCCGGAAGTGGAACCACCAATCAAACGAAGCCAAACCCTCCCTCCCTTCCTTGATGACTCCTTCTCGCCCATGGCGGCGGATATGTGTAGAAGACGAAGACTCTTCCCCTCCTCAGACCACGCATTGCCCCGATGTTGCTGTTAGCCCTCACCCGGACTCAATCCATGTTCTTCCCTACAAATATTATTGGCCACCATTGTTCCCCTGCAACTGATTTGAAGAAGGAACTTCGAGTTAAAAGATTTTATATATTCTGTATATCCGTCCTCTGGATTCATCTCTTTTGAAGAAGGAAAGTTGGAGTTAAACTGATTTTTATATATTCTGTATATCCGTCCCCTGGAATCATCTCTTTTGAATAATCATGGCAGCTGCAGCTGTAAATAATAGAGCGCTCGCTTTGAATTTTTTCTTCTTGTTTGCCATATTGTTTATGACAGCTCTCGCTACAGCCAGGCCGATCGCTAAGAAGGAACATCCGTGCGAGGAGATATACATCGTCGGGAGANATGACATGTAGAGATATCAACAGAAGAAGAAAGATGATACTCGGCTGTTAGGGTTTGGCGAGTTATTTAGCAGACGGCCTGAATTACAAAATAAGCTTAAGCTATCGACCCATATTCTCCTCTGATTCAATTTCTCACAAGGATGAATCATGTAATTATGCAGGATTTAATAACATGGAGCCAATAATATTGTTAATTACAGAAACCCTGATATAAAATAGTTTTTCTCCTGATATTAAACGGTAAAAGGTTCCAAACTTTTAGAATTATTATACAAAGTGTTAACATAAATAGAATCCTCGTCGTGTAACTCTTAAAGTTGAATTCTGGAATTCCTAAGTTCCTTAATTCTCTGGGGCTAAATTTTAGAATCTCAATTGAGCGAAATTTAAAAATCTTTAATTTTTTAATCTAAATAATTAGATATGTTTCATAACTTTTTTTTTTTTTACCATGGAAACAGCAACCTCCTAAGGGTATATCCAACAGCCTGCAAGTCAGATATACCAGAAACTTGTGACTTGGCAAGGGCCGAGACGTCCCGTGGGGTCGCCTACCCTTCTAGCCTTGCCACAGCAGGTCATATGAACAACCCTACCCCTGGCGGTTTTGAACCTGTGACCTCCAGGAAGATAACACATGTTCTTACGATATGTTTCATAACTTCATTAAATTCAATATCTACAAACTCCAAAATTATTTTAAGCATCACTTACATTTATTCTTTATTAGTCTCTGCCTTCATACGCACAAGGACTCTAAAAGTAACGTTGCCCTAATTTTGATTGCCCTCATTAATCTCTGCCCTAATTTTGATTACTCTAAAAATAACTTTGCCCTAATTTTGATTACTCTAAAAATAACCTTTCCCTAATTTTGATTACTTAGAAAACAATATAAATTTCAAACATTTACCTTCACTTTTGACAAACCCCATGCCACTTTTAATTAATCAATAAAAAAACCATATAAATTTGAAACATTTTCCTTCAGTTTTGACAAATCATATGGCACTTTTAATAAATCAATAACATTGTTTTACACAGTATGAACTTTTTAAAATTTTAAATTAGGAAAGCATCATCTATATTTATTATTCTCTATGTTTGTATTCTTCTCTCTAAAAAGATTATGAATATAGTTTAAATTCAAAATACAGTGCTATCCATCAATTTTTATTCAAGACAAACATAAGGTTTGTACTGCACGAGTGGGCCTGGCTTCTGTTAATAACCATAATCTCTCCGAATATACTTTGAATAAAAATCAGGCTTTTCTTTCTTCCTTTTATGCAGTAAGGGTTTCAAAAATAATTTGAACCATCGATTATAATACGCTAATGTTTTGATACGCTGCCTCTTTCTGATCTAATCGGGTGGATGATGTACCATGATTTCCTTGATACGGTTTGCAATTGAATATATATATATTAAGTGACGGAATTTCTTCTCAAATACAAAATGGCGTCTATGAAGAGTAACCACAATAATTTCTTTATTTTAACTATAAATGTTAGAGTTTACCTCGATTTGTTTGTAGATAACTCTGTATATGTTTCACATATTTTTTTTATGGCCATAATTCAGGGCGTCAATGCCGATGAAAAAAATAATATTTCACAATGATAAGGATACCTGTCCTTTTCTGACTTGCTTTATTACTTTCTCACACAACTCTATAGCAAATAGGCTTCCATCTTAAATATGGTCGCTGTGTTATGGGCTGGGCAGCTTCTCGCGTTATTCTAGGTATGATGGCAGGTGGTCATCGTTGCATTATTTTAGGTATTAGCATATCTATATAGTTTGTTGGTGGGTCAGGTTTATAGAGATCAAATGGTCAAGAGGTACTAATAGAATGGAAGATAGTTTGGATTTTTTATTTTATTTTTTTATACTTAGTCAAATTAGTTTTATGGCTGGCTACATGTGCAATCTTCTTGTTATCCATTTATCAACTATATATATAATCTCACATTCTTTTAGAGTTATTATCCATTCATCAGCTACCAGCAATTTTTAGATTTTTTTTCTTTCTATAAATGTTTATCAAGAGCCATAGAATCAATCTAGATAGTATACTTGTCTCATCATTTCCGTAGATGGAAAGGCATATGCAGTAGTCCACCCAAATCTCAAATAAAAATTGCTATAAGCATAAATATGATTACAAAGAGATTAGATATCTCCTCAATTGGAGGTTTTTGGTCTCAAACTTATAGATAAAGCCAATGAATGTTAATGGTCATTCTTTATAAATTTTCTTAGCATGGCAAACAACAAAATAACAAAAAAGTGATTACAATTTTGTTAACATAACACACAACAACATACTACTAAAAATGAGTAAGTTATGAGATGATTTTATTTTTCTTAGTTGACCTACCTTGGAAGTTTACCCCCACATTGTTTCCTTCTTTGATTTCTCTACTAGGACTCTAATGTGGTGCCTTTATTTATGGGTGTATTTGATACTTTGGTCACATTTTGCTCGGCTATCCATGTTTTCATGTGCTTGTGCTTTGAATTCTTAGGGAAGAGCTAGAGGTTCCACCACTTTCTAATCCAATTTCCATTAAGATGGAAATGACCACAATAAATTTTCTACTACTTGGGACAAATGGTTTATTACGGTCTTTACAACTTTTGCTCTCTTATAGTTTGAGGAGAGATTCTAATTTCCATAACTCCTTGGGATGATCTTGTTTTTCTCAGAGTTGTTGTTTAGTTTTCCAACTATTTCACATGCTTAAATGCTTGTGTTACCTTATTTTTGTCCAATGTGGAACCTACCTTAGTGAAAAGAGTAGTTGTTTGTTGTCCTTAATTTGTTTTGCTTTAATGGCCTACTTTTTTGTTTGGAGTGAGGTGGTATCCTTCTCACACCTCACAAAAAAATGATCTTGGAGGTGTTGATACCTCAATTGAATTCAATGCAAAGGTTGCTTCAATTATTTACCATTGGAAAACACTTAAACTTTGGTTGCATATGAGAAGTCACCCAGTATTACGTTTCCACTCAAATATTGTACCTTTATATGCAATAATTAAGTTTCACCCCATTAGGGTTCTTCATTCCTTAATTATTCTTTCCAATGCATTTTCCATTAAATCCAACTCTTTTCAACATTTTTGAACCTACACCTTTGGCATGTAGCTTGAAAAAAGATTCATCCCTTATTTCAAATTGAATAAGGGCCTTAGATGAATTTGTTACCATGTTCGATTCACCCTATTTCAGTTATGGCTTATGCATCCATAATGGAAACATACCTCTAAGGAATTTCATCTTCATATCCCTTGTTCTTTATCTCCAATTATTGTTACATCTTAGAAAGGATTTCCTTTTTGGTAGTGATTTATTATCATGAAATCTCACTCATCTCCACACTCTTTTCTTCTAGTTGAGTTATGTTGTAGATGCAAAATGTTGGGATTATTAATTAATCCTCCTTTAACCACCATAGTCTATTTGTATTTTCCTAGCTTAGGAGGTCGTTACCACTTCACTGGTGCATGGGGGGCTCACCTGGGGACTACCTACCACCCAATGCACCTATGGGTGATTCCATGAAGGTGGGTAACACTTTTTGGCCAAATTTGGCAATGAAAACATGATTTTTTACTCATGTGCTAGATAGAAGCCCTTGAAATGCATATATGCCATGTGAATTTCGACTTGTAGTAAAAAAACAAATTGTAGAATATTATGTTGGCTTCCTAATGATATTTAAAAAAAAATTCCGATCTCATTTAATGTGTGAAATTTTCATTTAATGAACTATGTGACCTTAAAAATTTGAAGAAGTTAATAAGTGGCTCGTGTCCAACCCCAATAATTCAATATTACACACACACACACACACACACACACACACACACACACACACACACACATATATATATATATATATATATGTGAGCACGATCTACACAAAATGCACTATGGTGTGCATATTTTTTGTTAATTTATTTCGCAATATACAATTCTTTATTATTTTTCGAAAGTGACCACATCTTATTTCAACACCATTTTATACACATGTGTGTCCATCCCAACATTTTTTTCACTATTTTCCAAAATTGAAAAACCAAAGAAACCCTTTTGAAGAGGACGCGTCGATGTGTGGGCTGTGCCTTTTTGAGAAATTTTTGGATGTGTATTTTTTACCATGCGGATTTTTCTTTGAGCTGCTTCAAAGTTGTTGTCACATTTTCTAAGTGTATGTTTTAGAACTAATTAAAAAAAAACCATATGAATGCCAAAACGCATGCATGATACCTCAATGGATAGAGGATTCGGTGATGAATCTATCGGTATAAACTCCGCTCAGTTATGTGTCATGAATGGCATGGTTTACACCATTGAAAGACATAGAGAAATATTGATTTTCCTGTAAGAGGGATAATTCTCAATTTTTCAGGCCCTCGATCGAGGTATGTAGCTCGATAAAGGTATTCAAATCCCTCGACGGAGGTTTTAATAGTAGCTCGATCGAGGATTTATTAGAACCTCGTTCAAGGGTCGAATAAACCCTCAATCGAGCTACTATTAAAACCTCTTTTTATATTTTTTTTGCACAAGGACCTCGTTCAAGGGTCGAATAAACCCTCAATCGAGCTACTATTAAAACCTCTTTTTATATTTTTTTTGCACAAGGACCTCGATCCAGGTCTTAAAACCTAGATCGAGGCTTTCTTAAAACCTAGATCGAGGTCTTAAAACCTAAATCGAAGTTTTCTTAAAACCTAGATTGAGTTTTTTATAAACCCTTGATTGAGCTTTTAACACCTCAATCAAGGGCTTAAGAAAACCTTGATCGAGCACTTCTTAAGCCCTCGATCGAGGTACATTTTTGTGTTTTTTCGAAAGTGCCTTGCCAAAAAGTGTAAACTAGCTCGATGAATGCACCCTTATCTACATGAGTTTAGGAGCTCCAAGGACCAATCCCTATAATTTAGGAACCCACTATGAGTGCCACAAGTAGTTGACCCTAGTTGGTGTTCAGTTATGTTCAATTATGCCTTGATTCACATCAGTTAGATCACTCTCAAACACCCTAGTGCCACTTTGCATGATTTGCAGAAATTAGGGCACATTTACTCACCTAACTCATTCATTTAACTGGTTGTTAACTGATTTGGTGATCCAGAGTTGCATTAATGAGCTCTAGTGGTGATTTTCCCACATTGAGTTAGCTCCCGAGTTAGTCCAGGTTGGTAGATTTGAATCCTATCTTAGGCATTTGAAATATCCTATTTGTAACACCATTGTATTACTTCTTTCATATTGATTAATGGATGCAATTAGATAACTCCAATTTTGTCTCCTTGTGTGTGCAATTTTTCCATGAGTAATTGATTAGTATTTAATGAATTCTTCTCTCTCTTCTACAACCTTCTTTTCTCATTAAATTCATGCAAGCCTGAAGATCCTATGCTTCATTAAATCTAACATTGTATTAGAGCAAGTATATAGGCCAACTTCAGACCTCATATTCTTCCATTGATGCACCTGAAGCAATTAGGTTCCACATAAATATTGGTATTCTTTCCTTGCTCCCTCTGGATTCTATCTAGAGAAGTCTATCCAGGTGTGATGCACCCAAAGAAAGTGCACATGTAAAAGTGGAGAGTATTTGAATTGGTTTGACTTGAATTGAAGTGTTTTTGTAGGTACATTCAAATTCTTTCTGAAGAATTAGTTTTTTTTTCAAGCTATGAGATGGAGAATTCAATGACTTTGTCTCCTAGAATCCTCACCCTCTTTAACTATCTTGATTGGAGGGATGACATGTAGATTTTCTTGCACAACAAGAGTCTGGACAAGGTCACCATGGGCATAGAGGTTGAACCCCAACACCATCTTGAAAAATCAAAGTATTTGAACAAGATTGATGAAGCATTTGGCTTCATGTGCATCCACATCTTCATAGATTTACTCTTTCACCTTGAGGGATTACGATCACCAAAAGAAGTATGGGAGAAGCTTGAATCCTTGTTTGGAAAACAAGATGAGTTGAGGGGCCATATTCTAGAGAATGACTGATAGGACTACAACCCAACAACTTCAAAACTATACAACATTTTTTCTCAAAATTCAAATCACTAGTCATGCAATGCAAGTAATGCGGGATATAAAAGAAGGACATGAGCAATTGGTGCTCTCAATTATGAGTAAACTTGACCCATAATTCTCATTTTTTGTATCTACCTTTCACTCTAGGAGAATGACTACTTGTAATTGGCGAATACCATCCCTTGATTCCTTCACAAAGTCTCTAATATGGGAACAAGACAAGATGGTACATATGGGAGCCCTCAGAGCCTCTCCAAATCAAGATTTATTGGTTGTGAGACAAAGAATGCACAAGTAAGGAGGAAGTAGAAAGACAAATAAAAAAGGAACACTGAATTCGAACCCAAGGAAGAGTTTGATCCAGCAGATGAAGACTGAAGCTCTAAGAAGGACAAACATTAGAGGTTTGACAAGGGAAAGTGTTCCTACTATAAGAAAGGAAACCATACATAGATATATTGTATGAAGAATACGATAGATCAAATGCCAAAACCCCTTGAGCAACACAATATTTCCTTCCCTAAAGGTGCAAGGAAGGATGACTCTAGAGACAAGATTGAATATCATGATGAGATATGCCATGCAGTGAAGGCTGGTTTTTCAAAATTACATGCCTTCTGTGTTGATTCAGGAGCCTCCAATCATATGGTTGCATCCATGGAATCATTATCTTAATTACAACTTATCGATGGTCCAAGTATTCACATGGAATATCACACTTAAATCCAAGGTGAAGGGAAGGGTTTAATCAAATTAGAGAATGGAGTGTTCAAAAATGTTCTCTATGTTCCATCCTTGACAAAAAAATTGTAGTATGTATACCATATGTCACCAAAGCGAGTTGTATTTGGTCCCAACTTAGTGGATATCTCATATTTATCAGTTGGGAACCTTATAGAGAAAGGTGTTGCAAACCATGCCTCCAAGGCATATGAATTCTCACACTTTTTGGTATAATCAAATCGAGTGCCATCTGAACCGACATTTTAAAGGGAAGGTAAATTCATCCTACCTAAACCTTTTTGCATATGATAATGTTCCCATTAATGTTATAGATTCAGAATCCAAAGTAAAGCACAAAGTTGAATCAGCTTATGAAATTGAAGATGAAGTTCAATCAGATCCAGATCCAGATCCAATCCCTACCCCCAACCCTAGACCTAAATGGGCTCAAAAGGTTTTTGAGGCAGTTGGGAACATGATTGGAGAGTGATTTGACATGAGGAGAACAATATCTCATTTTAAAAAAGAGATCCTTTCACTATGTCAAGCAAATTCACTTCTTCCAAAGAGATGCTACATGATGGTAAGGTGTGATAAACAATTATGCTCACTAAAGAACAAATTGGATCATGTAACTATTCCTATAGAAATAAGAGACAAAGGAAACATTTCTTCTCATATCTGTCATCCGACTGGAAGAAGGTGGATAAGTTAACATGCACATTACCAGGAAACTAGTGCACACAAGAACCATCAGATTGCATTACTTCTCCACAAAGATGCAGATTGTAGAAATACTTTCATAAGTTTTTACTCAATAAGGAATTTTTTCTCTTAGTATGAAAGCTTGATCCTGGTTTTTCCTACTTATTTTAAGGGGGAGGGGTGTTTCCTATGAGGTTTTCCTCATTCCCTTGGTTTGTTAAGTATTCATTTTTTTCATTTAGATTGTATGGGTGACCTTTGGTATTAGTTTCCAAGGCCCAGGTTGTCAAAATTAGGATAATTCCGGGGGGGGGGTTAGTATTAATTAATCATCCCTTGACCACCATAGTCTATTTGTCTTTTCCTAGATTAGGAGGTCATTACCAATTCCCTAGTGCACCTACCACTCAATGTGCATGTCTGCATGAGGTTAAAATCTCTAGGGACCAATCCCTATAATTTAGGATCCCACTATGAGTGCCACCAATAGTCTCCAGTAGTTGACCCTAGTCAGTGTTCAATTATGTTCAGTTATGCTCGAATTTCCCACTAGTTAGATCACTCTTAGTCATACTAGCACCACTTTTCATGAATTGAGGAAAGTAGGGAGCCTTTTATCACCTAACTTATTCATTTAACTCGTTCTGAACCGATTCAGTGATCCAAAGTTACATTAGTGAACTCTAGTGGTGATTTTCCCACACCGAGTTAGCTCCGGATTTATTCTAGACTGGTAGATTCAAATCCTATATTAGGCATTCGAGTTATGCTAGTTGTAACACCATTGTATTACATATTTCATACTAATTAATGGATGTAATGATATTATTCCAATTTTGTCTCCACATGTGTGCAATTTTTCCATGAGTAATTGATTAGTATTTATGAATTCTTATCTCTCTTCTGCAGCCTTATTCTCTCATTGAATTCATGCCGGCATGAAGATCCAATGATTTATTAAATATAATAGAAAATTCTCCCTATTTCTAGAGATGAGATCCAAGTTCCATCAAGTATTTCATGACTTTACAACCTTGAATTTCTCTAGGATTTTGAATTTCACTTTTAAATCTTCTTTCTCATATTTTTTTCTGAAAGTTCTTTGTATTTTGCATTTAAGTCTCTTAATGAATATGCTCATTAAATTCTATTAGGACTACTGAAGTCTCTCTTTCGAGGATTTCCATGGTTGAATTGAAATGACTTTAGTCCAAGGAAGACTCATTTGATATCAATATGATCTAGAGTTTCATATCCTATCACTATTTTGAAAACTCACTGTGATATTAAGACAATAACTATTTGTTGAAACTCAAGCATTGTCTTTATTAGATCCAATTATATTGCCCAAACCTACAAATTTATATAATCCTTCAAAGTTAAATTATACTAGAGGGGTGGAATTTGGACAATCATGGAAATTATATGTAAACAAAAAAAATCATACATTAACACACAATATACCCTCTTGAATGCAATAATAGCTTTATTATGCACTTAACAATGCAATTATAGATTTATTATGCTCTCAAACGCTAAACACACTCTCAAGTTGATATTTTTGTGTTTCTTTCCCATGCTATTTCATGTACATTCTCCAACAATGATTTACAAATTATTAACTTGAAAAAATACTCACTATTGACTTCCATATCCTCTTTTAATGACCTATTTTTCAATCATTTTTGGGAAGGTGATTCAACAATAGTTATTTCTCCCAATCAACAAATCTCACAACATACAGTTCCCTTTTGGAAGACCATATTAAAAATTTATTTCTAACATTGAACTCCCATTTCATTAAATCTAGATATATTTAATAGAATTTGGATAAATAAAGTGCAAAATCATGCTTTCAAAATCCCCATAACAACTTTTCTAAAGTGCAAAATCGGGTTTTAAAAAGTGCAAAAATGGGTTCAAAGAGTAAAATTTCCAATTACAAAAGTGCGATTTTAGAATCAATCTAAACCCAAAAAGTGTGATTTTTTATTCATAAATTGTGTATTTTTATTCAAAAAGCGTGATTTTCGATTAAAATTTTGTGTTTTTTAGTTTTTAAAAAGTGTGATTTTTTATTCTAAAAGTGTGATTTATTACACCACAAATAAATTTTTTAATTCCAAAAATGAGAGTTCCAATTCCATAAGTATGACTTTTGATTCTATCACATGTCAATTTAAATTTTGTGGATCTAAATCGTGATTCCAAAGCTCTGAATTCCAATGTTTTAACTTCAAACTTACTTGCATTTGGACGCTCTATAATCAAATAGTTCTTTGATTTTTCATTTTTGTAGATTACATGTCATACTATGAATTCAATGTATGTCTGCATTAAATGTTTGAAATTAGTTTGTTTCCTTACTAATAGTATGCCTTGATATTCCCCAAGTGGGGTGCCATCTTATGTTGCATATTTAACAACATTAGAATAGTTAACAATGAAGAATAACATAGTAATAATATGCCTTAATATTCTCCATGTGGGGTTCCATTCTTTCTTGCATATTGTCAACATCAAAATCGTTAACATGGACATGACAGTGCACATCCCATGCAACCTTTCGAACAGTTGGTGTTGTAATGCTTGCAAAAGGGATGGGGAAATTAAGGAGAGGAGTCATCTCATTCAATTTAGTATGTAGATTAATGGAGGGGTTGTTGTATAGATTTATCCTTTGTGGGAGAGCATACTCCCAGCTGCAAGAGAAAATACAAACGGAAGATCGAAGTGAATCTACCCTTGAGCAATGTAACAAGCTCCCCATTATCTCAATATGGGTGTAACTTAATTATTATCCCCCCAGTTTCATTTGTGATAAGGATCCAACAACATTAGTGAAATATTAGTTCTACTAATTAGTAGTAGTTATGAGAATTCATAAACGGGTCTCGACAAAGTTAGTGGGATGGTTTCCCTTACAAAAGTAGCTCGAGGGTGGGGGGATAGAACAATAACAAGGTAAAACTTCCTTTCACTAATGAAGGCCAAGGAAATAAATGCTAGAAGGTATGAGATAAGGCCAACAACATATATAATAATACATTTTCCCCTTCCTTAATGAGGGACAGACTAGTAACGAGGGCCAATATAACTCAAGCTAATCCCCTTCCTCAATGAAGGAGAAACCAGTGAGTATGCTGGATGGAGTAAGTCTCTCCATAAAGAAAAGGAATGGGAAAGGGAAGATAAGGTGAGAGAAAGAACCACCATCGAACCTTCAAAGTGGGAAGGATTTGGAGAAAGGATAGACTGGATCACTCCTTCAATTACAAAATCATGGAAAATCAAATCCTCATCATGACACTAGGAGGTCAAATAAACGAGGTCCTATTTCCATTTATGGCATATTTGAGGAAATATGAGTGTCATTTTTGGTTCAACTAGCATACTAGTGGAATTATATAGCCATCTCTACAACAATCCATACATGGTTACATTCACAAAATGTGGTGATACAGAGAAAGGGGGAGCCCTCACCGTGGGGAATGGGTGCACAATAGACAGATACTCAATTATGAAGAAGAGCTGAACTATTATGAGATTTAGTTGGAAACATAGGAAACTTAAAAGGAAACTAAAAAGGATCAATTGGAAAGCGAGGACACTCAAGAGGAAATAGACAAGGTAATGGATACTTCGGAAGAAAGGATTCCATCGGCTGAAGAGTGAATGGAAGCGAGAAATAAGGTGCAACGTGAACACCATGATCAAAGGGATATGAAACAACATGAAAACACTCATCTTCCAAAAAAGAATTAGAATCCATGGAGCTATCGAGTTTTTTGGGAAGATCCTTAGATGCCTCCGCACATCAACTCATAAAAATTGGTCACCTTTCCCAATTAGAAAGAAGGTCACCATTTTAGTAATTTTGTTCATATTGACCTTGAGAAGCCAAGAATCCCCCCCAGGATCAAGAGTTCCCTCGATGTGAGCTTACTGTTTATAGCCATTTGATAGAGGAGGATATGCAATTGATTTTTGATATGAGAAGGGATATATAAGATCTATTATTTCGCATTGAGAAACAAGCACGTGTGGATTGAATTCAATTGGACATCTACTCCCAACACCTAGGCATTGAGGACCATACACTCGGCTAACCAATCATCATTCCTCCAACATTGAACAATGTAAGAGGTCTCCCTGAAGATCGACAAGATGCTTTCTCTACTAGTTAGAAGTCTTCACAAGATGTCTATTTTTTGGTCTTAGTATTTCTTATGCTATGGTTTGGCCTATAGGCCGATAGTGGATGGTTTATCTTTACGGGTAAATACTGTCAAGCAAAATCTCCTTAATTTTGTAATCTTTTGAGCCACGTGGGAAGAAAATATTTGTGAGCATAATTCAGGACTGGCCCTCTCTATTTATTATGTTCTTAGTTTGGATTATAGGCCAATATTTCCCAGTTTGTCTTCCTATGGTTAATATGATCAAGCAAGATATACTGAATTTTGTAAACTTCTGAGCCATGTTGGCATAAACGTTTTTCGAGCATAATTTGGGTCTAGGCATATCTTTTTGATTGCGTGGTATTAGAATAACTAAGACTATCATTGTATATATTTCCTATGGCAATACAATATCTTACTTAAGAAAATAGTATTAGACCTTGATATCTAAAATATATTGACCTAGTGATGGTATTGTTTTAAACATGTCTATAAAAATATTTGAGACTATTTGTTGTTCATATTCGCTATCCATGAGACAGTGTTTTTGTTTTAATCAATATCTATATAATTCTTTGAGAATATTTGATGTTCGTATTATCTATTAAATACAATTTCTATTCAACTTAAAAAGTTCTAACTGTTATGATTTTGTATTTTGATTTTAGGGGTGGTCTACAAACTTCACTACTTGAATGTTTTTGGAATAATGTATAAACTTATGTTAGTCTATGTATAAGCTTATGTTACTCTATGTACAATACAATACAATACAAAAAAATAGTTCTTTTGAACTTCCGTGCATTTTTACACACTATAGATTGCGATATTGTGTCCGAAGCATTCAAAACAACCACATCCCAATTATATACATGTAAAGTAAAAAATAGGAAAATGGAAAAATCTTTATTAAATTCCACCATTTTATTAAGTGAGAAAGATACACGGTTCGCAAGCCAGCATGATTTCCTTCAACAAGCTCTCCATAAAATTCCTCCTTTGGATTTGTTTAAGTATACTCCTTTATCTTGTGCATGTGTTGTTTTCATTGTATATGTCTTCTTTAACCTTAAAGATCATATTATTATTTAAGGATGAACAAGACAACAATTCAAATTCATTTACATGTGTGGGTTGTAATATATTTATCGTCCTCCACTGTAAATACAAAATGATATATTAAAAAATGTACTTTATATTTAATGGTTTTAATTTCTATACTAAAACAAACAAGAAAGTAAATTGGAAATTTAATGCATTTCTTCCAACTAAACTATTTTCTTCACATAGAAATAAAAGCATGATAAAAAATCAATGTATTTATATAACATAAATTTTTTTCTTTCCACGGAAATAGAAGCATGGATATAAAAATCACCATCTTGAGCTTTTTTCTCACAAAAAAAATGCAAGTTTTGATAAATTCTCTTAGAGAGTAGGTGATGCGCGGACATATCAACCTTTGATAAATAGTCGAAGTTGAAGCCGACATAGTCAACTAGGGGATAACCCGACGACCCCTATCCAAGTAAATTTTTGGTAGTTGAAGCCAAGAAGGTTGGATGTTCGAATAAAAGAGGAAGCAGTCGAGGTAGAGGTGAGTTAAAAGGATAAGATGACAAGTGAATGGTTGGGAAAAAAAACAGTCGAAGATGACAAAGTAGTCGGTCAACGGCAGATGAATGATACAAACCGAGTGGTTAACAATTACAACACCATGACATAAGAAGTTGCAGAAATAAATCAACATTTATGGCGGTGTTTAAAGCGAGCCAGATGGGGTAAAGAGATGAAGAAGTTGCAGGTAATACCTGAGGAAGATCTAAATTGCCAAGAATTCTCTAGAAGATTCTAGAAGAGGATATGAATGAGCTAGGGGAGCTATAAATATGAGACTTCATGACTTGAAGGAATTGATGTTCTAAAATATAGAAGTTAGATGCAAAAAATGTATATAAGTCAATTCGACTTATAAACACAGCATCGACTCTGATTGCAATTCTTTGTGCAATTTTCATCCGTTAAATTAATAGAATCCATAATCCTTGGCATTCCTGAGTGAATGTGTGAATGTGTGGGTTTTCACTTTTGTTTTTATGTTGTGTACTTTGATCTAGCAGGGACCTTTTGTTGAAGAAATGTAACTACAGAATATATCATATTTTGTATTATTATTGTTATTACCCCTTCCAGAGTTGTTGTTCCTTCGATTAGGGATGTCATTGATGTATTTGGTCATGTAAAGCCTTGAGGTAAAACCTTCATTGTAATTCAGGTCAGTAGTACCCACAAAAGTATTATTAAAATGTATTTTTGAGTCTTCCAAGTCAAGTCGGCCCTGGAAGCAAGGAGAAGTCATCCCAGTTGGGGTATTAGGCCTCTCAGCCGATTAGTATAAATAGGAGAGGCACTTCCCTCATTTGGACAAGTAGAACACACAAGCAGTTTCACTAGAGAGAGAAGAGACAACCCATCTAAAGGAGAGAAAGAAGTCTAGTCTTATTCTTTGGGTCTTACACTTACTTAATTGAAGTCTATATAGAGGAAGTTTTGCTGGATTTTCTTCCCCTTGAGGTTTTTCGAGGATAAATATTTGTGTGTCTTTTGTTCTATTGTGCTTGTTATTCTTTTAGATATCCTTTTGTTTTGCTATAACAACTTTTAAAATCTTAACATGGTATTAGAGCTAACTTGAAACAAGACTCTGTGCAACAATTCATCTTGCAATACGAAAAGATAGGGTTTACTATTTCGGATACCCCCATCCACAGGTCGGTGGGAAAAGAGGGTCCATTCAACTCACCCTAGGAGGGTGCATCTTTCTGTCAAAGCAATTTTTCATTCTTAGGATTTTCACTTTTTGACCTAGCACTGTTGTCGGGAGAGAAACTAGGGCATCAATTTTTCAAGGTTCCATCCCCAGATTCCAGAAAAGAAAGATACAATATCGCTCTCCTTAGGGAGGCACATATTTTCCTCCAGCCAGCTCTACAAGTGATCACTATTGGAAAATTAGGGTTTTTTTTTTCAGTCAAACCCTAAGTCACCCTGAGGTAGATTCCAAAAGCAGTCATCATATTGGTAAGTTATATCCCCTATATTTATGTTTAAATTTATCATTCATTAAAGATGACAAACAACACCAAGCTTGATGAAAATCTTGAGGTAGTAGAGAACTTCAGAGCATGGAAGTACAGAATCATGCTCATCCTTGAAGAACATGACCTAGATGGCTTTATCAAAGAAGAGGTCAAGGAACCATAGGGAGAAGAGGAAAATTCCAAACACAAAAAGGATACGATCAAAGTAAAAAGGATCATAGCTAATCCCATCAAGGATCAGTTGATCCCCAAGATATCTTCAAAGAATAATCCAAAAGAAATGTTTGATGCACTAACTATTATGCTTGAAGGTAAGAACATCAACAAAAGAAGGACCCTGAGAAACCAACTCAAGGGTGTGAAGATACAGAAAATAGAGACCATACAATCATATTTCTCAAGAGTATCTCAGATCAAAGAACAATTAGAAGCCATTGGTGATATGGTGGAAGAAGAAGAAGTGGGGATGAACACCGTGAATGGTCTCTCTAGAGAATGGGATTCGTTCATTAGAGGAATATGTGCTAGAAGAAAGTTAACCAAGTTCATCAAGTTATGAGAAGAATGTGTACAAGAAGAAAGAAGGATAGCAAACATAGAAGAGAAGCTACATGATAATGAAGATTGATCTCTAGCTACACACACCAAGAATGGAAAAATAAAAGGAAAGAGTCAAGGTTCATCTCCTAGAAGATCACCATACTTCATGAACAATAAGAAACCTAGAAGGGATTATTCATTTTCTGAATGTAACTCATGTCATAAGATGGGACGCAACCCTAGAGATTGTCCTCTTAATAAATATCAGTTCAAGAAGAGGAACCGAAAGTGCCATACCCATACAACTAAAGAAAACAAATCAGACAAGGAAAGGCCATAGAAAATTGAAGATTCTAGTGAAGAGTATGTCCTAATTTCATTTCACAAGATCAATCACTCACAGAAGTGACACCTGGCTCATAGATAGTGGTTCTTCCAAACATATGATAAGACATAAGGATTCACTCTCTTACCTTACCCAGAAAGACTATTCACATAAGGTACAACTTTGAGATGATTATCAGTACCCCGTCAAATGAATGAGAGAAGCCTCTTACAAATTAAGAACTGGAAAGTTCATGAAGATGAAATAAGTCTTATATGTTCCAGGTTTAAATAAGAATCTTCTTTCCATCTCAACTCTAGATAAGAAAGGGTTTAGAGTTGCATTTGTAGATGGTGAATTCCTTTTGTGGCCGAAAGGGAAAACAATAGATGATGCTATTGTAATTGGTGTTGAAGAATGAGGACTCTGAAAAATGAAAGGACTCATAGATTCAACCCTTACAACCAACACCATTAGTCCATGTGAACTATGGCATAGAAGACTTGCTCAAGTAAAATACAAAGCATTTCCAATCGTGAGAAAGTTTGTCACAGGTCTACCAGAGATCCATATCAATCATGATGGGGTATGTAAAGGTTGTGTTCAAGGAAAGAACACCAAGAATCCATTCCCAAGCAGTAACGACAAAGCAAAAGGGATCTTGGAAATTGTACACTCATATGTGTTCAGACCGATGTCAACCACTTCTTTAAGAGGGTATGTATATTATGTCTCCTTTATTGATGATTACTCTCATAATACTTGGATATAGTTCTTAAAAGGAAAACACGAAGTATTTGGAAAATTAAGAAATTTAAGTTTCTTGTGGAAAATCTATCTGAAAAGAAGATCAAGACCTTTACATCAGATAATGGATGAGAATTCACTTTGAATGAATTCAAGGACTTATGTAAGGAAGTTGGGATTAAGAGGGATCTTACCACACCCTAAAATCCATAACAAAATGGAGTAGCAGAAAGAAAGAATAGATCCACCATGGAAGAATTTAGAGCAATGATCCATGATCAAGATTTACCTATGCACTTATGGGCATAAGCATCAAGAACCACAGTCTATGTCCAGAATAGAATATCTCACAGTTCTCCTGGAAGAAAAACCCCAAAATAAATGTTCACTAGTGAAAATACCAAAGTAATCAACCTAAGGATATTCGATTGTCCCATATACTTACATGTTCCAAACGAGAAAATATCAAATTGGAGCCTTTTGGAAAGAAGGGAATATTTGTTGGATATAGTTAACAATCAAAAGATTACATAATCTATATTCCAAAATTTTGCCATATCAAGATCAGTAGAGATGTCACATTTGATGAATATGCAGCCTTCACCAAATCTAGAAAGACCCTTGCAGATGAAGATCATGAATAAGAGGAGGAGGATCCTAGAACCACAAGAAGGTACCAAACCACCAATTAGAGATATTGAAGAAGATCCTATACAAGAATATATTGACCTAGAATAACCTCAAGGACTCATGGAAACACCCCAAAAGATGATCTCAACAAAAAGAAGACCATCTTGGGATCATGATGTAATCAAAGAAGAAGAAAGATATGTGCACCAGAGGGAAGTAAAAGACAAAGAATCTATTCAAACTATGTAGAATTAATGAGCAATATCGTTGATGAAGAACCCACATGTTTTGAAGAAGCTTCAAAGAATAAGGAAATGTTGTAGGCCATGATCCAAGGATACCAATCAATAATAAAGAATGATGTTTGGGATGTGGTGCCAAGACCAAAGGACAAGTCAGTAGTTTCTTCAAAATGGATTTTCAAGACAAATCATTCAGTAGATGGCAGTATTGAAAAGTTTAAAGCAATATTTGTTGCACGAGGATTTTCACAAAAGGAAGGAATTGATTATGAAGAAAATTTTTCACCAGTAGCAGAATATACTTCTATCAGAATTATCATTGCCTTGGCATCCAAGATGAAATGGAAACTACATCAAATGGATGTAAAGATAACTTTCCTAAATGGAGTCATAGAAGAAGAAGTATATATTGACCAACCACCATGATTTCAAACCCACGACAAGGAAACACATGTATGGAGATTGAAGAAATCTCTATATGGGTTAAAACAAGCACCCAAAGCATGGTATGGAAGAATTGATGGATTCCTGATGAATTTGGGATTTACCAAAAGTAAATATGATTCCAACCTTTACTATAAGGTTGAGAATGATGGGATCATGATATTAATATTGTATATAGATTACATATTTTTCACAGGAAAGGAGAATCTCATCAATGAATGTAAGAATAAAATTTTAGCAAAGTTTGAAATGAAAGACCTTAGCTCAATGCATTATTTCCTAGGTCTTGAAGTATGACAGTTTCCTGATGAGATTTTCCTAAACCAAGGAAAATACACAGTAGAGGTTTTGAAGAGATTTTAAATGTTAGATTGCAAAGAAATTAACACTCAGATGGTAACAAACATGACGCTACTGAATGAATACTCTTTATAAAGGGTATATGTCACATTATATAGATAGATTATTGGCTCATGATGTATTTGACAAATACAAGACCAAATATATGTTTTGATGTGAACACCTTGAGTTAGTATATGGTGGAGCACTGATATGTTCATCTAGTTGCAGAAAAACATGTGATGAGGTATATAAAAGGTACATTGGATTGTGGCCTCAGATATACAGCTGAAAGTGAGTTCATATTGTGTGGCTATACTAATTCGGATTGAAAATGAAGTGTTGAAGATAGAAATAACACTTTAGGATGTTGTTTTAGTTTGGGATCAGGTGTGATCGCATGGACTAGAATAAAGCACACAAGTGTTTCCCCTAGTACAAACAAGGATGAGTACATTGGCACATGTTTAAACTATAGCGAAGCAGTATTCCTTTGCAAACTATTGGGTAGATTGTTTGATATCGATATGGATGCAACTAATATTTATTGTGATAGCCATAGTAGCATCAAGTTAACAAAGAACCCGATGTTTCATGATAAGCAAAGCATATAGATATAAAGTATCATTACATCTTGGATATGGTGCAGAGAGGAGATATGAATCTCTAGTATGTTCCTATAGAGGAACAAGTTGTTGATGTGCTGACTAAGGCTCTGTCTTGTGTAAACTTTGAAGAATTTTGAGACAAGCTTGGTGTAGTCCGAAAGGACCTCCCTGGAAGAGGGAGTGATAATGAGATTATTATTGAAGATGAGATGGAAGTGAATGCACCAGTGCATAAAATTCCAGTCGAGTTTATTAGTGTTCCTACAGATATTGATGAGGTCTGACATTCACTTGTAGATGATAGTATCCTCCTTGAGGATGGTCTTGCAGACAAGAAAACCCTCTTGTTGAGAGTGGTCCTAGCTCTTACCAGCTGAGGATGGTCTTGTAGATGATAGTCTTCTCTTCTGGAGAGTGATCTTGCATTCACTTGTAGGATGATCTTGCGGACAAGAAAACCCTTTTGTTGAGTGTGGTCCTAGCTCTTACCAGCTGAGGATGGTCTTGCAGATGATAGTACTCTCTTTTAGAGAGTGATCATGCATTCACTTGTAGGATGCTCTTGTGTACAAGAACACTCTCTTGTTCAGAGTGGTCCTATCTCTTATAGAATGAGGATGGTGTTGTAGATTATAGTACTCTCTTATAGAGAGTGATCTTGTATTACTTGTAGGAAGTTATTACGAACAAGAACACTCTCTTATTGAGAGTGGTCCTAGCACTTAACGACTGAGGATGGTCTTGTAGATGATAGTACTCTCTTCTGGAGAGTGATCCTGCATTCACTCGTAGGATGTTCTTGCATACAAAAACACTCTCTTATTGAGAGTGGTATTAGCTCTTACTGGCTGAGGATAGCCTTGCAGATGATAGTACTCTCTTCTGGAGAGTGATCCTGCATTCACTTGTAGGATGGTCCTGTGGACAAGAAAACTCTCTTGTTGAGAGTGGCCCTAGCACTTATCGACTAAGGACAGTCCCATGGATGATAGTACCCTCATATGTTGAGTGGTCTTGCATTTAGTTGTGGATGATATATGCATTTAGTTGGAGACAATAGTATCCTCTTTGAGGATGGTCTTGCAGACAAGAAAACTATCTTGTTGAGAGTGGTCCTAGCACTTACCGACTGAGGATGGTCCTGCGGACTATAATACTCTCATATGTTGAGTGGTACTGCATTCAATTGCATATGACAGTATCCTCTTTGAGGATGGTTCTGCAGACAAGAAGACTCTCTTGTTGAGAGTGTTCCTAGCACTTACCCCATGAGGATGGTTCCATGAACGATAGTACTCTCTTATGGAGAGTGGTCATGCATTCACTTGGGGACAAGTTTGTGCATTCAATACCATAGATGATGCTCGAGATGATGTCAATGCTCGAGATGATGATGTTTGAGATGATACCATAGATGATGCTCAAGATAATGTTGATGCTTGGGATGATGCTAATTCTTGATATGATAATGATGCTCCTCGAGATGGTGCTCGAGATGATGATGATGTTTGAGATGATACCAGAGATGATGCTCGAGATGATACCATAGATGATGATACTCGAGATGATTAAAGAGATGTCCATGATGACTATGTTCCACAGATGATGATGATATTGATGTAATTGTGAAAAGTTCTTATGACATATAGATTCACCAGTCAGTTGTACAGATGTATTGTTGTGTTATAGAATACCTTCCTTGTTAAGAGGGAGTGTTAAAGAAATGTAATTGTGGAAGATATTCTACTTTGTATTATTATTGTTATTACCCTACCGAAGATGTTGTTCCTATGATTAGGGATGTCATTGATGTATTTGGTCATGTAAATCCTTGAGGTAAAGCCTTCATTGTAATTCGGGTTAGTAGTACCCACAAAGGCATTAATAAAATGTATTTTTGAGTCCTCCAAGGAAATCCGACCCTAGAAGCAAGGAGAAGTCAACCCAGTTGGGTTATTAGGCCTCTCAGCTTATTAGTATAAATAGGAGAGGCGTTTCCCTAATTTGGACAAGTAGAAGACTCAAACAACTGCGCTAGAGAGAGAACATACAGTTCATCTAGAGGAGAGGAAGCAGTCTAGTCATATTCTTTGGGTGTTACACTGTACTTTGTTGAAGTATATATAGAGGAAGTTTTGCAGGGTTTTCTTCCCCGCGAGGGTTTCCTAGCATAAATATTTGTGTTCTCCTTTGTTCTATTGTGCTTGTTATTATTTCAGAGATCCTTTTGTTTTGGTATAACAACTTTTAAAATATTAACACCTTTTTGGAAGGTTGTTGATATTAGCTTGGTATCAAATTGGGGAGTTATCCTGCATGGAGTTTTCATTTGTTATTGGATGGGAGGAGTATGACTCCAACTGTGACAGGGTAGAGTCATGGGATTATTGATTTGACCGTATGAGTAGAGATATGGCTCAAATAGGTGTTAATGTTCTTGGTAGAAGGAAATGAGGGGGCGCATGGGTCACTATCAATCGTGAAACCTTTGAAGAATGCATCCAGATGACGAGGGAATTGAAGAATGAAATCATAGTTGTGAATGAGGCACAACAATGAGGATATTTTGCATAAACCCTCGACCAAAGTGATGAGGAAGTCGAGGATAGAGAGGCTCAAGAAGAATAAGAACAATTAGATGATCCTGAGGATAATTTGTTGAAAGCCTTGTCAGATATGAGAGGTAAGGTTAAAATGGATGTTCCTACATACTGAGGAACCCTGAACCAGGAAGAATTAATAGGATGGGTCAAAAAAATGGAGAAATAATTTGAAATAGAGCTGATAGAGGACCCAAAAAGGGTGAAGGTAGGCTTGTATGAAGTTGAAATGTCATACCTCATTGTGGTGTGATAACGTATAAGTTGTCTGAGTAAAGAAGGAAAAAGAGAAGATAAATACTTGGGACATAATGGTTACCATGCTAAATGACAAATTCTTTTCTACTAACTATATGACCTATTTGTTTAGGAAGCTATAAAATTTGTGATAGAAGGATATGACTGTGAAGGAGTTCACAGAGGAATTTTATAGATTATCAATTCAGTCAGGACATACCAATGAAGTAGAGGAGGAAGTAGCAAATATGTGAATGGGTTGAAATATGCCATTCAAAATGAACTGATCCTATTGAGGTTCATAACCATTAGGGAAGAATACCAATTAGACCTCAAAGATGAAGAAAAGTTGGTAAGAAAACCCGCTATAGTCATAGGGAAAGTGACTGTTAGGGATGTAAGGATCGTTCTTTCTAAGGAACATAATAGAGGAACAAGAAAGGAAGTCATCAGATATCACCGATAGAGAGGGGATACTTCGACCAAGGATCCTGCACCAGATTACAGGAGAGAGGGTAGAGAAACCTGAGGGCAAGGTACATATGGCCGAAGGATAACTACCGATGAAAGAGGGGAAAATGGACCGGATGTAGCTGTTACAAGTATCATGAAGTCAGACATACGGCACACAGATTCCTATATAACTTGTATGTTGAGAACCAATTGAAGACTAGATGATGAATTGGATATAAATCCATTACAAGGACATGTTCAATAATGAGAAGCAGTGAATATGAAGAAAAGGAATAAGGAGGTCAAAATATCACGACTATATGGATGTTGATCTAGTCGAATTGACAAGATGAGCACAAGACGACGTAGCGGAAATCCATTTTATGGACAAGAGTGAAAATTGTCAATAGATCTTGTTTCACAATAGTAGGTGGGGGAAGTACAGAGAATTTGGTCTCAATAGAAGTTATCGAGAAATTGATTTTTAAGTGTCAACCATACCCAATACCGCATAGGGTGTCATGGATACAAAATGGAAACCATGTGATGGTGATCAAATAATTTCTGATTAATTTCAAGATCAAACAATTACAATTTAACTTGTTATGTGATGTTATTCCAATGGATTCTTTCCATCTGTTTTTAGTCCAACTATGGAAGTATGACCAAGATTTTATCTACGACGATCATGCCAATATGGTTACAGTGTGGAAGGATGGCATTTGAAAAAACTTGGTTCCATTGCAAGAGGATGAGAATGACGAGAAAGGTTGAAATACTTATTGAGAGAAAACAATATTGATGTGCTCAACTAAAGAATTATTGAAGGAAGAGAATAATCAAGGGTGTTTCTTTTCACTAGTGGAAAATGAGAGATTAGTGACCAAAAAAATGACAAAAATACACATATCAATGACCACTTTTGGTTTGGCGATCGATGGTGGCTAATTTACGGTCTTTTATTACGCGACCAAAATTGGTCATTCTTATTTTGGTCATTTATTGCTTGTCAGTTGGTCATTAATTTGGTCATATATTTGAATCAATGACAAAATATATGACCACATTTACGACCAAATTAATGACCACATGACAAACTAGAATATGACTAAATTTGGTCGCGTAATAAAAGATCGTAAATTAGCCACCAAAACTACTTTTTGGTCATCGATATGTGAATTTTGGTCTTTTTTTTATCATTTATATCTCATTGTTTGGTCACATATCTCTCAATTTTTTGTCATTTTATATGCGAATTTTGGTCATTAATCTCATTTATTGGTCACTAATTTAGTCATTTTTAGTTGTTTTATGTATGGTTATTATATTTTAGTAGTTTTAATAGTGTCCATTATTAATCAACATAAATTTTCAATATGATATTATGTTTAAATTAAAAAAAAATCATACATTATTTATCGTCATCTAATACACATGTAAATTATGCAATCTCACATTAATTAGTTAATTACAACACTTATAAATAATATAAATTACAACCATATAAGTTTTGAACCGCACAAATTATATTATATGAAATGTCAAGTATTACAATAAATATGAGTTTTCTCAAAAACTATCTCCATATAACTGTACATGAAAATCATCTAGTACATATATGAATTTTCAAAATATTACAATGGCTAAACCATCTCACTTGTACTTGGCTGCTAAGCCATACTTAGATCTCGCGGCAGCTTCAAAGCCATACTTACTAGCTTGAAACCCTCAGCAACATGCTCTTCATACTCAATAGAAAAGCCTCAACGACAGGCTCTTCATACTCAATGGCCCAATTTCCGAGCTTTTTATCTGTGCACGTGCTTCTGTATCTGCACTGCACGTGCTTTTGAGCTTTCTGATCTTTATATTTGCACATGTGCTTCTGTATCCACACTGCAGCAGCCTTCCTCCTCATGTTGTTATAAAGATTGCGAGTAAGGTTACCTACAAACAACACATGTTAAGCAATAAATTTTGTTGCTCGCTAAAAAGAGAAAACAAATAACTGAAAAATGTACATAGTAATTTCATGCAGTTATTCGGTGTACGAGAAATAAAAAACCATTGTGAAATGGTATATTTTAAGTACAACTAAGTGCAATGTACCATTACACAATGGTATATTTTAAGTACAACTAAGTGCAATGGTACAATTCAGTTTACTACATTAAATTACAACAATCATGCTTAATTATAACTATCAAATAATTGGAATTGTCAATGTAGGTGTTTGGATTACTAGACCTCACTAACTAGATATAAATTGGAGTGCACTACAACATAAAGCATTTACAAATTCAACAAGCCACTTGACTATAGTTACAAAATATTACCTGTACCATAATAGCACTAGAATGAATCATATTTTGTACCCCAATCATGATAGGTAACAACCTTAGAACTTCCATATTCTTGGGGAAGCATATATATCATGATCCCAGGCTCATTACATCTTTGGATGTTGAGAACACCATTTGTCAAAGCATCCTCATCATAATAATCTGCATATGCCATTACTTTGGTCCAATGAAACAAGTGACAACAAACCTGCACTTGGAAAAGAACAGAGGAATTAGCTAATCAATACATATGTAAATATATACACAAATACATACATGCATATCTCATTTACTTCATAACCAAAATCCTAAACCCTTACTTGTGTTGAAAGATGCAAGACAATTTTGTTTGCATCAGATATGTTGAGCATAAGAGGTTTATCTGTTGGATGGTACTACAGCCTGTGGTATCCTCATTCACAATGATCAACAGCCAAGGGAGTGATGTAGTAATTTTTTCCCAAGAAGATCTATGTGATCAGTGAACGAAAATCAATCTAAACAAACACAAAACAACAAACTAACTTCTAATAACAATCTACCTGCAAGAGCAGTGTTGTTTTGATAATGAGACATTTTAAATGACTGGGTTGTTTCAATTTAAACTAGCAGCATATCCAAACTATAATAGCATGATAGAAAGAACTCACATCTCCATTCAAGTTGTATATTCACATTTATATTTGGTAGAACTGTTAAGTTAACCTCCTGATTTCAAGGCAGAATATCAACATTGGATAAAAAATCCACATTCTTAGGTCAAGGCAGCAAAAGGAGATAGTTATTATACTTACAAGAAAGAAAAGGAATTTATAACCATATACTTGATCCAAAGGAGGTGCATCCTATAGGAAAGGAAATGTTCTAAACTCATACTTACAATAGTTTAGAAAACAACGAGTTTATATCCATATATTTAATCCACTACTGAACTGCGTGTTTTTGAAAAAGTGGTAAAATGAAATGTTGTCAACCCATGGTTACCATCTCTACGAGAAAAGTAATAAGTTTTCAATAAAGCAGCGAAGCTAGCTTTTAAACACAGCTCTTTAAAAAAAAAAAAGTATCTATACACAACATTGGAGCAATGGCTTTGAACATAAAGGATAACTCCTTAAACAAAAGTGTCCATACAAAATATATGTTGAAAAATAGAAGTATCTATACACAGTATTGGTTTTGAACATAAACTATAGCTCAACGAAAAGCATCTATATACAAAATATATCTGTAAGCAAGTTTGAAAGCCTTTGTATACTCTTTACTAGCTTTGAAGATAAAAGAGAACTCAAACAAAAGTAATTATACAAATTATAACTACCAGCAAATGTAATAGCCTTTGTATACACTTCACAATTTGTTCTTCATTAAATGTTTCAACTTTACTTGCTCATATTTTACACATGAGCGTCCTTCTTTTGTCTTGGTTGTATATTTTATGTTTCTTTGCAAAAAACACCATAATCTACAGTACTTAATAGCTTTTTTTCCACAAAAAAGAAAACAAAAACCAACTAATATTTGAGAGACTACTAAAGTATGTTTTCTAAAAGGGCACTTACGGTACTTATAGCTGCCAATGTTAAACCTGCATTCATACCTCTCCATAGGTGAGAGAATCTTTCCTACAATGTCACTGCAACACAATTATAATTCTCTCTAGAAGCATGCACCTTCTGAAGTGACACAACATCTGCAACCTTCTGTAATACTAGAAGAAACATTCAAATTGGTGAAGAAAAAACACACCTATAGAATAATGTTATAACAGACATCTAGGTTACCCTTATACTCAAAACAACTCAGAGGACAAAGTGGAGTCATCCCAAAAGAACCTCCCCAAGGACAAACTGGAGGACACTTCACTTCATCAAACACATGTGGAAAACAATTGAAAATTAAACTCTAATATATCCTATCAAACATCTGTGAAAGCATTTGCACTGTCAGTCACTGAATATATCAAAACATTGCAATAAAACTGTCTCAATTAGGTTAATGATTAATCCCAGCGATAGTGGACATTACCACAGTTTTCGATGACATGGACAGGAAAGCACCCACAAAGAAACCTTCTAAATATTTTTACGCACACAGCTGCAATCAACAACCATTTGTTAGAAACGATTTAGTCATGAAAAGAGACACTGCCTTCATAAAGAAACAATGAAAATAAATCAAAAGCATCAAACAAATACAATACACAAGCAGTAATGCCACAAAAGCACATTGAAAGGAAGATTTGGAGTAGACCACCCAAAACAACATCAGATCCAACAACTCGAAGATGCATTAAAATTTAGTATTATTGCTACAATTCAATCAGTTTGTTCATAAAGAACATTCTTCACATTCTTAGATAATCTTAACTAGAGTGTGCTCTAATAAACAATGGACTAGCCTGATTTGCATGGCAGAATCTTAGACCATTATGTACATTGCATCTAAGTAGAATAAACAAAATTGGAAAATAATTTAGTTGTCACACATAGCACTATACATTTTTGAAGAAAATTCTAGGCCTAGGGAAAAAAGAAGGAAGACAACACCAAACTGGGCAACAGTCTCCACCTGGATAAATAATAAAAATCTCAAATCAGTTCATTATCATAACCATATCGTAATACATAGGAAATCATTAAATGGTGTTCAACATAGAGACAAAGGACCTGTCAACATCTTGTAGAGAATCAAACTTGAATAAAATTAACTAAAAGTAATAGTATTGTCATGTATCTGTTAAATATAGTATCAAATCCATTTTGAAAACATAGAATGAACCTTCATTTGATAACCACTGTAATATCCCTGACAAAACTTGATCTGATATTTTTTTAGTATGATGTCTTAGTTGCTTGATTGTGCTTCACTTAATAAACTCCCTACAGTTGTCCTAAATTCAATTTTCATGTCAAAATTTAGACTATAGTCAATTTTTTTAAAGATACGGTGATTTTTTGGTTTTTTAAATCTTTTAGATTGAATAATAGTGTTAAAATGATTTAAAAATGAGGTGTATATTAATTGGTTTGTGTGGGGTTTAGTTTTCAGTAGGATATGAGTTTAAATCTTATCGAAAGGAGATGAGAGTGAAACTTTCACTATCCCAATAAGCAGTTGAAAAGTTCATATTCTAAGGCATTTCAAAAGTTCAGATTCTACTGGGCAGTTTAAGTTCTACTAAACTTTGCTTCCAAACTGAAATAAAAATTAACATTTCCTAAGTTTCACAATTTGTCTTCTATAATGGATTGTTTACAAGGAAAAAAATAGAATAAAATAACTTTTCCTGAGCTTCACAGATTGTCCTTTATAATGGATTCCTGAGTTTCAGAAGTTGTCTTTTATAATGGATTGCTTATAGAGTGTAGGCATGTAGGAGAATTGAGTTTCACAAGTTTTCTTTTATAATGAGTTTCACAAGTTGTCCTTTATAATGAGTTGTTTATATATTTAATGAAAATAGGAGAAATGGGATTGGAATCCTTGACTTTCCTTTATAATGAGTTGTTTATAGAGTTAATGAAAATCAGAGAAATGGGATTAATAAGAGAATACTGATTAAAATGTGAACATTGGTACTTTGTCCCAATGCTGTAACTGCTAATAGTGAATATCTCACAAAAAAATAACATGGAACACCTACAATCTATTGTCATAAGTTCTTGGTTCAAATTTCAACTTTTAGGGGAAGGTACAGTTGGATTCTAAGATTGTTTGCAGTTCAATCCTTTAAGAATAACATTTGGACTTAGCAGCAAATATAGTTTCAATCCCTTAGTGTTGTCAGCCAATTTCAAAGCAGATGCTCAACTTGCCATTAGACCACAACTCAACAGACTTGTATTGAGTCGATGTAGGCCAATTTGAAAGCAGTTTCTCAACTTGCCATTAGACCACAGCTCAACGGACTTGTATTGAGTTGATGTAGGACAATTTCAAAGTAGATACTCAAATTTCCATTAGACAACAACTCAACAGACTTGTATTGAGTTGATGTAGAATAAAGAAAAGATGAATCCTGAAAATTTCTTACCGTCTGACCTCTTGAGTAAATGAATCCAAGACTATAACATTTAGGTGTTGGGGGTGAGCATACATGGCTTTTCCTGAGAAACTTGGTAACAGAGGAAGAAAAAGGTAACAACAAAAATGGTTTGACCACACAGCCACTGTTGCTGCAACACTTGCAGATATCCATTTTCTTTCTTCCTTCTATTATGTCATCAACTAGCCAAACTTTTGGAGCTGGATGGAAACAACTGAATGGAAGTGTGGTTTCAGGATTCTCAGGCACAACCCATGAAAGGAATTCACCCAAAACCAAATCATTCTATTCATATTAAATTCTAAAAGTAACAGTATTGTCATGTCTCTGTTAATAGTATCAAATCCATTTTGAAAACATGGCATGAACCTTCGTTTGAGAACCACTGTAATATCCCTGACAAAACTTAGTTTGATATTTTTTTTTGTATGATGTCTTAGTTGCTTGATTGTGCTTCATTGAATAAACTCCCTACTGTTGTCCTAAATTCAGAATTTTCACTTTGTTGTTATTGATTTTGTTCTAGTTCTTACTGGAGAAACAACTTCTTCCTCCTATTTCAAATACAGACCATTAAATGTCCCCACTGCTGAGAGTGAGATCTAAATTTCTTTGCTGAATATTGTTGGTTGTGTGGTGTGCACTATGGATACTTTTGTATAGTTAACAACAATGATGAACACACTAATATTTGCATGCAATTCAGAAATTACTCTCAATGTATGTATAGATCATTTCGTATTCTAGAATATCATAAATATAGATCTAGAATTTATTTAAAGTAATGACAGTCTACATGCCTGGAAATTCAGAAATAGCAGATCCATTTATCAGACGACCAATATGGAATCTTCAATCAGCTGCCATAGCAAGGGAGTCATGCAACTGATGTATTCAGGTGTGTGATTAGCATTTTCTTGTAAGAGGATGAATGGAACTTGAATTAATGGATTTGGGTGAAGCTTTGTGGCATCGCTTCACTCTCTTGAGAATTATCAACACTGGTTTCCAGATCTACAGGTTTAAAATTTATTCATTGAAGCATTTGAAATAATGTGCAATAAAACTAATCAAAACATATTGGATATTCTATAGTTGTACAAACAGGCATCGATGGAGAGAAGGTACATTGTAGAGGGATTGTGCCAGGTAACATTGGCACTTCTAGTTACCTTTTAAATCTTCTAGTTTCAGATGTTAACTTTTTCCGAGTTGACATTGGAACCGGGCGGTTTTGGGTGTTAACCACACTAACAACTCACAACTCCTATAAAGTATAATCTATATTATTAAACTCAATCATAATTACAACAATCAAAAATCAGGTCTAATAACTAAGAAACAACAAGATTTTATCATAGATATGAGATGGTTTTGGAAGGAAAACATTAGTTTTTCTATTTAGATTGAATAGATATTTCCCCCTGTGGTTAGCAGGCACTAACACAAAGTGTAGAGGGATTGTGCCAGATGACATTGGCGCCTTTCCTGGTTACCTTCTAACTCTTCTAGTTTCATATGTTAACTCATCTAGAGTTGATATTTGGAACCAGGAAGTCTTGGGTGTTAACAACACTGACAACTCATAATTCCTATAATCTATACTCTTCAAGTTGATAATAAATACAAAATACTAGAATAAACTACCTGAGAAGGTTTCCTTTGATATGCATCTAGATGGATGGAAATAAGTGGATCCATAAAGAAACTATCAATTAAACCACTGCGTAGAGAAGAAACCCATTGGAATCTACTGAAAAGAATCAAAGATAAGGTAATGTACATTCCATAGTAAGTTTGAACTTTGCAGGAATCTACAGTCCTGATTAGTAGAAACACAAAGTACAAGATGTAAGAAAGGAAAGAGAATCTTAGGTTCCCAATAGTAAAAATAGCTACTTGAGGCAAAAATTGAGTCCCAAAATAAATAATTACCTTCCCAAGTTCTTTATACAGCCATTATCTCACAACTGTTGTTTGGTGTATAAGTCTTTCCATGGATGTGTAGCTAGGCAGGTTAGCATGTGCTTTCATATAGCAATGAAAAACAGATCATGTAATGAACACATGAATTAGTATATTTTAGTTTTATCATAAGTGTGATTCATCACATAAGATTTATAATTTAAACGCTACCATATATGAGAAAATGGCACCATTTCAGCTATATTAACATGAAAGGTAAAAAAATAACTAAGTATCTAGATTAACATGAGGGAACTAACCCAAGATAGCTCAATTCAATGCATCAGCTATACTTTGCTGATAGTCCATACTCACAAAATAAAACATTATCAGCTACACTTTGCCGATAATATTTGTATGATTGTATATAAAATATAATGTAGAATATGACTATCTACATATATGCAGCAAATGTCTTCATCTTACTCAAAAATAAATGACTAAGTTAGATGAAACAAATACTTACTTCAAATTTTTCCACATATCTGTTCTTCATTCTGAACAAACACTAAAGCCTTTGTGTTGTTATCAGAACAAAAATATATACTTAATTTCCTTCAAAATGGGATATCTACATAAAACGTCTTACTCTCCCTATAGTTCCCCTGACCTCTATCTTAAATTTTATTTTTTCAAGAATAATGCATAAATAACAAACTAAAAGTTGTGTAAAATCATACCACTTCCTCTTGCGGACAAGCTCAACATAATGAACAGTCAAAAGATTGAAATGCAAGTCCTTATTTTCTTGTAGGAGTTCAAGGGCAATCTGGTTCATAAGTTCAATGGCCTTTAGAGCATTTCCTTCCAAAGGGAAATTGTAAATTGCTGAATAAAGATGCAAAGAAATAGTAGCATGAATCAATCACCTAGAAAAAGAAATCCATTGACTAGAAATGAAAGCCAAACATGACAATAAATAGTCAAGAGTAATTCTTTATGTTTGGCTACCAAGGACTAAGAACATGAGAAATTAACCAGGAAAGAATTTAAACTTCAATAACATGGCAGCAACTAGAAATTTTGAAGCAAATCCATACAACTCATGTTTTATCTTGTCAATATCAACATGATAATCAGTTGGCTGCTTCATCCTTGTGCAAGAGATACATGTTTCTGCAGTTTCTTTGAAACAATTGTACATCAACTACGAGAGCACAATATTACAGACATCATTGTCATTAATAGTCTGATAAGGTTTGCTGAGATTCCGCAGTAAAGATTCATATGCAGATTCTCCACTATATGCCATTAATAGTATTTTCATGAAGTATTCCAAGACATCAAAACTTGATAATAATCATGCTAAAAAAATAATAACAATGCTTTCAAAAAAAAGTAAATGCATTATAACTATCCACAAAAATAGGAATTGATTAACAAATTATAAAATATATTTGGGCCAACATCCAATAGGAAATTTAGAGTGGAATAGACAATATTATCTTTCAATCATCAACACTATACTCACACTTAAAATTAGCTGAATTTGTTTAATTGTAAAAAAAACGCAGTTCTCAAAGTTTCCCTAGGATTCCGTTATCTATCAACTACTTCCATTGCATCTATAGCTGCTTATCTAGAGGTAGAGATAATTAGAATTTGGCTCCTGTTGAAAACATATTTTCCAAGTTGCAAATAAATAAAGGAGCTAAACAAAGAATGAGCATAATTGATAAGAAAAATTGAACTAGATAGTGATCAGCAGCATACTCAATGAAGAGCACAGAAAATACATTCTTATTGAGATGCACAACATGTACATGGAATGCACAAGTATGGCCACTACAATGATAAATAAAATGATGTTACAAACCTCTAATACCATTTGTTATGATAAAAAATACTCAAACTAACCAGAGAAACACTGGAATACACCAACCAGAGATGAGAAACATGAATCCAATGTATGCTAATGATTATTAGTTGCACAACAATTCCTAGGCAAAAAAAAAATCTCTCCCAATAATCCCAAAAGATAATATAATCAACTGCATAAGAAAAATTTAGTTTTGAGAAGATTCAGTTTTGTGGAACAAGAACATGAGTTCAAGACTTGGGATTTTAAATCCATGGCTTCAAATGGCACAGCCAACCCAAAATCCAAGCACGCATAAATCCGTCCTATGCTCAAGGCTCAAATTCTAGGCAACCCAGCCTTCGATTCCACTGGAGATTCCTGCCAAATCTATCCTGTGCTCAAGGCTCAGATTCTGGCTAAGCTTGCCTTCAATTTCACTGGAGACCCCTGCCAGTGGGAAGAAAAGTCAATGAAGGAGAGCTCAGTGTGCATACCTTCCATAGGAAGCCCCAACTCCATGAAACTAACAACAGATAGGTCGCTATCTAAATCCTCCAGGTTTGAGGCCAAAAGGTGGTGCCACTTTAGCTTTGGATGAGCCATGTCTTGCCAAAGGATGGGTCTAGCAAGCCTCTCAGCTCTAGGATAGTCTTCATCCAACACATCTCATGGAACTGATGTGTGACATGAATCTTCAAAAGTAGGGTGGATTCGTTGTTGATCTTCAAGTCTTTGTCAAGTCACTCTCAAGGAAAACCCTCTGTTTCAAATGAATCCACAAATTCAGTATACATATTAAAGTTACAAATTCAAGGGAGATGAGGATCTCATCATGTCATCAAATGTTGCTTTCTACAAGTATGAAACTCCTTGATGATCTCTTTCTCACAGATTATGGCATCCGAAGGGGATGCTATAATGTTTTTGGTTTGCAAGCTTCTAATAGGAGCCCTAGGCACCAATGCACCTTCCTCCAAACACAATTCATTCAAGGATGTAGTGAAACTTGGGCCTTATGTTAACTCAAAAGACCAAAATTCCCCCCTTATGTTAACTCAAAGACAAAAATCCCCCCCATTCTTGCAATGATACATAGTGGAGAAATCAAATGGAATTCCAGTGGTGGAAGTGTTCAACCCACAGATCTACACCTATGATGTTTTCTGTCGAAGAGATGCCATCATCTATTTTTTCAATGGGTTTGAGTCATATACAAAAACACTCTATTGGAGGTTGAATCATAGCTGGACTACCAATTGTGAGCTCTTCCTCTGCTCCAAGATGTTACTTCATTGTAATTTTTAACTCTGCAAAGGATCATCAAAAAGTACTCAACCAAGGCCCTAGTCTTGGGGAAAATTGGGCCATTCCTTTCAACCATGGCTCCCTAAGTTCAATCCAAACACCATTATTTCCATGATAAGTCCGATCTGTGTAAGATTTCCAAACTTTCTTCTTCCCTACGACATTTTATTGGAACCGGGCAGTTTTGGGTGTTAACAACACTAACAACTCACAATGCCTATAAAGTATAATCTACATTATTCAACTCAATAATAATTACAACATTTGGAAATCAGGTCTGATAACTAATAAACAACAAGCTTTTATCATAGATATGAGATGGTTTTGGAAGGAAAACATCAGTTTTTCTGTTCAGATTGAATAGGGATTCCCCCCTGTGGCTAGCAGGAACTAACACAAAGTGCAGAGGGATTGCACAAGATGACATTGGCACCTTTCCTAGTTACCTTTTAACTCGTCTAGTTTCATGTGTTAACTCATCCAGAGTTGATATTTGGAACTAGACGGTCTGGGGTGTTAACAACACTGACAACTCACAATTCCTATAATCTATAATCTTCAACTTGATAATAAATACAAAAGACTAGAATAAACTAGCTGAGAAGGTTTCCTTTGATATGCATCTAGATGGATGGAAATAAGTGGATCCATAAACAAACTAGCAATTAAACCACTGGGCAGAGAAGAAACCCATTGGACTCTACTGAAAATAATCAAAGATAAGATAATGTACATTCCACAGGGAGTTTGAACTTTGTAGGAATCTACAGTCCTGATCAGTAGCAACACGAAGTACAAGATGTAAGAAAGGAAATAAAATCTCAGGTTGCCAATAGTAAAAATAGCTATTTGAGGCAAAAATTGAGTCCAAAAATAAATAATTACCTCCCCAAGTTCTTTATGTAGCCATTGTCTCACAAATATTGTTTGTTGTATAAGTATTTCCATGGATGTGTAGCTAGGCAGGTTAGCACGTGCTTTCATATAGCAATAAAAAACAGATCATGTAATGCACACATGAATCAATATATTTTATTTTTATCATTAGTGTGAGTCGTCACATAAGATTTACAATTTAAACGGTACCATATATGAGATAATGGCATAATTTCAGCAATATTAACAAGAAAGGTCAAAAAATAACTGAGTATCTAGATTAACATGAGGGAACTAACCCAAGATGGCTGAATTCATCTCATCAGCTATACTTTGCCGATAGTCCATACTCACAAAATAAAACATTACCAGATACACTTTGCCGATAATATTTGTATGATTGTATATAAAATATAATGTAGAATATGACTATCTACAGATATCTAGCAAATGTCTTCATCTTACTCAAAAATACATGACTAAGTCAGATGAAACAAATACTTCTAATTTTTCCACATATCTGTTCTACTTTCCAAATGTTTTTAGCTCATTCTGAACAAACACTAAAGCTTCTGTGTTGTTATCAGAACCAAAACATATACTTAATTTCCTTCAAAATGGGATATCTACATAAAATGTCCTACTCTCCCTACAGTTCATCAGACCTCTATCTTAAAGTTTATTTTTTCAAAAATAATGCATAAATAACAAACTAAAATTTGTGTAAAATCATACCACTTCCTCTTGCAGACAAGCTCAACATAATGAACAGTCAAAAGATCAAAATGCAAGTCCTTATTTTCTTGTAGGAGTTCAGGGGCAAGCTGGTTCGTAAGTTCTATGGCCTTCAGAGCATTTCCTTCCAAAGTGAAATTGTAAATTGCTGAATAAACATGCAAAGAAATAGTAGCATGAATCAATCACCTGGAAAAAGAAATCCATTTACTAGAACTGAAAGCCATACATGTCAATAAATAGTCAAAGGTAATTATTTATGGTTGGCTTCCAAGGACTAAGAACACGAGAAATTAACCAAGAAAGACTTTAAACTTCAATAACATGGCAGCAACTAGAAATTTTGAAGAAAATCCGTAGCACTCATGTTTTCTCTTGTCAATATCAACAGGATAATTAGCTGGTTGCTTCATCCCTGTGCAAGAGATAAAGGTTTCTGTAGTTTCTTTGAAATAATTGTGCATCAACTACGAGAGCACACTATTATGGACATCATTGTCATTAATAGTTTGTCCATTAAGTATTCCAAGACATTAAAACTTGAGAATAATCATGCTAAAAAAATAATAACAATGCTTTCAACAAAAAAGTAAATGCATTATAACTATCCACAAAAATAAGAATTGATTAGCAAATTATAAAATATGTTTGGGCCAACATCCAACATAAATTTAGCATGGATTAGATAAGATTATCTTTCAATCATCCAAATTATACTCACATTTAAAATTAGCTGAATTTGTTTAATTCTACAAAAAAAACACAGTTCTCAAAGTTTCCCCAGAATTCCAATATCTATCAACTACTTCCATTGCATCTATAGCTGCTTATCTAGAGGTAGAGCTAATTAGAATTTAGCTCTTGTTGAAAACATATCTTCCAAGTTGCAAATAAATAAAGGAGTTAAACAGAGAATGAGCACACCTCATAAGAAAAATTGAACTAGATAGTGATCAGCAGCAGAGTCAATGAAAAGCACAAAAAATACATTCTTATTGAGATGCACAGCATGTACATCGAATGCACAAGTATGACCACTACAATGATAAATAAAATGATGTTACAAACCTCTGATACCATTTGTTATGATAAAAAATACTCAAACTAACAAGAGAAACACTCGAATACACCAACCAAAGCTGAGAAACATGAATCCAATGTATGATAATGATTATTAGTTGAACAACAATTCCTAAGCAAAAAGAAAATCTCTCCCAATAATCCCAAAAGATAATATAATCAACTGCACAAGAAAAATTCAGTTTTGTGGAACAAGAATAGGAGTTCAAGACTTGGGATCTTAAATCCATGGCTTCAAATGGCACAACCGACCCAAAATCCAAGCATGAAGAAATCCATGCTATGCTCAATGCTCAAATTCTAGCCAACCCAGCCTTCGATTCCACTGGAGATGCCTGCCAAATCTATTTACATTTTGATTTATAAGCACACATGTTACACATCTCAGACCTACTAGACTGTTTTTTTTAAATTATTTTATTCTTTTTAAATATTATATTCAGCTGACTTATGCCATGTGTCACATCATCATTTCACATAGATGTGACACACCTCACTCGTACTGGGCTATAAAATGTACCTCACTTTTCTTTGTGTAACTAAGACTTCAATATGTATCCCACGTGACCAATATAGAGTAGCATTAATCTTGTTTATTTAGGAATAGTTTATAGCTACCACATAAGAAATGCGCATACCAATTAACGAAGTGTAAGTTCAGTTCTATTTACCTATATCTATATAGCTAGGTACAATAACTGTATCCAACAAATTGTGCTTTGGATGGCTGAAGCTATATCATTGTCTACCAATAAATTATAACATTGTTCTTAGGGCATTCTAGGCTGAGTTGGAAGAACTAAAAGGGGCATAATTATATAATGTAGAGATAAGCCCACTAGGATTCAAATAAAGGTTGTAGGGAGATATTATCTGCTAAGCAGTGGGGTTTATTTGGAGTTTTTTTTCTTTAATCTTGGATGGTAGGAGAGTAGGGTTTCCTTGCTCCTAGTCCCAGCCACATTAAATGGCCTTGTTGAGTGTGTGTGCTGAACCAAAATGGGTGAATATCTGCCTGGCGAGAGTTCACCAACCAACCAAACAAGTCCCCGTTAACATACACTGTATTTTTAAACTAAACCATTTCTTGGGTGGCAAAGAAAGATGTACAGTGCACGGTTTTTAATTTCACTAACACACAACTTCAACTAATGTCAAATTTTACAATGTTGCAATGTTAATCTTAGCAACAAAGAAACCAGAATTGCCTCTCGAGAGAGCCGATCCTGGATCCCAATTGTGTGAGAATATGAATAATTACTAATTTCTGGTCAAATTGCCACAAAAATCAGCCTTTAGGCTTTACCCTGATGATTAATGTCAGATGGGAAATGTTTGTAGTTTTTGAAAATGGTTGTCTGACCAGAATCAATAGGTAATTGATTTTGAAATTGGAAAGGTTTCTTGTTAGAAATGAAATGTTTCAATTTTCCCAGGAGTCTTCAAAAAATCATCAGAAAACCTATAAAAATGGAAATAAACATTCACTCAATCCTACAAAAATAAGGTGTATCATGTCAAATCCCCACAATAGACAAACTTCAACTCCTAGCAACACTTACCTGTGACAATTCCAATTTTAGATACTGAGGGTATCTAATCTGGTAAGGAATGAGGGTGATTTATTGCATTGCAGCAAGGAAGAGGGGTAATTCATTGCAGCAGGGAAGAGGCAGTTTAATACAGTGTTTTTTAAGTGGTAAGGTCATTTATGCAATTTCGGTAGGGCATTTACAGTAATGCTATCTTAAATTTAAAGTGGTGATATTACTTAAGGTACATTTCCAGTGGTTATATTTTTTAGGGCGTATTTGCAATGATGATATATTTAAATAATTGTTCAGGAGGGCCCCAACTTCTTCATTTGTTTCTTGTTGAGGAATGGGTAATGGTTGTGGTAGAAATAGAAGCAAAGGTGAAGGATGTGATGGAAATCCTGGCCATATCTCAACTATTCATGAATTATTTCTTATGGATTCTCCTTTGTGGATGTCTATAGAAAGGCTGATTGAAGTACGAAAGGAAAATATTAGTAGTAAATTTAGGTGCTTATTTTGAAAAGTTTTTCACTGGTCCATATTTAAGGTGAAAGATCATATAATGCATATTGGTGGAATATATATAAATGTTCAACAATAAAACAAAATGGTGTGGCGAACTTCACAAAATGAAAGAAATTACAAAATATAAGAGGACATGAATAGAATAAAATAGAATTTTATTAAATGTCTATGAGGGGGAGTGGTCTATGGGAAGGATCAGTTACATCTTTGTGAGGTCAATCCTTTGCAGAAGTCGGAAATGAGAATGCAGGAATGCTACAATAAAATGAAGGAAAAATAAACAGGACTCCCTCCATAAGGCATGCCTTGAATGAGTCATCAGTCTGCTTTTCTGGGTAATTCCGTTGGGGTGGGTCAACTATTCTATACTGGCATGCCTGCATTAGTTTTTCCTTTGGATCTGTCATCCTTGAAGCTCTTTTTGCACTATCTTCAAGCTACAAGTCCTAGAATATCATTGTCCAGGTGATTCCCTCCATCATGGACTACTTTCTAATGTGGTTATATGCCTGACAATGAAGCAAGAAGAGCTGGTGTGTTTCTACATCTCCTCAACCACATGTTTGACCAGTCCTGTAATCCCATTCTTCTTTGGGCTCCTTCCATCTCCTTTTCATGCATCTTATCCCATGTGAACATGTCCTTAGTTGGGATAATGTGTATACAGTATTTTTTTCCAATCCATATTGGTTTCAGATATTCTTGTATATTGATTTCAATATTTGGATGAACTGGCCAATGTACTATGTAGTACTGCTTTTTTTTCCTACATTTTTCCTTCAATTTTCTCCTCATGTACAAGCTTGTAGGTGACTTTTGGTCTCCTTTTTATTTAGCAGGCATATTCTTCTACCATGTCCCAACTTTCTATCCATTCTAGCACTGAAGCTCCCATATGTTGTTCTTTCACTACAACAATTATTTTCTGATTTTATTTGGTAGTTGTTGGTTATAAATTTCATCCACCCTTTTTATATTCAAAATTAGCATCCTCATTCCTCCCAAGTCAAGTGAATACAAACCCATTTCTGCCAACATGATTTCATAGGGATTAGTTTCTCTTAATTGGAGAAAGGATGACATTATGTGCTTCTGCATTCTCTCTATTTTGCTCCACCTGGTTTTTTTCGAGCTAAGCCCAAATTTGGCATTCATATAAAAGTATTGGTGTTACAAATGTATGGAATAGGGAGCTTATTATTTCCTGATCCCACATCTTTGCCAATTTGCACCTATTTTGTAAAAGGAAAGTTGACTTCCTTTCCCTTGGAGTGTCTTTCTTGTACATGATTCCCAATTCATATTTTTGTCGACCTCTAATGCCAAGTATTTGTAGTTCTTTATTATCTCCAAAGGCTCATTTTTAACCTAATTTGAGCCTGATTTGTCTTCTTTTTGATGGACAATATAACCACTTTGGTCTTATCTAAATTGAGTTCCATACCTAGTTGCCTACACGAGGTTTATAGTGATAAAGGATGCTCCTGTAAGCTGTGAAATGTTTGAGAAAAGCTTCCCTTCATAGCATTGGGAAGATCAGTGTAGAGTTTCCTGTAATTGTTGAAGATGCCTATAAGAGTCAAATATAGGGCTATCTAGAAATATATTTAACACGGGCATAACATATGATAGACGACAGGGTTTTCAATTATATTCATGGTTGTCACATGCCACTTAATGTGGTTTTCTCTTTCTATTCACATGACATGGTTTGAGCAAATAATGAAGCACCACAGGGCTATGAAAGCCCCTTTTCTACCACGTTATTGGAAAAGGAGAATGATGTTGTGGAGAAAGTATTGGAACCTGTTGGTTAGATTTAGGTCACTTGTATGGTGAAAAATGGGCATTGATTTCTTGTATGAGACAAACACATTCTGAGTGGGAATGTTTATGTCATATGAGGGCATGGATCACTTGTTTGGAAGGAACGGACATTGTATTGTAGATTCTATCCTTTCTATTACGACACTTGTGACCTACAACATGGTCAGAAGATCGAATAAATCCAACACACTTTTATGTACTTGTGCATATCAACTATATCAAAACTTAAAAGTATTATGATTCAAGCTACATGGCTGAATTTGGAAGGAAGAGCTAAAAATACAATCTAGGAGGTGGGTATAGGATTGAGAACAACTACTGCGAAAATATTTCCTGGTCGCAAATAATTGGAAAATTGGAGTCAATTTTCTATGTTCATTGAAGGAAGCGAATCTTTTTAGTGATATTCTTATAGATAGGAAGAATATGAATCCTAGTTCCATAGAGAAGATTAGCGGCCATGGAAGACCAAGTCCATATTCACATCCCAATTGTCATGAAATAAAACTTCTTAATAAAACAAAGCCTGCTATACTGACTTTTGCTGATGTTTGTCACTGTTTTAGGGCTGTTTTGACCCTTAGACATGCCCAAATTCAACCTTAATTCTTTTTAAGAGGATCCAACATGCCCAAATTTTCCAATAAATGCTCAAAAGTGCTAGAAAATGTAGTTTTAGTTTTTACTGTGCCTATGACTCAAAATGCTACCCATATTCAATAATGGAATTTGTACAAGGACTGAGAGGTGCCCAAAACTGCTGCTTGTTAGTAAACTTACTATAGCATCTGCACTTTCATCCTTGTTGAACTTGTCAGCGTGTACAGGGAACCTCAGATGCTTGTTAGTAAACTTACTATAGCATATGCACTTTCATCCCAGATAAGTTAAAATCAGTGTTTATAAATTATCACAAATGATGACGTGCACACAACTGTAGAATTGAGTAGCCCTGAGTGATATCTAGGTTGGTAAAAGAACACCTTGGGTCTTCTTAAACAGTGTCTGTCACATGCCCCAATTTTGTAAAATAATGTTATCTTATTTTGATTTTATTCCCAGACATTATGTTAAATTTAACGCTAAGTGGAAACTAATGACTCAACAGAGTCAAGGATTTGGAATGTAATTCTGAATATTTAATTTTAAATAAATAAAAGTGGAGACAACAGCTTGGGAGAGATGTTAAAAAGAGTGTTACTGGTCAAGTTCGTGGAAGGAACTAGGTGGAGAGTAAAAATACAAGTGGCAACATCCTCAAACACGTCCTATGTTGTAGGTGGAAACTTCCCTACATTTGGGGTCATGATCCCCCAAGAAAGTGGGATCAGAGCAGGTGGCTCAATTAATGACAACTAACCCAAAAAGACCTAGGAAATCTTATTAAAAGTGCCCAATGTAGAGAGTTGAGGCTGCTCATTCCAGGAGAAGAATCATTTAGGTGAATGCACTCCAAGGAATTCATTGGGAAAGGGAAATTGGAAGGAAGGTGTTTGAGGGGTAAACTGCAGGAAGTTGATCTAGTATAGCTTTGCAGTTGAATGATCTTACTGCAGTATGTAGAGTTGGTATTGAGTCTCAAGACTGGTACTTTGTTGATTGCTCCACCTAGTTCCAACCAAGCAGACCAAAACAGGCTCGGGGTCCTGAGAAGTCGCTGTTTGAGCGCTCTCCAGGAGTTGGTAGGGAGGAACGACCTCCCATTGCTGTTGTCGTCTAGCTTTAAAGACAGATTCCATTATCTTTTAATTTCTATGTTATAGTTTATCTCTGTGTATGAGCAATTAATGAATGATGTTATGTTATGTTGTGTTGAAATCTCTTAGTTATTCTAGACTGAATCTGTACTGTGATGAAAGATAAATCCTACCTGTGTTTTTCCCCATCTGGAGTAATCCATATCGTACTCTAACATAGGTAGTGTGTTTAAGTAAATGAAGTATGATAGGAATATGAATGAATCGAATATTTATGTTTTCAGAGTAATGAAATGTTACTTCTTAGTAGATAGTTGTTTTCTAGAAAGTTTATTAATTTGTTCTGCAGACATGTTATCAGAAATAGATCGTGTAAATAGCATGTTAGAACATAACAATACTCATATTATTTATTGACAATAGTATTATTGACTTTATAAATTATTTTCTACATAGTTTCTATTTCCATAAACTGTACTTTTACATTGGAAATAGAAGAATTAGTTTTATCAGTTGAAAGTTAATAGTTTATGTTAAGAAAAGATATAAAAATAATACTGATAGCTTATCTTCTTATTTTAGTGACAACTAATCTTCCTGCATCTATCTGAACTATAGTTAATAATATGACAAAGGTTACATTATTCCTTTCTTAGTTTTAATAGCTAAAGGACAGTAGTAACTTAGGGTTTTAAGTTAATATTATAAACTATTCTTATACTTTTGTAAATAGTATAATTATAAAGAGTACTGACATGTAAGAAGGTTCTTTTATTTTGTTCTCTAAGTAAGTCTACAGATACAATTGAATTAACTAACCCAAATATTACAGACTGCTTTCAGTCGTAATCACTATACAAACAAGAACGAACATAAACTTAAGAATATATATTATACTTAAATAATAGTATTATAAATATAAATAATATTATTAATATCCTTAAACAGTGACATTTATAGATTAATAATTTATAAAAACAAATTGAAGAAAAACTGTACAACAGTAATAAAAATTACAAGATAATAACATAGGAATCAATATCCTATTTAAGTTAAAAGGGAGTAAACCCTAGCTCATGTTCTGAGCATAAATTAAAAATATTCTTAGTACTGTAGTAACCTAGGTTATACACAGGTTAATTCTTTTAACACTACTAACTAAAATTGTGATGTAACAAATATATACTACATTATTGATTAACAGGTGTAAAGGCATTTACTAAAGAAACAGAGTCTATTAAATAACAGTATACATCTAAATGTCGGGGTTCAAACCCTTAAAAACTATTACATTACAAGTATAGACATAATAACCAAATTCATATTAATTATGTAATCATCATTAAATGGTCAAATAATCCACTCACAGTCCTTTAAGGACAGATAGATTAATATAGAGAAACAATGTAATTATTATCATAAGAGTAATATAAACCAAACAAGGGTTTTACAGGTCAAACCCTAACCTATGACTTCCATCAAATAAACAAGATTTACATCACGGCTGTAAGTATCAGCCTTCAAAATTAATATATAAAACCCTTACAATTACTCAACTGAGTTTAAAATTTATTAATATTCAGGAAGGGTAAAAACCCTAAATTATACAGAGTATAGCATAAGCTCCTAACAACCAAAACAAGCTTATAACTGCTCTGTTTTTACAAACCTAAAAACCGACTGTGAAGCCAAAGCTTTGATTGTTTACTATGCACAATACAAAGTTGCATTCACCCTATCAAGGGTTTGAATTTAAATATTCTTCCAAACAACCTGTAAAATAGTAAAAAGCATAACATAACTCGTGACAATATGAGAGAGGGTTTTCAAAACCCTGGGCGGGTCCAACAACCACCCTAATCTTGAATAAGGGAGAATCCATTTTTCATACCACGGGGCTTACCCAAGGTTGAACACGAGCCACAACCGTTGCAAGGGTTTTCTGCTTATCCCTTGTACAAACTTCACTTCAACGAGCACCTGCAGCAAGCGTAACCCCCTATTAGTAAATTATCTTACGTGTTAAAACTTGAAAGTATTCTATGTAAACTTTCAGTAAATGAAAGAAAGTTTCATTTTGAAATTACATGTCACTAGGAGTATGGAAAATCACTTAACAAACACTGTCACCTATAGACGGTGCAGTGGGGAACCCAACAACCCCCAAAACATCACATAGTAGCGAGCTACGAAGAGCCGAGAAGGAAAACTGAAGCAATCACCAAGCTACATAGGCTTTGGAAGAAGGTTTCACAAGCAGCGAGATGAAGGTAGCAGGAAGGATAACTCCACGTTTTGCAGAGAAATAACTAGCAATTAAAACCACACACTAGAGAACGGAGGCAACACGAAGTCAAGGTACAAGGCAACAGTAACCAAGAGAATGACGATTGCCATGGGAGACAAGCCATACAACCCTAGAGCCAGCGTGAACTGCAGAACAAGAATGTGTTGAGTTAGGTTTCCAGTGCATTATATATTTTCCAGATGTGGACAGAATTCAACCACGTAGCCATAAATTTATCCATGCAGCGAGGGTCGTGTCCTATAGTTCCTGCATGGAAGCATTATATCAATTATTGGTTCATTGCAGCGTGGGTTAAACCATAATGTCAACCCAATCATTCGTAACCTAATCACAAATCAAATGCACTGTGTATTATATTAATATAATCACAAGATTATCATCGTGGAGGGATTACGTTTACCAAGCTTTGTGTCATGTATAAATCTTACATATAAGCCCGATTTGGATTAAGCATAAACCCTTACTACCAACGACATAATATTATCACATAATAAACTTTACCATAATGATATAAGCGGTGGCATAACTCTATTCTAAACATTGTTTTGATATAAATCATGTAAGATATGTTTGGTTTATAGAGTAGGTTAAAGTTTAAGTCTTAGTATAATTATAAATGAGTGCATGTTAACTATAGCATGACTTTAGTGTCTCTAGTAGCAAAGTTTAACTAAAGCTTGGGGCATAGTAAACCCTTTTGCCTTAGGATTTTTACAAGTCTAAAACTTATAGATAGTATCTTGTAATAAGGAAAAATAAGTTAAAGGATAGATGTAAATACGTTATAATAACAAACTTTTGGTAGATTGAATGTTCATCAAACAAATCAATTATGCTTATCTACGAAATGTAATTGAACTGATAACTCAAATAGCATCGAAACTGTGAAGTAATACAAAGCTAAAGGTAAGAATATTATCACAAAATTCTGTCACATAGTTTATGCGACATTACTTTGATAATACTTGGGAGTATACTCAACTTGGCTTGATGCTCATGCAAAATGTCTAGTGGACAGTAAGATAATTACAGAGGTAAAACTGATAATGGGAATAGGAATGACCCTATTAAATTTAAAAGTTAATAGAACACAGAATTAGACTTGGAAATAAAGTAGTGGTAACCATAAGCTCTTGTAGAAGGGTATGATGGTCATAGTTTCTACACTCAAAGGTTTTTACTGTTCATAAGATAATAGGTAGTAAGTATCTTATAGAAATAATTTAAGGGACAATAAATGTACAGGCGAGACAAGATACTATTGCAAAAATATTGTCAAAAACAATGTTTATAAGTATTACAAATTACTTAGACTAAAGTAGAAATACATGTAACTGAGATTCTAGTGTTAGAGTCGCAATTATGCCGTACTATTGTTACTTATTTCGAATCTTGTTTACTTGAACAACTAATGAAAATGAAATGATTTTACCTTACAGGAAGCTATCTAGTGTTTAGCAGCTTATTGTTCTAAGCTTTTTAATTTGCAAACAAAATACTGCTGACACTAAAAGATCTTTTAAAAATATACTCTATCGATCATACCTGTAAAAACCTGTAAGAAACAGTATTCATCTACGTTAGCATGATTGCTAAGTAAGCCCTAGATTCAAAAATAGATTCCACCTATTGATATAAAAGAACTAATCAGTAAACTGAAGCAAATAGAACAAAAAAAAGATTTTTATCTTGCTTTGAAAATTAATCTGTTAAGTTATTCTAGAATTTAGTGAAACCAATTACTTAACTGTTTCTTTTATGCCAACTGTTAGCTGTTAGTAAACCGCAGGTTTTAGTATTTACTGTTAACTGAAAATTTTTAAATTTTTGTGAAAATTTGGGGTTTTGAGATGTGGTATCAGAGCACAAGGTTCAAACACTAGGCCTTGATGGAGCCCAAGTAGCTTTCATAAAATAGTAAATTAAATTATTATGCTAACGTATTTTATTTTTAAATGTTATTCAACAGAGAATTGTCTTTTTTCTGAAGTTTAACAAGCAGTTATGGAAAGGCTAGGAGAGTATGCACAAGAGGAGTCTCCAGCTACAGAAATAAGAAATTTACCCAGATATCCTAACTAGAGGATGTAACTACAAATTTCTCAAGGTTGTTACAGATTGTAAAAGATTTGAAAACTGAAATGGAGTCTGTAAAGAAAGAGAATGAAAGGATTCTGAGGGCTCAAGAAAAGCTGAATAAAATCCTAATGGTGTGGAAATTGAACCCAGGTGTTAGAACAATTACACTCACAAAAATTGCCAATTACACATGCAAATTACACACAAAGGAGACTGAATATAGAGCAGAACACTAATCTGTATTGAATAAGTGTACAATAGCCAACCCTGTGAAGTCATAGGCTGCCACAATAAATAATTACATGAGAGATTCAAATGCATTGGGATGCCATTCGAATTTGGTCAAAATCATGCTTACTAAATATAAGCAAATCCCCCATAGGTGCATAAAGCAGTTTCCAAATCTGTCTAGGAGCTCACGAATTGGAAAAATAAATTAGGCAAGCTAATAGATGATGGAAGGACAAATCATACATGCTTTTCTTAGGAGAAAAGAGTGGAGGATGATGAGGACAAAAAACAAGTTAACTTCACCTAGTCAAACTTTCCCAATTGCCTTAAAAGTAAGCAAAAACAGGAAATAAAGCAAAAAAAGCAGACATGCACTAGGAAGGCCAGGAATAAAGCAGATTTGATTCCAAGTGGTTTCCCAAGCTCTCCATGACTCAATTTTAGGAAGTTTGACCACTTTGGACATGTGGAGGACAACTTGCATAAGGTGGAATATGGAAACTAGGCAAATAAGACAAAAATGAATTAATTAATGTCTAAGGTAGCTAACTATGGGTTGATTATTCTAACACCCCCCCTTAATCCTGACTTATGAGTAAAATATTAGAAAATTATAGGGCCTAGAAACAAGGCTTAGTCACCCTTTACATACTGCATGTCCATTTAACCAAGGAAAGAGGCAAAAACCCAGTGGGAAAAATCCTCCCTTAAACATGGACAGTAAAAAAAAATTTGAAAATCTTGTCATCACTCATGCTTCACAACATGATTAGAAATTCCTAATAGTGATTTGGGATTGTTGAATGTCTTCTCACAAAAAAAATTGGTGAAGATATCTGCTACTTGTTCTGAAGATGAACAGAAGAGTAGGTGAATGGTGCCATCATGCACAAGCTGTTTGATGTAGTGCATATGGATCTTAATGTGTTTGGTTCTCTGTCTCTGAACTAGATCATTGCAAATTCGAATGGTACTCTAATTATCACAATAGATAGTAGTTGAGTATTCTGATTCGAAGCCACACTCACCAAGTAACCCCTGCAACCATAAACATTGAGTTGCTGCATTTACAACTCCTCTGTACTATGCTTCTGTAGATGAGAGTGCAATGGCACTCTGTTTCTTGCTTGACCAGCTGATTGGTCCTTCAGAAAGCATGAACACATATCATGATTTTGACTTTCGATCCGTGTTGTCACCTGCCCAATCACTGTCAGTAAACCCAATCAAATCAAGATCAGATTTAGCTTTGTAGAAGATCCCATGAGTCCTTGTTCCCTGAACAAAGTTAAGGATCCTTTTGGCTGCTCTCCAATGTATCTCATGAGGCTGATCCATGTATCTTGAAGCCACACTTACTGCATAAGAAATATCAGTTCGAGTATGTGTAAGGTACAGCAAACACACAATCAGTTTCCTATACAGTGTATTATTTACCATAGGTGAAGAATCTGGTTCTTCAAGCTTAACTCCTGAAAGGAAGGGAGTCTTGCTTGGCTTGCAGTACTTCATGTTGAACTTGTTCATAAAATCCAAGGAATACTTGGACTGATGTACTTTTATTCCATGTTTGGTTTGAGCAATATCGAGCCCCAAGAATTGGCTCAATAACCCCAAATCAGTCATAGAGAATGCATGGTTCATTGCATCCTTCAAGGAGGCAATTTCATCCTTTGAGCTTCCTGTAATGAGAAGGTCATCTACATACAAGACAATAATCATCAAAGAACCATGAATCAGCTTCAAATAAACATTAGGATCTGCATTGAACAAAATTCATTGATAGCAAAAAGCCATCAATCTTGGCATACCAAGCCCTGGGGGCTTGCTTAAGCCCATACAATGATTTCTTTAGCCTGCGCACAAGAGATGGATTAGTAGCAAAGGCTTGAGGCTGCTGCATGTAAATATCTTTAGTAAAATCTCCATTCAGGAAAGCACACTTCACATCCATGTGATGTACCTCCCACTGCTTCGAAGCTGCAATGGCTAAGGCTAGCCTGATGGAGTCCATCTTTGCCACTGGTGCAAAGGTCTCATTGTAGTCTATGCCATGTAACTATGAGTAGCCCTTGGCTACCAATCTTGCCTTATATTTAAAAGGTGAACCATTAGCAGAAAACTTGGTTTTGTAAACCCACTTACACTGAACTAGCTTCCTCCCTGGGGGAAGATCAACCAGCTCCCAAGTGTTGTTCTTCTGGAGTGAGCTGAACTCTTCTTTCATGGCTGTTTTCCATCTTGGATCATGTGATGCATTTTCATATGCCTCTAGGTCTAATTCAACCATCAGATAGCATTTCTCTGCAAACAAAGGGTCTTTCATACATAGAGCACTCTCAAACTGAGATCTAGTCCTCCTATGATCATTAGGATATCTAGCTAGTTCTCCAGCTGCATGAATGGTATTTGCTACCCACTTTGGTCTTGTAGGAATATTAGGATATGCAATTAAATCATCATTATCAGACATATCAGAATCAACAAAATCAACTATCTCTTCACTTACATTCAATGGTTTTGGTGGTGAAGAAGATTCTACAACTTCAACTGCTGCTAAAGGCTCTTCTTGGAACTGAACACTCCTTTCAATGAAGGCTTTGTTTTTTCTCAAATTGATCAGCTTGTACCCTTTTGAATCTTTAGAGTACCCAACAAATAGACACTCTTGGCTTTGGGGCTGCAAAGCCTTCCTCTTTTCTGTTGGAATTCTAGCCCAAGCCCTTGAGCCAAAAATCCTGAAATGGGTCACATCTGGCTTGCACCCACTCCATGCTTCGAAAGGAGTCATACCATAAAGTTGTTTATGAGGAACCCTATTATGGATATAGGCTACACATTTTATAGCTTCGGCCCAAAACTTTGGTAGAAAAGTCTTAGCCTCCATCATGCAGGTTGCCATCTCTTTTAGTGATCTGTTCTTCCTCTCAGCAACACCATTTTGCTGTGGTGTGTAAGGGATAGAATGCTGCATCTAAATACCTACATATACACAATATTGAATGAACTCAAAATTGACATACTCACCACCATTGTCAGATCTAAGGACCTTGAGTTTCCTCCCAGACTGGTTTTCAACCAAAGCCTTAAAGACTTTGAAGAGGCCAAAAACTTCAAACTTGTGTTTCAGGAAGTAAACCCAGCAGTACCTGGAAAAGTCATCTATGAATGTCAATGCATATTTGGCCTGACTCATTGACATATGAGGAAATGGGCCAGCAACATCACTGTGGATCAACTCAAGAGGTGCAAAATTTCTCTCATGACTAGCTTTCTCAAATTTATGCTCTGGGTGTTTTCCTAAGATGCAACCTTGACAGACTCCTTTGGAAAAGTTAATCTTTGGTAACCCTATGACCATTTATTTTTCACTAAGATCAGAAAGATACTTATAGTTAAGATGGCCAAATATTTCATGCCAAATCTTTCATGCCAAATCTTGCTTGCCTCATTAGCATGAATCAAAAGAGCAGAGGGGTTTGAGTAGGGTAGGAAGTGTGAGAACATGTATACCTTCGAAGTGTGATTTGCAACTCCTTTTGCAATGAATTTACCACTTGAGATCTCTGTGATCTCAACTTCATTAGGGGAGAATATGAACTTCTTTGGAGACCCTGTGTGGGTCATCTGATACACTGATAAGAGGCTAGAGGCAAGACCTGGAACATACAATACATTGTTGAACTTACCATGGTCAAGATCAATCCTCCCTTTGCCCAAAATTTTAGTGAGAGAGTCATCTCCTAGTACTATTGGTGGACCTTTCAACATGTCAAGTGAGGTGAATGCCTCCTTGGTCGAAACCATATGTCTTGAAGCTCCAGAATCAATGATGAAACTAGGTGAGCTTGTTGTGCCAACAACCAATGCATGAACTCTCTCTTTGTCTTCTGAATTTGATCCTCCTTCCCTCTTCTTTGAGCTATTAGGAAGGGATATGCCATTCTTCTCTAAGAGTTGGGTCAGCATGTCAATTTGCTTCTTCATGTAGGAGCTTTTAGGATGATTTCCCTTACTGCAGTATGCGCACTTGCTCATTTCTCCTTTGTTCTTCTTCTTCTGGAAGTTCTTCTTGGAACCTTGGGGCTCCTTTGGAGAATTGTTCTTGTCTCTCTTTTGCTCAGGTGGCTTCTTAGATTTCTTTTTTCCTTTTGAATCCACCCTCGAATCTCCAGCAACCAGATCTTGGTCTTTGGAAGTTTTGATGGTGCCCATCATGACCAATTTATCTTGTTCTTGTGTGAGAGATTCCATGAAATATGCAAGGCTAGGCATTTTCCAGGCTTGAGCTGTCAACTTTTTGGCATGGAAGGTCGAGAAAAACATTGAATAGTCAGGGCCAAGCTTTGAGAGTATGGCCAAAACCAGTTTCTCCTCCTTCTTTTCAATTCCACACTGTTTTAGCTGCAAAACAAGGGCTTTGAACTTGGAAAAGTAGAGTTGCAGGGATTCAAAGATGTTGGGACTCAGGGAGATCAATTCATTTTCAATTTGATGTCCCCTCATCTCATCTGTCTTACCAAAAATATCAACAATATTCTCCCATACTTCATTTGGTGATGTTTTTTCCATCAAGATGGAAAAGGAGGTCTTTGGATATGCTCAGACATAGGAGACCATAGGTCTCATCCCTCCTATTGTGCCATTTAATTTTCTCTGTAGCTGCATTGGGCTCTGCTTCTGTTGCCATAGTCACTCTATAGAGGCCTTTCACTCTCAACAGTATCTCCATCTCTACTTTCCATTCAAAGAAGTTAAATGGAGTCAAGATGATCTTCTGAGATTAATCCATAGCTCAGAAATTGTCCCTTTAGTCAGCAAAATGCTCCTAGTCAATGATGTCGAACCTGCAATAACAAATTGGAAGGATAGAAATTGATCTAAAAAGGCTCTGATACCATGTGGAAATTGAACCTAGGTGTTAGAACAATTACACTCACAAAAATTGCCAATTACACATGCAAATTACACACAAAGGAGATTGAATATAGAGCAGAACACTAATCTGTATTGAATAAGTGTATAATAGCCAACCCTATGAAGTCATAGGCTGGCACAATAAATAATTACATCAGAGATTTGAATGCATTGGGATTCCATTCGAATTTGGTCAAAAGCAGGCTTACTAAATCTAAGCAAATCCCCCATAGGTGCATAAAGCAGTTTCCAAATTTGTCTAGGAGCTCACGAATTGGAAAAATCAATTAGGCAAGATAATAGATGATGGAAGGACAACTCATACATGCTTTTCTTAGGAGAAAAGAGTGGAGGATGATGAGGACAAAAAAAAAGTTAACTTCACCTAGTCAAACTTTCCCAATTGCCTTAAAACTCAGCAAAAGCAGGCAATAAAGTAGAAAAAATAGACATGCACTAGAAAGGCCAAGAATAAAGTAGATTTGATTCCAAGTGGTTTCCCAAGTGCTCCATAACTCAATTTTAGCAAGTTTGGCCACTTTGGACATGTGGAGGACAACTTGCATAAGGTGGAATATGGAAACTAGGCAAATAAGACAAAAATGAATTAATTAATGTCTAAGGTAGCTAACTATGGGTTGATTATTCTAACAAATGGAAAAATTTAAACCGAAGGAAGGGGTAGAAGGTCAGAATCTGAAGATGCTAGTCATCCAAGAAAATCTAAAAATATGAAACATGCAAAAACTGAAAGTAGTTCGTGTCAGAAGTGTTTGGTGAACGACAAAGTTACCATACTACTAGTGACAGTAGTGATGATGATCTATACATCAAGAAGAGGAAATACAAACCTTATGAGGAAATCTCCGGGGAATTAAAAAAGATACAACCACCAACCTTTAATAGAGAGAATGAGAATGGGGAGGAAGCTAAGTCTTGGTTGTCCGGGATGAAGAAGTACTTCCAAATATGTAATTATTCTAACCAGTTAAAGTCTAGGATGGCTATATATAATCTCTCAGGAAAGGCTGATATTTGGTGGCAGGACTTGAAGAGAGTTAAGGGTATAAAAGAGAAAGAAGTTAACTGGAGTACCTTTAAGTGGTATTTTAAAAAGAAATTCCTATCTGAGCAGTATTACGAGGAAAGAGCTAAAGAGTTTTATGAACTAAAGTTAGGTTCAATGACAATGAAGGATTTGAATAGAAAATTATTAAGTCTACTTAGGTATTTACCCTACCTTGTAGATGAGAAACCAAAAGTACAGTGATTCTTTAGCTGTCTACCATATCATATTAAAGATAGAATTGAATATGATAACCCAAAGACCTTGGAGGAAGCTATGAGGAAGGATAACTTTTGTTTTGAGCAGAATCGGAAGAAATAAAACTTGGCCAACTAGAAGGCTAAGAAAAATAATAATCAGTCCGAATTTAAGAAGAAGGATTTTGTGCCTAACAAGAATTTCAAGATTAATAAGGCCAAAAACTATTCTAACAACAAGAATTTCCAAGGAAATAGGAATAGTACACCCAACAATCAAAACAATTTTAAGGGTAAAGAAACTGCAAACAATCATGGAAATTTTACCAAGAGTTTTGAGCGTAAAGAGCCTGTCAAGTGTTGGGAATGTAATGGCCCGCACTATGCTTCAGTCTGTCCAAACCGAAAGAAGACTGTTAGCAACATTCATACTGTATATGAGGAAATGACCGTTGGGGAACTAGCAAGGAGCATGCCCAGAATTAACGCAGCTTTGGAGAACCGACAAGCTGAATATCAGAATTCCATGGTGGAAGTAGAAGGTATGATTAATCAGACCCCTGTGACTATTTTAATTGATCTAGGAGCTAGTCTCAGTTATATTGCACCTCGGATAGTGGGAAAATGTAAGTTGTCTGTCGATAAGTTTGAGAATTCATGGTTAGTTTAGTTAGCCACTGGGGCTAAAAGAAAAGTAACTTGCTTTGTGAAACAATGTGCTTTACTTATGGATAAATTTGAAACTGTTGTTAAGCTTAATGTTTTGCCACTTGGCTCATATGATTTGCTGATTGGTATGGACTGGTTAGAACAACATAGAGTAATTTTAAACTGTTACAATAAAACTTTCACATGCTTAAACAAAGATGAACAACCAGTAAATGTTAAGGGTATTCCTAGAAAAACTATGGTAAGGCAGATTTCTGCCTTACAACTCAAAAGAGCTGTTATAAAAGGATGTAAAGCTTATGTTATAACAATTACCGATGAAGAAATTAAAATTAAAACCGATAAGTTAAAAATAGAAGACACCCCTGTTTTAAAAGAATATATTGATGTATTCCCAAAAGAAATTCCTGGATTACGTCCGAAAAGAGAATTGGATTTCACCATTGAGCTGGTACCGGGTGCAGTACCTAGCTCAAAGGCCCCTTACCGAATGCACATATTGGAACTTAATGAGTTAAAATCACAATTAAAAGAGTTAATTGATAAAAAGTATATTCGGCCAAGTGTGTCTTCCTGTGGGGCACCTGTCATTTTTGTTAAAAAGAAATACGTAACTATGCGATTATGCATAGACTACTGTCAGCTAAACAAGATGACTATAAAAAATCGATATTTGTTGCCCCGCATAGATGATCTATTTGATCAATTACGTGGAGCCACATTGTTTTCAAAGATAGATTTAAGGTCAGGATATCATCAAGTGAGGATTAAAGATGAATACATCTTCAAGATAGCCTTTAGAACAAGATATGGTCACTACGAATTTGTCGTAATGCCATTCGGGCTTACTAACGCCCTGGCTGTCTTTATGTGTTTAAAAAACAACATAATGCATAAGTATTTAGATAAGTTTGTGGTTGTGTTTATCGATGACATCCTAATTTATTCAAAAACTGAAGAAGAACATAAAGAACACCTAAAAATTGTTTTGCAACAGTTGCAAGAACATCAACTCTTCGCAAAGTTTAGTAAGTGTGACTTCTTTAAGGATAAGATTTAGTATTTAGGTCACATAGTGACCAAGGAAGGAATTTCCATAGATCCTGAAAAGATACGGGCAATCAAAGATTGGCCAGTCCCTAAAGATGTGACGGATGTTAGATCTTTCATGGGAATTATCGGTTACTCCCAGAGGTTCATTGAAGTTTTTTCGAGGATAGCCAATCCGATAACTTCGTTGCAAAAGAAAGGAAAGAAGTTCGAATGGAACCAGAAATGTGAAGAAAGTTTTAAGAAGTTAAAAAATTTATTAATTAGTGCACCTATTTTAAGAAAAGTAGATCCTAATAAAGAGTTTGTAGTATGCACTGATGCTTGTAATGAAGGCTTAGGCAGTGTTCTGACTCAAGAAGGGAATGCTATTGCCTATGAGTCTAGAAAGTTAAAAATTCATGAAAATAATTACGCAACATATGATATGGAACTAGCAGCTATGATACATGCTTTAAAGATGTGGTGACACCACCTAATCGACAGAAAATTTGTTTTAATGACTGATAATAAAGGATTGAAATATCTTTTAGATCGGCCTAATTTAAATGCTAGAAAAGCTAGGTGGTTAGATTTTTTAAGCGAGTATGATTTTTAAATCCAACATATAAAAGGTAAAGAAAATAAAGTTGTTGATGCATTAAGTAGGAACGCAAGGCTGAGTTTTGCAACAACAATCAGCACTTACGTTTCAGACTTAGATGAACAGCTTAAAAAAGGGGTAAAACAAGATGAAATTTATCAGAAATTGCAAGCTAAAGCTAAGGAAAACCCCACAGAAAACTTAATAAAAGGTTACAGTTTAAATGAAAAATATTTTTTACTGTATAAAGATAAACTGTATGTACCTAACGTACCTAAGGTGAAGTTGTTAATTCTGGATGAAATCCATAAAACACCATATTTAGGTCATCCAGGTTATTAAAAGACTATAACCATGCTAAGAAAAGAGTATTTTTGGCCAAATATGAAAACTGAAGTAGTTGAATATATTGCAAGGTGTTTAGAATGTCAACAGGTAAAAACCAAACACCAACACCCAGCTGGTTTGCTACAGCCTTTACCTATCCCTAGCTGGAGATGGGAAGTGATTAGTCTAGAATTTATTATTGGGCTGCCTCAAAATCAGAATCAGAATGACTCTATTATGGTAGTGGTTGATAAGTTAAGCAAGGAAGCTCATTTTATACCTGTTAAAACTACTTACAAGGCTGCCAATATAGGGGATATTTTTCTAAAGTATATTTTTCGATTACATGGAGTACCAAAAGTCATAATCTAAGACAGAGATCCTAAGTTCACAGGAAACTTTTGGAAGTCCTTGTTTAAAGGATTAAATACAACATTGAATTTCAGTACTTCTTTCCATCCTCAAACAGATGGACAAACTGAAAGGGTAAACCAGGTATTGGAAGATTTATTGAGAATGTATGTGAAAGATCAGCCAGGTAAGTGGGAATACTATTTACATCTAGTAGAATTTGCGTATAATAATAATTATCAGACATCAGCTAGATTCAGTACATCTGAAATTTTATACGGACGAAAATGTAATACTCCTATCTCTTGGAGTAATCCAGTAGATAGATTAGTATTAGGTCCAGAATTGTTGAAAGAAATGGAGGAAATTGTGAAACAAGTGCAGGGAAATTTAAAAGTGGCACAGGATCGGAAGAAAATTCAAGCAGACTTGAAAAGAACTCCAAAGGAGTTACAAGTAGGTGAACATGTGTTCATCAAGGTAAGGGCCAAGAAGAGCTCTCTAAGACTGGGGAGTTGTGCAAAATTGGCACCTTGTTACTGTGGTCCATTTGAAATTCTGTCTAGGATTGGTCAAGTAACTTATCAATTAGCATTACCACCTAACTTAAGAGTACATAATTTTTTTCACATTTCCGTTTTAAAGAAACATGTTCATGATGCTACTCATGTAGTTAATTGGAATGTTGTACAGGTGGATCCAGAAGGAGAGTTTCTGGTGGAACCGGACTGTATCTTCGGGAGGAGGGAAATTACACTTCAGAACCGCACCATTGGACAGGTGAAGGTGCAATGGAAGCACCTTAGTCCTGAAGAAGCCACCTGGCACTAGTACATGTGATCAATTTTTCCACGGAAAAAACGTGGCAATATCCACGGAAAAGCGTGGATATTTCCACGTCTAAGTGTTTTTTGTTCCGTGGAAACTATTTCATCGCAATAGCGACGACCCCTAATTTGCGTCGCAAGAGCGACGACCCTTTCTGTTGCTATAGCCACGCTCTGTATAAAGGTTTTAAAAAAATGGAGATCCAAGCCGTCTCTATAGCCATGGACTGCCGTTGCTATATCCACGGACTGACGTCACTATATCCACGGACTCCCGTCTCTATATTGACGGTGGGTGAAATTTAAAATAAAAAAAATAGTTGCAGCCGTCGCCAGCTTATGCAACCAGCAAATCGAGGCCTGTACACGAACAGGGTGAACCCCAGTTAGGGTCACAGACAATATTGCCAGTTTCATTTAGACATCTTATTTTTCCAGAGAAATACCCACCTCCAACTGAGTTGCTACACTTGCAGCCACTTCCTGTGTCTGCGTTAAGAAATCCCTCATATGAAGCACTTTATCAACAGTTTAGACACTTCAATCCTATTCAAACTCAGGTATTTACTATGCTTCAGAGAGTTTTTTAACACTGATATAAAATTCCTACCCTTGGCATGAAATTCATATAAAACGCTTTCTTTTGTACAGAGTATTGATTTCAAATTTAGAGTTTTAAACCGTTTATGGGACATCCATGAGTACAAATTTTGCAGAAGACTAGAAATCCTCTTTTTAGATGATTCAGCAGATAGATTGATTTAACCTGAACATAATATAACAAACATTTGACAAATTAACAAATAGAACGAGTATGAATGCTCCAAGAAGTAAAAAAAATGACACAATAATAAGTAAGAACACATTTTGAAGTACCAAAATGCTCCACTAACAGTAGTAATCTATTTGAATGGTGAGTCGATGACACCACACCAAAACAAGTCTCCAATGACTAGAAAGAATGAGAAAATCAAATGAAAGCCCTACTCATTTATTTTCCCATGTTCAATTTGGCCATGATTGTATGCCTTATTCTAGTAGAGTACTT
>LPNX011109654.1:88473-138730 GCA_001517045.1 Pseudotsuga menziesii
GATACTTTGACAGTCTTTTATTGGAATGGTAAAGGAAGGAAATCACCCATCCTCAACAAAAGAAAACAAATTTCTCTAATTAGGATTTAAAACTCAAATCACAATGACTTCTCTACAGTTTTAGAGTAGAATAACACTACTTTATGCTTTAAAACTTGAACTAAACCAGAAAGAAACTTGAGAGGTAGTACCTGTTCAAAATTTTGAATCTAGATCTCAGAGTGGTTAAAGTTTGATCAAATGCTGGATGCTGGGACCTGGGTCTCTATGAAGCTGGAACCAACGAGCTAACCTGGGGGAAGAAATAAGGAGCCTACAAATTATCCATTTTCTCATGTGGCAAATCGAAATATCTATAAGAAGCTTGGAAATTATGTCCTCTGACTGTTATTCTTCTTCGTATAATGGGTCTGATTCTTTGTTTTTCAACCTCTTGGGATGAATATAGCTAGAGCCTCTTTCTCAGCCGAAAAAAATCAGAGAAATCAATCTCATCCCTAATCAGTTAACAATAATAAAAAAATTACCATCCCAAAAACACATATTCGAATACCCAAATGATTTTATGCCTGAGGATGGCAAAATTGAGCTCGAGGACTCTAGTTTTTATTGTGCAGTGATATTTGGCTGGGTACAAATAGGGTTTTGTTATGCCCAAGTCAAGACCAATCCTCATTCATCATAGCATCTGATACCAAATGGCCAAGAGCATGTAGGGAAGAGCACAACGCACCTGGCAGCTTAATCCGACTGGGGTCCATGGCCCCCAAAACAAATACCTCTATTTTTTGTGCAAGCTCATAATAGGACTGTGAAACGGGAATCCAAAACACCTGTTCCCAGACCTCTGGAGTTCCATTCACTGGAAAAATCTCTTCGGCTTGAAACCACACATTATTCAGCTGATTATCAATGTATTTCCCTAACGGAGTACTATAGATCATTCTCATCCATCTTCTTTGCTGCATCGTGGAGAGCCTTCCATTCAATCTTTGGGAACATATGCTTCAAGAAATCAGGGTTAAATGGAACCTCCTTTGTCACAAAATTCTCAACTACCAACTCCAATGGAAACCCCCTGGTCACTCCTCCATGAGAGACGTTGTTTCGGGCTCGAAAGATCATCCATGGCCGGTTATGGCATACAAAATTCACAAAAAAAATGAACATAACCCCCGCGCGCTAAACAAAATTCACCAAAAAATCAAACATAAGCGCGCTTAATCTCTTGGCCGTCGCTGTATCGACGCCTTGACCGTTTTATAAGTCAACAAAAGACGGTGCCATCGCTATAGCGACGGTCTGGCGTGGATACAGCGACGAAAGTTGGGGCTTCTTAAAAAAATTGTAAAAATGCATAATTTACCCTTGATTTTTCCACGAAAGTAAAACTAACGTGGAAAACTAACGTGGCAAAATTGATCACATGTACTAGTGTTGGAATTGGAAAGTAAGATGCGAGATGCATATCCAATTCTGTTCCAGGGGACTTCGGAGGATGAAGAATAAATAACATCGAGGACGATGTTATATTCTAAGGGGGTGTGTATGTCACATGCCCCAATTTTGTAAAATAATGTTATATTATTTTGATTTTATTCCCATACATTATGTTAAATTTAATGCTAAGTGGAAACTGATGACTCAGCAGAGTCAAGGATGTGGAATGTAATTCTGAATATTTAATTTTAAATAAATAAAAGTGGAGACAACAGCTTGGGAGAGCTGTTAAAAAGAGTGTTACTGGTCAAGTTCATGGAAGGAACTAGGTGGAGAGTAAAAAGACAAGTGGAAGCATCCTCAAACACTTCCTATGTTGCAGGTGGCAACTTCCCTACATTTGGGGTCATGATCCCTCAAGAAAGTGGGATCAGAGAAGGTGGCTCAATTAATGACAACTAACCCAAAAAGACCTAGGCAATCTTATTAAAAGTGCCCAATGTAGAGAGCTGAGGCTGCTCATTCCAGAAGAAGAATCATTCAGGTGAATGCACTTCAAGGAATTCAATGGGAAAGGGAAATTGGAAGGAAGTTGTTTGAGGGGTAAACTACAGGAATTTGATCTAGTACAACTTTGCAGCTGAATGATCTTACTGCAGTATGCAGAGTTGGTATTGAGTCTCAAGATTGGTACTTTGTTGATTGCTCCACCTAGTTCCAGCCAAGCAGACCAGAACAGGCTCGGGGGTCCTGAGAAGTCGTTGTTTGAGCACTCTCTAGGAGTTGGTAGGGAGGAACGACCTCCCATTGTTGTTGTCGTCCAGGTTTAAAGACAGGTTCCATTATCTTTTAATTTTTGTGTTATAGTTTATCTTTGTGTATGAGAAATTAATGAATGATGTTATGTTATGTTGTGTTGAAATCTCTTAGTTATTCTAGACTGAATCTGTACTGTGATGAAAGATAAATCATACCTGTGTTTTTCCCCATCTGGAGTAATCCAGGTCGTACTCTAGCATAGGTAGTGTGTTTAAGTAAATGAAGTATGATAGGAATATGAATGAATCGAATATTTATGTTTTCAGAGTAATGAAATGTTACTTCTTAGTAGATAGTTGTTCTCTAGAAAGTTTATTAATTTGTTCTGCAGACATGTTATCAGAAATAGACTGTGTAAATAGCATGTTAGAACAGAACAATACTCATATTACTGATTGATATTAGTATGATTAACTTTATAAATTATTTTCTACACAGTTTCTATTTCCATAAACTGTACTTTTACATTGAAAATAGAAGAATTAGTTTTATCAGTTGAAAGTTAATAGTTTATGTTAAGAAAAGATATAAAAATAATACTGATAGCTTATCTTCTTCTTTTAGTGACAACTAATCTTCCTGCATCTATTTGAACTATAGTTAATAATATGACAAATGTTACAGTATTCCTTTCTTAGTTTTAATAGCTAAAGGACAGTAGTAACTTAGGGTTTTAAGTTAATATTATAAACTATTCTTATACTTTTGCAGACATTATAATTATAAAGAATACCGATAGGTAAGAAGGTTCTTTTATTTTGTTCTCTAAGTAAGTCTACAGATACAATTGAATTAACTAACCCAAATATTACAGATTGCTTTCAGTTGTAATCACAATACAAACAAGAACGAACATAAACTTAAGAATATATATTATACTTAAATAATAGTATTGTAAATATAGATAATATTATTAATATCCTTAAATAGTGACATTTATAGATTGATAATTTATAAAAACAAATTGAAGAAAAACTGTACAACAACAATAAAAATTACAAGATACTAACATATGAATCAATATCATATTTAAGTTAAAAGGGAGTAAACCCTAGCTCATGTTTTGGGCATAAATTATAAATATTCTTAGTACTATAGTAACCTAGGTTATACACAGGTTAATTATTTTAAAACTACTGACTAAAATTGTTATGTAACAAAGATAAACTACATTATTGATTAACATGTGTAAATGCATTTACAAAAGAAACAGAGTTTATTAAATAACAGTATACATCTAAACGTCGGGGTTCAAACCCTTAAAAACTATTACATTACAAGTACAGACATAACAACCAAATTCATATTAATTATGTAATCATCATTAAATAGTCAAATAATCCACTCACGGTCCTTTAAGGACAGATAGATTAAAATAGAGAAACAATGTAATTATTATCATAAGAGTAATATAAACCAAACAAGGGTTTTACAGGTCAAACCCTAACCTGTGACTTCCATCAAATAAACAAGATTTACTTCATGGCTGTAAGTATCAGCCTTCAAAATTAATATATAAAACCCTTACAAATTACTCAACTGAGTTTAAACTTTATTAATATTCAGGAAGGGTAAAAACCCTAAATTATACAAAGTATAGCATAAGCTCCAAACAACCAAAATAAGCTTATAACTGCTCTATTTTTACAAACCTAAAAACCGATTGTGAAGCCAAAGCTTCAATTGTTTGCTATGCACAATACAAAGTTGCATTCACCCTATCAAGGGTTTGAATTTAAATATTTTTCCAAACAACCTGTAAAACAGTAAAAAGCATAACATAACTCAAGACAAGACGAGAGAGGGTTTTCAAAACCCTGGGCGAGTCCATCGACCACCCTAACCTTAAATAAGGGAGAATCCATCTTTCAGATCACGAGGCTTACCTGAGGTTGAACACGAGCCACGGCTGTTGCAAGGGTTGTCTGCTTATCCCTTGTACAAACTTCACTTCAACGAGCACCTGCAGCAATCATAAACCCCTGTCAGTAAATTATCTTACGTGTTAAAACTTGAAAGTATTCTATGTAAAATTGTAGTAAATGAAAGAAAGTTTCATTTTGAAATTACCTGTCACTGGGAGTATGGAAAATCGCTTAACAAACACTGTCGCCTATAGACGGTGCAGTGGGGAACCGAACAACCCCCAAAACCTCACACAATAGCGAGCTACGAAGAGCCGAGAAGGAAAACTGAAGCAATCACCAAGCTACACGAGCTTTGGAAGAAGGTTTCACAGGCAGCAAGATGAAGGTAGCAGGAAGGATAACTCCACGTTTTGCAGAGAAATAACTAGAAATTAAAACCACACACTAGAGAACGGAGGCAACACGGAGTCAAGGTACAAGGCAACAGTAACCAAGAGAATGACGACCGCCATGGGAGACAAGCTAAGCAACCCTAGAGCCAGCGTGAACTACAGAACAAGAATGTGTTGAGTTAGGTTTCCAGTGTATTATATATTTTCCAGACGTGGACAAAATTAAACCATGTAGCCACAAATTTATCCATGCAGCGAGGGTCGTGTCCTATAGTTCCTGCATGGAAGCATTATATCAATTATTGGTTCATTGCAGCATGGGTTAAACCATAATGTCAACCCAATGATTCGTAACCTAATCACAAATCAAATGCACCATGTATTATATTAATATAATCACAAGATTATCATCGTGGAGGGATTATGTTGACCAAGCTTTGTGTCACGTATAAATCTTACATATAAGCCCGATTTGGATTAAGCATAAACTCTTACTACCAATGACATAATATTATCACATAATAAACTTTACCATAACGATATAAGCGGTGGCATAACTCTATTCTAAACATTGTTTTGATATAAATCATGTAATATATGTTTGGTTTATAGAGTAGGTTAAAGTATAAGTCTTAGTATAATTATAAATGAGTGCATGTTAACTATAGCATGACTTTAGTGTCTCTAGTAGCAAAGTTTAACTATAGCTTGGGGCATAGGTAACCCTTTTTCCTTTGGATTTTTACGAGTCTAAAACTTATAGATAGTATCTTGTAATAAGGCAAAAGAAGTTAAAGGCTAGATGTAAATACGTCATAATAACAAACTTTTGGTAGATTGAATGTTCATCGAACAAATCAATTATGCTTATCTATGAAATGTAATTGAACTGATAACTCAAATAGCATCGAAACTGTGAAGTAATACAAAGCTAAAGGTAAGAATATTATCACAAAATTATGTCACATAGTTTATGCGACATTACTTTGATAATACTTGGGAGTATACTCAACTTGGATTGATGCTCATGCAAAATGTCTAGTGGACAGTAAGATAATTACAGAGGTAAAACTGATAATGGGAATAGGAACAATCCTATTAAATTTAAAAGTTAATAGAACACAGAATTAGACTTGGGAATAAAGTAGTGGTAACCATAAGCTCTTGTAAAAGGGTATGATGGTCATAGTTTCTACACTCAAAGGTTTTTACTGTTCATAAGATAATAGGCAGTAAGTATCTTATAGAAATAATTTAAGGGACAATAAATGTACAGGAGAGACAAGATACTATTGCAAAAATATTATAAAAAACAATGTTTATAAGTATTACAAATTACTTACACTAAATTAGAAATACTTGTAATTGAGATTCTAGTGTTAGAGTCGCAATTATGCCGTACTGTCATTACTTATTTCCAAGCTTGTTTACTTGAACAACTAATGAAAATCAAATGAGTTTACCTTGCAGGAAGCTGTCTAGTGTTTAGCAGCTTATTGTTCTAAGATTTTTAATTTGCAAACAAAATACTGCTGACACTAAAAGATCTTTTAAAAATATACTCGATCAGTCATACCTGTAAAAACCTGTAAGAAACAATATTCATCTGCGTTAGCACAATTGCTAAGTAAGCCCCGGATTCAAAAATAGATTCCACCTACTGACATAAAAGAACTAATCAGTAAACTGAAGCAAATAGCACAAAAAAAGATTTTTATCTTGCTACGAAAATTATACTGTTAAGTTATTCTAGAATTTAGTGAAACCAATTACTTAACTGTTTCTTTTATTCCAACTGTTAGCTGTTAGTAAATCGCAGGTTTTAGAATTTAATGTTAACTCAAAAATTTTAAATTTTTGTGAAAATTTGGGGTTTTGACAGTGTCAGCCTTGGAAATCCTGGATGTGTGGGGATGGTGGTTCTATTTACCTGTTCGACTCTCTCTTCTATACTTTAAAACTAGGCTTGGGATAAGGTTCTAATAATTGGGCAGAGCTAAGAGCAATAACAACTCTACAAAGGATTGCTTTGGAAAAATGAATAAATAGGTTGGTGACTCTAAACTCTGCATACATTGGATCAATGGTAAGGAAGCTTTGAATAAAATATACTTGTAGTCTCTCTGAGGTGAAGCTTCATAAGAACAATTTGTCCACATCTATTTTTACATACAATTTTAGGGAGTTGACTGACCTAGCTGATAGGCTTTCAAAGCAGGGGGTTCATGTGCAGTGGGAAATTGTTGATCAGTAGAATGGAGGGTCCCTACCCTAGGAGCCTAAACATCTCATCTTCTGATCATTGACCTATTTCTTCAAACTTCCTGGCCTGTTGCTGATATTATGGTTTCTATTAGGACCTTTCTGAGACATTTTATTGCAGATTTTGTAGTCATATTTTATTGAGAGAGATGTAGCCTATCAATAGGATTTATTTGATGATATTATGTAATTAACATATGATATTATGAGCGTAAACTTATGAACATGTCTGTACAGCTAATGCCATTTTTTTACCCATGCCCAGATGCACTTTCAAAATGTAACTTGTTTCATCTCGAATAAAAGTTGCAATTTTTTTCTTTGGAAAAAAGGGGTAGTTTGATTCAGCACTTTCCGCTAAGGCATAATTCCCAAGGAGACCTTGGGATCCATTCACACCAAATATTGTTGGGATACTAGCTGCTACTACAGCTAGTGGTTCCTTCCCTCCATCCTAAAAACTAGGGAAGAGGGGGCAATCCATGGGTACCATCTTCCCAATTATGCAGGAGGATGATGGAAATTTATTTCTTTAAAAAAAATTAAAAAAAATAAACTGTAGGATTGAGTACTTGTTACCATGGTGACAATAAAATGTAGAATTGAAGAAACAACGAAACTTGACTCCTAATTCCTTTTTTGTTCTGTTGTGTTTTTTGTATTCTTCTTGGACAGTTTGTGCGGGTATATAGTGCCAACGGTATTGTAATAGATGAAAAAAATGCAGAATCCATTCTGAGAAAAGTAGAGCCGATTATAATCTGGGATGTCTTTACAGTTCTGTTTTTTGGACAATCTTTGGACTCTTGTAACATCCGGATGGAAACAGGCTACAGTGTTTGAATACAAACTATACTCAGTTTCTGTTTTAAAGAAAAAAACTTAGGATGAAGAATTTACAAACTTATTCAATGCAAACATACACTGTTTCAAGTAATTGGATAATGCTGATATCTTCCCCAAAACAAAGTAAAAAATAAAGAAAATAATACCTTCAATGCAAGAAACAGTAAGAAAGTCTCCATAGAGTAAAAACCTCTGTCAACAAAGTCAACTAAAAATAACTGATTGGTCTGTGACAATCTCCACCAACTTTGAACAGTTGTTTCATATCATAAAATTTCCCATGAATGTCTCCACAAATCTGCAAAATGTAGCATGTGATCTTAAGAAGAACTTCATTTGTTTCATTTGTCGAAATAAGTAAAAATATTGTATTTATGTTAGATGCATTAGAATAATGTCCTTCAAATGATAGTAATAACTTTGCTTTAGATGAGGTCTTTACTGAACGACACTAAAATGTATTTGCAAAAAACAAAATGTAGACCCTTCTACCTTCAAATTTTATTTTAAAATTGATTTATTGGTTTTCTTAAAAAAGGATAAAGAACCGAGTTACTCAAAATGGAACATCTCCCTAACAGATTTGGATGGCACATATAGAATTCTCAAAATGCAACTATTCTTTCAATAGGAGGAGTAGGAAGATTTTACATTTTTATAACAATCTGAGCTTAGTGGTCTAGTATACTACATATACAAAGATAGAATACATAAACATTTAACTAGGGATTACCCAGTTCATTTATTCATCCAACAATAATATTAATATATACAATGTGCCTTATATTAGAAAAATTATGAAGAGAACTACATAATAACTTATCTGCAAATTCCCTGAGCCAAAATGAAGTTTAGATATATTTATGCAAGACACCAACATACCACAGTCATTATATAACTCATGTATCTTGTTTTCCTGGAAATTTTTGGCCACATCTAGCCTACATCTATGGCATAAAGGTTCAGCTGGTCATCCTATAAGTGCATAAGTATATAGTGGTCTAGCATATAATTTCCTGCTAAATGGGAAATCTGACGTAATTCTAGGCACAATAATACAATTCTTTTTACTGATAAAAAAATTATAACATTAACGTTTAATGAATGAATGTGGAGTTAAGATTCCTATTTTAATAATCAATGTTTCCCATCTATTTGGGATGTAGGACCTTATCCTGAGACCATTGTTCAACCAAGTAAAGGCACTGGAATCTTATTTCTCACCAATTTCATTTTCAAACCTACAAAGAGCTAAACATGGAAGTAGAATAGTAGACACACCTTCCAAAAAAGCATTGAATATTCCAGAGGGTACATGGGAGATTAATGAAGAGGAATTTGGGGTATTTCTCCCAGTTTCTTTGAGATCCCTATATACTTGACATATTTTCATTTCTCTCTTTCTATTGTGAACAATCCATCTTCACTAGATATACATGTTTTCAAATTTTGACTTTGATGATGAATGGGCTCAAAGCCATGCTTTGTATTTTACATATATATATGACTGTACGTAAGACTTAAGAGTAGTTTATGATTATGGACATTTTATTTTGGTTGACATTTTGACTATGAGGTATCACACTAGCTTGTGATGGAGATGAACATCAGAGATATCTACGATGTTTATAGATGTAAGCTTTTTCATACTGAACTAAAAGTTTACAATATTTTCCTAAGAAAAAATATATCTATATTCATGAGGACATAAATTCTTTCAATAAATAGATCCAACTACATAATACAAACCAAATAATCTCATATTCATCAAAGAACTAGATAAAAAAAGGAGGATGCAGCAACAAGTTCATTCACTTGTGAGAGATTGAAAGTGAACAGTAAATTGTTGCAAGACTCAAGAGCCATACAGGAGGAAAAAAATGATCAACATAAGGAAAGTGTAAATACTAAAAAGGCACAGTTTCGTGATAAATTTTGCACAAGAAACTAAAATATACTCAGCTCGGGAGATTCAAACTGTGAAAAACAGTCCCAATCCTTGGTTTTTCGTAAGTCAAAAGTCAAAGCATGACACATTGAAGAAATCACTATAGATATATTGTGCCACAAAAAACAATGCGTATTAAGAATAGAGCCAAAACTATGGAAATTATTATGGTGTGTGGGAGGTCATGAGAAAGACAACAAAAATAAGTAGGGTAGATAAATTTTACTCAAATAGCCAGGGCTCTCTCCTCTTGGTGTCATGATGTGAATGAGCTCTAAAAAAAGGGTAATATGCACCTAACCGGTACCATCGAAGTAGTATTTTGGGCTCAATATTTCAAGAAGAGCCACCAACATCAGCACCTACAAGAAAATTGTAGTAGATATCAGGTTCCTTCTATAAAAGTCAGCAAGAATGGTTAATGCAATATATCAACACAATTATATACCAGAAAATGTCATTCCAGTAAGACCAAGGGTTAACAACATTGGAACAGAAACTCTCAGTTGGTCCCAATCCGCTCTATTGTCTCCCGTCCAAACTATGTCGACCCTCTGGCTTCCAGCAAAAAAGGAACGTGATAAAACAAATGGTCTATCATTCCCACCTCCTCATTTCAGAAGACCATCAACAGGACCCATATGAAAGAAATATCCATAAGCATTGTGAACATCACGGCGCTCAATATCTCCAAAGTGAAGAGCATCTCTAGGCATTGTTTCCTGCACCATAGAAGGGAGCATCACAAGGAAAACAAATCAAAACTCCAAACATTGATTGCTCTAGCCTCTCCTTCCAATGAATTTCATCTATGAATTTCGAAGCTCATAAATGTGTATCTAAAATAAAAAAATTCAAGGAAAATAATGGGAGCCTGTGAGAACAATAACATACATCTGGACCATTGAATATAGAAGGTTCATTCATATTATTCCATATGTACAACGATAGTGTTGAACCCTTATAGCGGCTAAGAGAAAACTTGTCAGCCCATGATGAACTGATTTCTGGATTCAGAATATCCAAATAAGATGATGCACCTGGACAACACCAGCCATCATAATCCTTACCATGGACGTCCTTAACATAATACCCCTTTTGAGTCACTTCTTTGTGTAGCGAAAATCATATCATCCCTCTTAATATGAGGATAAAAAATAGACACCATATGCTGGCCTTTTTCCATGAGCTTATTCTGCATCTCCCTTGGATTCAGAAAGAGAAAGTTGTCCCATGTAAAGTATCTCTTCCCATCAGTCTACTCAATTTCAAGCCAGAGAACATCATAAAGTATATCAAACTCATCAAACTTGGCATCCACATTGGCTACATATTCTTTTTCTCTGTAATTCCAGTGACACTGGTGATAGGAACTTGCAAAAAGCAGTGGCATGGCAGAAGTTCTAGTAAGACTAGCATATTGCCTCATAACATCCTTGGGGCCAGGACCAACAAAAAAAGAACCCATCCACCATACCACTCTCGGCCATCCACGTGGTATGGATCGCATCGGTATTCGCGTTGAAACCGGAAGCAAAAATGAAACCCCCATCCCACAGCTCATATATTCAAAGAATTAATGCATTTTCGGCCTCGACCTTGGGGTTTAGGGTTTTGGGAACGAGTTTTGTAGTGAGCTGCTCATCTTGTAGGGTAACATCAATAGCTCTGAGGTTCGATGTTTTGGGTTTTCTTTCCCATCCTTTCTCTAGAGACGAATGTAATATATGTCACTATGGTGACGAACGTCCATCGCTATAGCAATATTATGGACTATGCATCACTATAGTGATGATCATCGGGGACGTTTTCATTTTTTTCTAAAATTTTAAATTGTTTTCTACTAAAAAGCCGATTTTAACTTGTTCATGGCAAACTTTCATGGGACATTTGAGCCATATGTAGTAGTGATTCTATGCATAGTACATCGCCCTAACGGGTGTTAATTACAACTTGCAAATTATGACACTGTTTATATCACCCATATGTTGTATTGCTTTGGTTTCTTCCACTAACGGTCTTGTCGAGCCTTATAAAAACTTATATAATTATATGCCTGCAAGGTCATGTAAAAATCCTATAAAAACTATAATTATAATATGCCAAGGTGCCAAGGTCGTGTCCAAATTAGCCTATTAAAACTATAATTATATGCCAAGGTCATGCAAATTAGCCTTATAATTAACATTATATGCCAAGGTTTAGTGGTTTTTTTATATGCCAAGGTCATGTCCAAATTAATATATAGCTCGGTTGCATTAATTCAATTTTGTTAATACAAGGACGTGTAAATATATATTATATATATGCTAGAATTTAGTAAAATGTACAAATTCATTGTCAAATTTGTAATTTTTTTCATTGTCGAAGTGACAACTAAAAAAGACCAAATTCATGACCAATTGTTATGTGGTCATTTTTAGTCTAAATATCCCGTGACCAAATTTAGTCATTTATCTTGGTCATTTTTAGTTGGTTTTTATCCCGTCACCAAAAGTGGTCATTTATCTTGGTCTTTTTTAGTTAGCTCACTTAAATTTATCAATTTTTATCATTTATCCCTTGAAAAAAACTGTGGTGACCAAAATTTTTGGTCTCCTGGTCACGAATCTCTCATTTTCCACTAGTTTTTCCATCGTTACAAAGGGTGTTAGTGTGGAGCATCCAAAAGAAGATGTTCAAATGGAAGCTAAATAATTATTAAATTGGTTCTGAAACATATTAGTCGATGACCGATTGACGGGATTAGCACCCATGATAAATATTTCCCATAAGATCGACTTGATTCTAGGATCAAGTCCACCAAACAAGGCACCGCATCAGATGACGTCAACAAAAAATTCTTAGCTAATCTAATAGGTCGAGGAGTTGTTGGATAGAGGATTAATCAGGGAAATTTTGAGTCTATGTGAAGAACCAACTGTACTTGCACCTAAGAAAGGAGGAGAGTGGAGGATGTGTATTGATTAAAGTGCCATCAATAAGATTACTATCAAGTACATGTTTCTGTTAGCAAGAATGGATGAGCTAATTGAATGTTTAAGTTGATATAGATACTTCAGCAATATTGATTTGAAGATTGGCTACCATTAGATCAAGATTCAAGAGGGTGATGAATGGAAGACAAGCTTCAAGACAAAGGAAGGTATGTATGAATGGTTGGTCATGCCATTCAGGTTGACAAACACACCCACTAAGTTTATGAGACTAATGAATGATGTACTGAAGCCATATTTGGGGAAATTAATCATAGTTTAACTTGATGATATACTGGTTTTTAGTTGGACCAACGAGGAACACCTTCGACAAGTATTGTAGTGAATGCATGAGGAAAATTTTCTAATAAACTTGTAAACATGCTATTTCGTGAAAGACGAGGTAACATATCTTGGATTTGTAATATCTCGACAAGTACTATCAATGGACTTGGATAAGTTCAAGGTTATAGTGGAATGGACAAATCCTACTAGTATGATAGAGGTAAGAAGTTTCCATGTAATTTCCAGCTTCTATCAGAATTTCATTAAGGATTTCCGTTGGATATGTACATTGTTAATGACATGCATGAAGAAAGGTGAATTCAAGTGGATGTAGGACGCTCGAATAGATTTCAAAAGAATGAAGTAGAAGGTGATGGAGAGGCTAGTGCCGCTCTCTCCATGACTTTTAAAAGGTGTTACAAGTTGATTTCAACGCAATTAAAATAGCGGTTGGAGTAGTGTTAATTCCAGAAGGCCGACCAATCACGTTCTTTAGTGAGAAATTGGATGAAGCTAAGAAAAAATAATTGGTTTATGAGCAGGATTTATATGCCATCATTCTGGCATTAAAAAATTGGAGTGACTACCTGATCCAGATTTATGCGTGAACGAAATGAAAGAACATATACATAATCATAATAACAGACATTTTGCCAAGGTAACAAAGATACAGTAAATATATATTCTATTAAATGGCGGAAATAGAATAGACTGTAATACAATTGCTAGAATGGTGGTAGCTATCTCTGAGAAGAGATGTGGCTGCTATGCTCATTCGTGCCAAGCTTCCTACAAAATGAGGCCAAAGGGGCCTATTTATAATAATAATAATGAGATGAGAACCCAAAAGTCCCAAAATGTAACCCTAGAAGATGAACCGTCATAAAGTTTGCGGCCCCAAGGTGGTAAGTTGAACAGTCAACTTCCCGGGGTCATAACTTTTGCATACGATCTCCGATTTGGGCGTTCGATAGCTCGTTGGAAAGGTCTGTCTAAGCTTTACAAATTTTGGTCAGCCAAATGCATGCCGATGGAAACCATTTGGCCCTGAATCTCCAAAAAAATGGCCCAAAATTTTAGGACTCGAAAAACTGCCGATCACTACCTTCTACCTAAATGTTTCCTATTAAATACCGAGCATCAGGATTTTAGGTAGCTCAACACTCAGATTAAGTTAAAACAAAGACATATGAATTGGGTAGAATTTCTGTAGAGTTACATATTTGTGATAAAGCATAAGTTAGGAAAGACGAACAAGGTTGTCGATGCATTAAGTCAGAGGATAACATTACTGAACACATCGACTGTTCAGGAATGGGGATTAGAGTTAGTGAAGATAAAATATGAAGCTGACGAGCATTTTCAAGAATCATGGAAGGCATGGACAAAACCATGGAGTCTTGATAAGAACCCATGCTTGGACTACTTTGTTCAAGAAGGATATTTGTTTAAGGGGCATCACTTATGCATACCCTGAGCAGCCATGAGAGAAAATATGATTAGGGAATTACACAATGGAGGAATTGTCATAACATACATAGTAGCTAGGATACAATTTTTCCTGAGTGTTCCTGAGCACATTCTTCAGCTAGTCCTTTACTTTGAGATCAACAAATGATGATATTCCAGTTCATGATCACACTTATTCAGTGGATCCAAAGCATTCATATGATTAGTTTTGTTCCATGAATGAGCCTCATGACCCCAGATTTGATGATTGAATTATCCATTTATTATATTTCATAGCAGAGATAGTGATAGTTCCCATGATCTACAACTACAGATCATTCAGATTAGATGGAGGTATATGACTTGGGTGATATATGGATATGAACCTGTGGATTTTAGTTTACCCTATTGTTTATTTTCATAGTTAGAATTAGTTGATAGTGGTTTTATGTTGGAAATATCTTATTGGTTTTCATTGAAGTCTAATAAATATGTGATCTAGTTATTATGTTCAAGAGATTCTTTTGTATACACATTCGTCATTCCCTACTCTTAGTATGGATTTTTTCATTTCCCTTTACGGACACAACTTGTTAGCCTTCACACCACTTTCATTGTATTCATCCATCTATTGTCTTCCATATTTTTTTTAACCCTGACTTATATATTGACTGGTGGCATCTAGGATTTCCCCCACCTTCACCTTTATGTTGGAATAGGTCTCCATATTTAGAATGTGTCTCGGTTTTTGTTTGTGTGATTCTCATCACAAGGTTTGTCTTCGTCTAAGTGTTCAACACAATTAGTTCTAACCAAGAGTGTATTTAGACACTAAAGAATCCGAACTTAAATAATGTATCTAAATGGATTCCTAGTCAACAAAGTAACAATGTTTTTAAACACTACTACAAATTAAGTAAAGAATATTCAAGTAGCTAGTTAGTTACCAGAGACACAAACTCATCCTTTGTATGATGCAAGGACACTCCCCCCCAAAGGGAAATAACATGGTCACTCCATCGCACCCATGGACGGTGGCGGGAAATGGAGGTCGTACTGAGTCATTATCCGAGTCTCGCAAGGCTATTCAAGGAACCTTCTTTTGGAAGATGGATAGTGAAAGTTTCTTCAAGTGTTAAAGTTAAAGTATATGTTTTAAAATAGTCAATTTCCAAAGGATAAGCACTCATTCATTGTATAATGTACGACTACAATGAAACAAGGAGAGTCTAGCCTGTTAGGTCTATGCCTTTGTCATTTTCTCGAGCCCATAAGGATTTCTAGGGAACCTAATGTTGGAGGTTGACTAATATCATGTGGTGATAAAATAAATGTTTTAAAATATTACATATTTAGAGTCTAGTGGATCATTCTCATTACTCACCTCTTACATCCATTTCATACCCCTTCTAGTGTATTGAGTAGGTCCACTAGCCCTCATAGGCTAGCAGGGTCTTCCCCTTGATCATTATTGAGATTGATATCAAGTGACAAGTATTGGTGAAAATATATGCTAATTAATTCCAACTTAAATTGTCAACCCGGGAAGGTAGCTTATGATATACAAACACTATATGTGCAGGATTGAAGGCTTGAACTAATATAAGCTAATCTAAAGCTAGTAATCTACCTAAAATTGAGTAAGGGTTCTGAATTATCAAACAAATAAAAATAGTATCAAGCTATACTACTCTACTCTATGGATAAATGTTGATGTATATGTAAGTTCAGAATGTATTTCACTTGTATTTCTTATATATTGTAACCCGATGTTTGTTCCGGGATGTACTTGAGTCATTTCATGCCCCGATGTTCCTATCGGGAAGTTCGATAATGTAAACAAGTCATGTCAAGTCATTGTGGGTAACCCTCCTATTGGTTAAGGGTTAAAGTCCCCGTAGTTCCGGGGCACTAGGGTTATTATACTCTCCTAGAGAGGTCGACCCTAGTAGGGTTTAGTCAAGTTAGGAATTAGTATAAATAGAGAGATGGCCTCTCTATTTATCACACATCTCATACACACTCAAGTGTAGCGCATAGTTGAGGAAGGAGAAGACACCGGGGCTAGATAGAAAGAAAGGTTACTACTATCGGGAGATCACTTACTGTTTTGGATTCTACTTTTGGTGTTGATTCTATCTCTAAGGAAGTTGTGGTGTTTTCACCATTTATGTTTTACTCGAGGATAAACACTGTGTTCATGGTCTCTTGTGTTTGATTGTTGTGTTTGTTATTCTCTCAATTAAAGATCCTAATGTATTGCTAGCTTAATGATAAAAATGTAACATGGTATCAGAGCTAACCTGAGAAGAAGACACTGTGCAACTGCCGAAACTAGGGATTCCTAGTTTTTGGATCTTGCTCCACAGATTTTCAGGAAAAGAAGGTTGGATTAACTCTCCTCCTTAGGGCGCATCTTTCTGTCGAAGCAAAATCCAATTCTGAGGTTTTTTAGTTTTGGACCCGACACTACTGCCGAAAATTAGGGCTTTTCATAGGAGAGGAATTTTTTAGTGAGCCCAGGCCTGGATCGGTCTCCTCTCCAAAATCGAAGTTAGGGATCAAATTCAAAGCATTTGGTTGGACAAAACTCTGGAAAATAAAAACCCTAATTTGCTACTGAACAAGCAAATCAGGATTTCAGCTCCAAATTCAGATCCGACATCTTGACCTGGTGAGATCTAAATCTTTTGTATTTCCATTTGAGGTTCTCAGTTAAGATGTCTCATCATACCAAGCTTGATGAAAAGCTTGAGGGAGCTGATAACTTCCAAGCCTGGAAGTATAGGATCTCCCTAGTCCTAGAAGAAAATGAGTTGGACTCCTATATCAATGAGGAGGTTCCAGTTCCAGAGGGATATGAGGCTAAGGCCTTACATAAGAAGAAATTGGTTATGGAAAAGAGGATTATTGCTGATTCAATCAAGGATCACCTCATACCACAGGTGTCCTCCCTCAAGACACCCAAAGCTATGTTTGATGTCCTAACCAAATTGTTTGAAGGGAAGAACATAAACCAGAAGATGACTCTGAGAAGCTAATTGAAGAATGTAAAGATCTAGAATGCTGACACCATCCAATATTACTTTACAAGGGTATCTCAGATCAAGGAACAACTGGAACTAGTAGATGAAGAAGTGGAAAATACAGAGATTGTGATGACCACCTTGAATGGTCTCCCTATATCATGGGACTCTTTCATTCAAGGGATCTGTGCCAGAAAGAAGTTAGTCAAGTTTAGCATAATATGGGAAGAATGCTCTCAAGAAGAAGCTCGGATAGCAGCTCGAGAAGAGAAGATGGGAAGTGAATATCAAGCTCTCATAGTTCACTCCAAGAAAACCAGGAGGAACCATCATCACTCCAAAGGTAAGATCTCACGCCCTAGAAAAGATATATCTACCATTAGATGTTACACATGTGATGAGAAAGGTCACATATCCAGATTCTGCCCTAATAAAGGGAACTTAAAGAAGAAGAAGGAAAACAAGAGAAGACATCATGCTCATGCTGCAGAGGATGATGAACCTTCCACAAAGAGAGTCAGACAAGAAAGTGATTCTTCAAGTGATGAAGAATATGTGCTGATCTCTGCTCTTACGGGAACTATTTCACATGGAAGCAATGATTTTCTCATAGACAGTGGTGCCTCCAAACACATGACGAGATTCAAAGAATCATTTGTGAAGCTATCTGAACATGAGTCACCTCACAAGGTGAAACTTGGGGATGACTACCAGTATCCAATAAAAGGGAGTGGTGAATCCTCCTATAAACTAGACTCTGGAAAGTCTATAAATATGAAGAATGTATTATTTGTTCCAGGACTAAAGAAGAACCTCCTCTCCATATTTGTATTGGATGCAAAAGGAATGGGAGTTGCTTTTGTAGATGGCCAAGTTCTTATGTGGTGAAAGGGAAATACTTTTGACGATGCAATAGTGATTGGGGAACAAGAAGAAGGTCTATACAAGTTGAACGGTCTACTAGAACAAGCTTTGGTTCATGACACAGTAGAGACAAATGAACTTTGGAACAAAAGGCTTGCACATGTGCATTACAGAGCACTACCACTTGCAAGCAAAGCTGTTGAAGGTCTTCTAGAAATTAAAGCAAAACATGATGGGGTCTGCAAAGGATGTGCGAAAGGAAAGAATACAAAGAAGACATTTCCAAATAGCGAGAGCAAGGCAAAAGGAATCTTGGAAATCATCCACTCCGATGTATGCGGACCAATGTCATCAAGTTCTCTAAGCGGGTATGCATACTATGTTTCTTTTATTGATGAATTTTATAGGAAGACATGGATTTAATTCATGAAGAACAAAGATGAAGTATTCAGCAAGTTCAAGGAATTCAAAGCCTTGGTCGAGAACCACACTGAAAAGAAGATCAAGACTTTTCGATTAGATAATGGCAGAGAATTCACTTCAAATGAGTTCAAAAAACTATGGAAAGAATCAGGGATTAAGAGGGAGTTGTCCACTCCTTATAATCCACAACAGAATGGGATTGCAGAAAGGAAGAATAAAACTATCATGGAAGCTGTAAGAGCTATGCTTCGTGAACAAGATCTTCCTATGCATCTTTGGGCAAAAGCATCCAGACAATCGGTGTATGTACAAAACCGTACTCCACACAGAGTATTCGAGAACAAGACTCCTGAAGAAGTCTTATCTGGCAAGAAACCAGAAGTCATCCATCTAAGAATATTCGGCTGTTTAGTGTACATACACATTCCGAAAGAGAAGAGGACAAAATTAGATCCTTCGGGAAAGAAGGGTATATTTGTGGGATACTCTGAGAGCACGAAGGATTACATAATATACTTCCCAGGGTTCAAGAAGATTGACATCAGCAGGGATGTAACATTTGACAAATATTTATCCTACATCAAATCCAGAAAGAAACCTACTGAAGAACTTGAAGAAGCAGAAGCTCCCAAAATTCATGATACAATCATGAACGAAGAAACTCAAGAAGAAGATCAAGAATTTGAAGAACCACAAAGACCTGTAGATCCACCTCAGGAAAAGAATCCTCACAAGAGGAAACCTGCTTGGGTATGAGAAATTATACAAGGTGCAGAAAGATATGGGGTTCCAGAAGAGAATCACAGAGAAATAAAGAGGACCATATCCTGTTCCATTTATGTAGCATTACTATGTGATTTCATTAATAAAAAACCTTCCAATTATGAAGAAGCGGCAGAATGGAAAGGATGGAAGGATTCTATGATCAAGGAGTATCAATCGGTCATGAAGAATGATGTTTGGGATGTTGTCCCAATACCAGAAGGGAAGTCAATTGTAACTTCCAAATGGATCTGCAAGATTAAGCATGCTGCAGAGGGTAGAATAGAAAATATAAAGCAAGATTTGTTGTTCATGGTTTCTCCCAGAAAGAAGGAATAGATTATGAAGAAACCTTTGCACCTGTAGCCAGTTACACTTCCATCAAATTGGTACTTGCTTTGGCTGCAGTGATGAAATGGAAGATACACCAAATGGATGTCAAGACTGCTTTCTTAAATGATGTAGTGGAAGAGGAAGTGTATTTTGAGCAGCCACTCATTTTTGAGACACATGACAGGGAGTCTCATGTGTGCAGATTGAAGAAATCCCTATATGGCTTGAAACAAGCACCCAGGACATGGTACGGAAGAATTGACAGCTTTCTATCTAGTTTGGGCTTTACCAAGAGTAAAGCTAATTCCAACCTTTACTACAAGGTTGAAGATGGCAACCCAGTGATGCTTCTACTATATGTAGATGACCTATTTGTGACAGGTATGGATGGGTTGATTGTTGATACGAAGAGAAAGCTTGCTGCCGAGTTCGAAATGAAGGACTTGGGTATGATGCATTATTTTCTAGGTATGGAGGTGTGGTAGAATATGGATGGAATCTTCCTTGGACAAGGGAGGTATGCAGTAGATATCCTAAAGAGATTTGGGATGATGGACTACAAGGCATTAACCACACCTATGGCATTGAAACTAAAGCTATTGAGTGATGTTTCATCAGAGTTGATTGATTCCATGATGTATCGTCAGATGATTGGGTCCTTGATGTACCTGACGAACACGAGACCAAATATTTTCTTTGTTGTGAACACCTTGAGCCAATATTTGACAGATTTGAGACATGTTCACTTGACTGCTCCAAATCACATTCTGAGGTACCTAAAGGGTATAGTTGATTATGGGTTCAAGTATAAGACTGATCAGAAGATTAACCTGGAGGGTTATGTTGATTCATATTGGGCAGGCAGTGCCATCGATAGGAAGAGCACTTCATGGTGTTTATTTATTATGGGATCATGTGTAATCTCTTGGTTTAGTAGGAAAAAATCATGTGTGGAACTGAGTACAGCTGAAGTAGAGTATATTGCAGCTTGTTCAACTAGTTGTGAGGCAGTATGGTTGAGGAAGCTACTATCTGATTTATTTGATCTCCAGTTAGATGCTACTTGTATATACTGTGACAACCAGAGTTGTGTAAAGTTGTCAAAGAATCCAGTGTTTCATGACAATTCGAAGTATATTGAGATCAAGTATCACTATATCAGGGATATGGTGCAGAGAGGAGAAGTGAAGCTCTAGTATGTTGCGATGGATGAATAGATAGCTGATGTGTTGACTAAGCCATTGGCTAGGGTGAAGTTTGAGTACTTCAGGGAGAATATTGGTGTTCTCTAGATCGATATTCCTCCCAAGAGGAAGTGATGTGTCCATGCTGTGCCCTTCCGACATGGTGAGAGGATTGATTCCTTCCATGGTCAGATGTAAGTTTTGTGCCCTTCTGACATGGTGAGAGGATTGGTTCCTTCCATGGTCGGATGTAAGAGCTGTGACATGGTGAGAGGATTGGTTCCTTCCATTGTCAGATGTTTGTGATGATGCCACATCCAGCATGAAAAAGGGCTGGCTCTGTGAAGACACATCTAGTATGAAAAAGGACTAGCTCTATGTGGATGCCACATCTACTATGAAAAAGGACTGCCTCTGTGAAGACACATCTAGTATGAAAATGGACTAGCTCTGTGTAGATGCCACATCCAACATGAAAAGGGGATGGCTCTGTGAAGACACATCTAGTATGAAAAAGGACTAGCTTTGTGTAGATGCCACATCTAGTATGAAAAAGGACTAGCTCTATGATGATACATCCAGTATGAAAAAGGAATGGCTCTATAGATGTACATCCAACATGAAAACGGGCTGGCTCTGTAGAGATTCCTATGTCGAGAAGAATCAAGAGATATCACCTCTGATGATGACCCAGTGATGATCTAGATCAAGTGATGATGATCCAGTAATGATGATCCAGATCGAGTGATGATCCAGATCGAGTGATGATCCAAATCCAGTGATGATCCAGATCCAATGATGAAGATGAATTTAATATGAAGATGAATTGAAGATGAAGATGACTTGATGATGATGAGGACTCTATGATGATCCAAAAGATACAGAGAAGAAGACTTGTGCTGAAAATTGTGTCAAAATAATACCTTCCTAGTTAAGAGGGAGTGTTGATGTATATGTAACTTCGGAATGTATTTCACTTGTATTTCTTATATATTGTAATCCAATGTTTATTTCGGGATGTACTTGAGTCATGTCATGCCCCGGTGTTTCTAACAAGAAGTTCTATAATGTAAACAAGTCATGTCAAGTCATTGCGGGTAACCCTCCTATTGGTTAAGGGTTAAAGTCCCTGCAGTTTCGGGGCACTAGGGTTATTAGACTCTCCTAGAGAGGTCAGCCTTAGTAGGGTTTAGTCAAGTCAAAAATTAGTATTAATAGAGAGATGGCCTCTCTATTTATCACACATCTCATACACACTCAAGTGTAGTGCATAGTTGAGAAAGGAGAAGACACTGGGGCTAGATAGAAAGAAGGTTACTGCTGTCAGGATATCACTTACTGTTTTCGGTTCTACTTTTCGTGTTGATTCTATCTCTGAGGAAGTTGCAGGGTTTTCACCATTTATGGTTTCCCTGAGGATAAACACTGTGTTCATTGTCTCTTGTGTTTGATTGTTGTGCTTGTTATTCTCTCAGTTAAAGATCCTAATGTATTGCTAGCTTAATGATAAAAATCTAACAACAAAAATTGAAATTGCAAGATGTAAAGAAAATACTAGTCTAGGAAACAAGACTTAATCGAAAAAAATCTTCTTACAAAAAATGGAAACTACTCAACAATCACTTAAATGGAAAAGAATATTTAAACTCTAACCATGAAACAAATCCAGAAATCTAACTACAAGATAATTTCAAAGTACAACTAACTATTAAAATAGGGAACTATGCTATCTTGAAAAAGATGATTGACTTAGTTGACCTAAGAAATGAAAATTAACAGTTAATTATAAATTTAAGAGAAACAATGAACGATTCATAATAAAATTGAGCTAAGTTATCTAATTCCACTCTCCTTGAGGGATTTGAGGGAATGTATCAAAATGATTTTCAAATGCGACAGAGAAACAAAACGGAAGTAAATCTAATTTAACTTCTACAAAGAAGTGAAAACTGAAAAGTGACCAATTACAAGTGATTTTAAACATTGGGACTAGTATTCATCCATATGCAAATGATTTGGAAATAAGTTCGATCTAGAAGCAAGTAGAAAACTTAAGAAGGTTATTCTATTTCTGAATCAAATCCTATCCATGAACATCTTCATTAATTATGTAAATGAGAAGAGAAGATCCTATGTTTGAACTGAGATTTATAATCAAGCCAGGAAAAATTGATGTACTTTTGAAAATGAAATTACCAAGATTCAATCCAAAATAAACCTTGACAAAGATGAATTAAAATAAACTAATAATGAAATTGACGAGTTCTAGAATAGTAACAAGGTAAGAAATCAGACATAAAGTATTAACTACAGATCAAAGTACAACTAGAAAGGAAAACTAAGGCAAGCTAAAAGATAAGGAATAACTAAAAATGAATATGAAGCTTAAGCAAAACATTATGCCATTCAAAACAAGGTTCTAACTACATATACAAATGCTGGTTAACTACAAGAAATAATAAAATTTGAAAACATAAGAAATTGAACTTTAAACAAGCATAAAAACAAAACAAAAAAGTATTAAAGTCTGGATGACAGCCCGGATGATAACCTAAAATACAGTCCGAATGACAGTCCGGATGACAAAAAACATTACGACTATGAAAATAAACAAGCTAAATGAATTTAACGCTAGTTGGTTTATGCATATTAACCTATCGTGCAAGCAAAGTAGTGAATAAATTGTTTAAAGTTGAAACAACAAGAAGCAACTACACTCATTTGTATCTAAGGAAAGAAACCATTTTCTATTGCATAATAAAATAGAGCTTAAAGGTAAATGAAGCTAATCTACAACTATGGTAACATTAACAGAACTAAATCTAATTATAAACTAATCTTGAAACACTGAAATAATTAAATTTTATCAAATTGCAATGGGAAAACCTAAAAGGCAAACTAACAGAAACTAAGTATGACTGGTCGTTCTAAATTCTGAAAATATAAATTGTATTAACAACAAGAAATATATTACAGGAAACAAAACAACACCATCTATAGGAAAACCAAGTTAAATACTGAAAATGAAAACTACTTATCTGCAGAAAAGAAATAATGAAATATACACAATGAAAAACCTTTGGTTGTTGAGGGAACCTTCTCAGGAATTAGGGGTTGTGTCTAACTTAGATCAATTACCAACAGAACATGAATTTACTCATCAACAACTAAAAACAGAGACCTTTTATAAAAAATGGAACGAAGCTTATACAATGTTTTCCTCCTCCTTCTTTTCTTCACGACCCTGGGAGAGTTTATATAATAGTTTACAAAGGATAAGCAAGTTGACCCTTTCAGTGGTCGAATGCTCTAAAAATAGCAGGCGTTAAATGCTGGGGAAATGACCCATTAAACAGAAAGGTCATCATCCCTAAATCCACATGTGGTGGTTCCTTTGACGTGACCAGTTGGTGTGTTGGTAGGATGGACGAGTGGGAACGCGGATCTTCTTGAACAAGGGCTCACGAACCATAAGGACCACGTTGCCAATAGAACCGATGTCGTGGTTTTTGCCTTTATTTCCCCAGCATATGCTAACCAACAAATTCGAGGGTGTGAACGAAGGTCTGAATGATTGTCTGAATGTGAATGACGGTTCATATGGGCATCTAGATGACCTGTAACTGTAAAAACCTTGATTCCTGGCTGAATTATTGATGGGTTGTTTGTCAAATTGACTGATGGATGCTCAGTTATTGATTGTGGCTGATTTCTATTAGTTGGGTGCTATATTCTTGTTGTGTGCCTCCTTCACATGAGGCCTCTTAATTCTCACGGTGTGTGAGTTTACCCATTGCGTCCTGTACATATTGTTCACAGCTTGCATAAAACATAAAACGATTAAGTTAAAACCAAAACATGCAATGGAAATCAAAATTCATTTGATTATTTATAAGTGGATGCTTTATGATCAATGCACATTCCATTTCCATATGGGTTTCACAATATATCAATTATTAAATAAGTGATATGATAACATTATGTTTTAAATGTTAAGTGAGCTAGAAGGAAATTGAACTATTTCCTATTTCATTAGTCTTTTCCTACCAGATTTGAGGCAGCATATTATTATTCATACTACCGAGGATGAAATTTATGTGCAGATAAAGGACAAGCTACAACAACAAAGCCTTGAAAAGAAGTATGAGGGATATAAATTGGAAGAAAATGAAATTCTTACTTATAAGAACATAATTTATATCCCGAATGTAACAAACTTTAGGAGAATTGTGATGGGTGAGATCCATCAAGCTCCATATTCTGGTCACCCAGGATATTAGAAGACAATTGCTACAACCAGAAAGCAACATTTTTTGCTAGGAATGGGAAATAAAATTGTTGAATATATTTCTAAGTGCATGAAATGTCAACAAGTGAAGGTTGAGCATCAACACCCAGTAGGTTTATTGCACCCTTTGCCTGTCCCAGAATGGAGATAGGAAGTTATTTCCATGGATTTTATTATAGGATTGTCAATGACTGTGAGGAAACATGATTCCATCATGGTTGTGGTGGACAAGTTGACAAAGGAATCACATTTTGTACCAATTAAGTCCACGTATAAGGCTGATTCCATTGCAAAAATATTCATGAATGAGATTTTCAGATTGCATGGATTTCCTAAGGAAATAATTTCTAACATGGATACCAAGTTCACTTCCAATTTTTGGAAAGTTTTGTATGCATATTTGGGTACAAAGTTGAACTTTATCACCGCCTACCATCCTCATACTGATGGATATATAGAGAGAGTGAATCAGGTCCTTGAAGACATGCTTCACATGTATGTAATGGACAAACCATCCAAGTGGGAGGATTATTTACACTTGGTAGAGTTTTCCTATAATAATGGACAACAAGCATCATTGGAAGAAGGTGTAGGACACCTATGACATGGGATAATCCAGTAAACAGGATTGTCCTTGGTCTAGAATTTATCAATAAAGTGGAGCAATAGGTTACAAAGATCAGGTAGCACCTGAAAGTAGCCTAAGATAGATAGAAGAGCTATGCAGATAATCATAGAGTGCAGAGAGAGTTCATTGTTGGGGATCATGTTTATCTTAGAGTGAGGCTAAGGAAGAGTTCCTTGAAGCTTGGAAGTTGTGCCAAGCTATCACCTAGATATTGTGGGCCTTTTGAAATGCTTGAAAGAATATGGTCAGTTGCATACAGACTTGCATTTCCTGCTAGCAAAAGAGATCATAATGTTTTCCATGTTTCTTTGCTTAAGAAATATGTACATGATCCTAACCATGTGAAAAATTGGGATGTGATTTAGGTGGAACCCGAGGGAGAGTTCCAAACCGAGTGTAATAACTCAAAAATTCGTAAAAATTTAAAAAATAAATCATTTGACATAAAATGCCAAATGTCACCTCTAATGTACCCCTAACTGTTAGCAGATAATAAAACAGTTTGTAAGAGAAACACATATCACTTCTTTTATAAGAATTTGTATTATCTAGAAGCTTATCTTTAAAAAATTGTGTTAGTACTGTTTTCAACTTAGCAGTTGTAATTTTCCAGAAAGTAGAAAAGAAACTTGTATTTTACTGATGCTAGGTATACTGTTGATTTCTTTTGTCAAGTAGGGGAAAGTTTCTTAAGGATGATCAGGACTTAGCTTATAGCTAACACAATGGGACTGATGGTTCTTACAGGTTTTAATAGGTAATCATATGTTCTAGTAAAATAATATTTATAAACAGGTCAAGAAGATAATTCCCTAGCATGAATATGATGCTAGACTTAGAATGTTTTAATGCTTGCAATTCTTGAGGGGACCTGGTGTAGATGTTATCATTGCAATTCTTGAGAAAGTTGCTTCAATGGGAGACATGGGGTTAGAAGCCAAAGACAAGTTGGATAGTCCTCTTCCTATTGATACCGATTCTAAAGAGAAGCATAATGAAGGTGTTGGAACTAGTGGATTGTCTGTTGAAAATATGACTAATGAATGCTTTCTACAATTATGCATTTCACATGCCATGGTGTTTGTGTATCGGGAAATGGAAAATCCTGAAACTTGTAGAATATTTGTTGAGAAAAAGGGCATTGAAGCCCTTATGAGGTTCTTGACTCTTTCAAGTATTCCACTATCGTCAAAAGGGATGTCTGTAGTTGTGAACATGGTTGCAGTTTGCAAAGCATTCATGCAGCAACACTCAGAACTTTTATCCACTTTTTATGTTTGTGCTTGTTTGAAAGTATTGGTAGTTTGTGGTTCCTAGCCTTGAAAGGTTCTTGAAACCTTGAGTTAAGTTTGAGTTTCTACTTAGTTCATTACATAGTTTTAGTGCATCATTTAATTCATGTGTTGAAATGGAATTTTATAGATCTATCCTTGGAGATGCCCTTCCATATATTATATTGATTAGTTAAATATTTATCATTGTTATTATATTTAACATCAATTGACATGGACTGCAGACTGGATAAGACAAAATTCCATCTTAAGGGAGCAGTTCTCTTTTTTGCTGTGTTAGCTATCTTGCACCCTATATCAGCTGTGAAGACACGAATTCAAGTGGTAGGAGTTGAGTTAGCCCATATGAATGGTATATCAATGTGCAAGCATATAGTAAAAGCATATGGGGTATTTGGTCTTTTTTTGAGGTTTTGGAACATTAGTAGTAGGAACTATACCAGGCATAGGGATTTTCTTGACATACCTGGAGGTATCAAAATCATTTGTTATGAAATCAACCAAAGACTTCAAAATACCAGAAGCGACACATGTAGCAATACCTAATGGTGTTGTAGGGTTAATCTCATTTTTAATTTCTGAGAGTTACTTTGTGCCTCTTGATGTGGTAAGATGGTATGTCCTTCCTGTTTCTCTCTTCTTCCACTCTATCATTGAATGCATTTTATCATTTCTCTTTTTGTGGCCCTCTCTCTATCTTTTGTTTTCCTTATCTATGGTCTACTATTGATTTAGGGATTGATGGAACCATGAGAAATTATCCTTGGTTCAATTGCCACAGTTAATTAGTCTACCTTAGTTCAGATATATCACTATTTATGTTTAGAGCAAAAAATAATCTAGCTTGAACCAAAGAGTTTTTTCTATTTATAGATGGAGTTCAAAAATTTCCTAGTTCGTAAAGGAGCTCAAGACCAACTTCAAGAAACATTGATTTATTTTTTAGACAAAACCAATTAGCTACCTTATCCTATATTTGTAACTTTTTATGTTAAAACTGGAATGTTTAGATCTACTGTAAGAATTCACATAGACAGTTCTATCATTTGCAGATGCACATGGAAGTAGTAAATAGAGATAGAAAAATAACTAGAATCCACTTGGCACAAGTCTTGTTTGGACAAAGGGTCACACTACTTGTGATTCAGCAAAGTCTCTAGGGTGGATCTGGCAATGACTCGGTGAATAGAAAAATACTAAAAATATACATTATTTTCAAAATTAGATATGAAAGATTATACTTAATATTATGCAAAAATAACACATTTTGGAATCCCAAAATTGTATAACTAAGTACATCATATGTCAAAATTGCATCAACAAACTGTCCAATGTTAAATCTGAAATCATGACATAAGACAAATATTAGCCTAGTATTGATGGCTAACAAAAGGACTTCCTATCCCTTCCACCACCTCAGCAGTATGCTCCAAGTTCCAATTAAGTCAATTCCTCTAAAAATAATGACTCTAGTGCCTAATCACCATTATTATACTCTATCTCCTATAGAGGCTTAAATCGACTTTGAAAATATGTACAAGTCATGCCTGAGCTCCCCTTAAGGCTCAAATCAGCTCTAAAAATCTGTAGCAGTCGTGCACAAGATCCCCTGAAAGCTTAAGTCAGCTAAGAAATTTTGTATAAGTCCTATCCTAGAAGAGGTAATTTGTTGATGCTGTGTGCTAGCTCAATTCATGATGCCCTAGTGTAAAATGACCTGTGTAAAATGCCAAAGCACTAGTGTAAAACCCTACTCCAAAACACACTCCGAGAAAAGTTAAAATGTGAAGGAAAATGGACATTTTGCCATTTTAAAACATAGGGACATTGTCTGACCTGGGTTGTCTTGTCAGACCTGGCCAAGTCTGCCTGAGACTTGGCAGGTCTGGTTGAGTCTTATCAAATGTGTCTGGCTGAGTCTAGCTGGGTGTTGTCTAAACCAACCTGTTTCAGGATGGTTCTAGGTGGACTCAGATAGGCCATGTGACCATGATATATAGTAAAGAAGCTCTAGAGTATCTTGGGACTAAATACTAAGATTGACAAAGGCACTAAATTGATCATATCTAGCTGGTTCTGGTCTAGTTGGAACTTAGAAGACATTTGGACAAAAATTTCACATCTTTTCATGTTTAAGATGATCTCTCTATTCATAGAATAACAAAAATGAAAACACATAATTTTCCTTCAGTTAAACAGCCTTTATGTTAGAATGAAAATTTATCAGTACTAGCATTGATCTCAGTTTTATGCTTTAGACATGTAAAAACCTATGGTTGAGAAAAATAAAGGTACCATGGTTAACTCAAAACATATAAAGGTTTCAATTAATCAGAGTCTATCATTTGCTTGTCAAAGGATTTTTTCATGCTGATGTGATGTGATGTGAAGCTTGGAAGAATTAATTTGGCTCTAGAAGTTGGGGGAATACAATAATATGCGTAAATCAGCAAAATTGTAGCTGATAAAAGGATTATTTTTGTTTTCCCCTAATACAGTAGACCTTTAGAATCTTTGCGAGCGCAAATCTGGAAAAAATTTCGGAGTTTAAATCTAGAGATAAGATAAGTTTATTGATGTTCAACAAATGACCAAAAGTAGGTCAACAGGACTACTTAGTACAAAAGTGGCAAGATAAAGTGAGAGTGTTAAGTCACTCCTATGAAAGTAAGAAGCCAAACTGATTGATCAAAACTACTATTCAATCAAACCCCTTTTTTGAAAACCTAGATAATGATGTACCGCCGGGAAAAACATCAAATCTGAGAAAGAATGGTGCATAATATAGAACCTGATCTAGGTGATCCTGGTAAAGTTACTCCTAAAGGAAATAGCAAAAGTATGAGAATAGTCTTACAGAAGTATGAGAATAGACTTAAAAATGGAAATGGAGAGCAACGTTAAGCCTCAAGGAATTAAAAACAAGGAATTTAATCAAAGTGAAACTTCTATCGGAAAATGAAGATAACGTCACATATGCATGTTGAAATAGCTGAAAAAACGTGTTAAAAAATTAAGTACCTAAAGTCAAATGATTGTAAACACAAGAAAGCAGTAGTGTTCTCAAGCTAAACAAGACACGTTTTTATCAAATTTACATGTCATGAGTTACCTCAGAAAATTGTCTTGGATGCCATGAAATAATCAAATTGCTTACACAACTCAACGAACTTGCATACTCAACTCCATTGACAATAAATCCTGTGTCAATGCACCTGGATATCAAGCATTAACTTTAGAGGATTAAATATTTGACCGATAAACCATCCAACCAAATGTGCTATTTCCTCAATATCAATGATCGATACATACCCTTTTACATCTACCTAATATGAAGAGCTGACGTATCTCTAGGAACAAGAATTCAAACCTAAAAAAATGTAAGGATGTACCATAATTTTTGGTGTACGATACAGATTGTTAAACAATAATATTAGAGGCCTCTATCACCGACTTCCATTGGACATAAGCTAAATGATTCTATTTTCAACCAACCTTTACATACAAATTCCACAAGAACTGAGTGTTGTGTGCCATATTTATGCTCCCACATTTTGCAAACATGTCTATCAAGGCATTCACCAAAAGTACATCAAACTGATATCCGCTTCTGATTATTTTTTCATAGATCTCCTTAGTACTTACCCAGTTCCAGAGCTGCCAGGTTGGCACATGCTGGGAGGATAGTGAAGAAGTATTTTGAGTTTGGTTCCACACCTACCAATTGCATTTGATGAAAAAGATGCAGAGCCTCCTCGCAATGCCCATTTTGCAAAAATCCGTCAATCTATTTATTCCATGAAACCACATCTCATTGAGGCATTTCATTGAACAACTTCAGGGCTTGTCAACATACCTAGTATGTGTAAAACCTGCAATCATAGCATTCCATAAGACGACATCTCGTACAAGCATTTTGTTGAAAAGTCTTCGGGCTTCACCTGTAAGCTCGTTCTTTGCAAACGATGTGATCATCACATTCCATGAGGCTACATTTCATTGAGGAATTTCAATAAAGAGTTTACGTGCTTCATACACAAGCCCATTGTGTCCAAATCCATCAATCATCGAACTCCATGAGGCCATGTCACGTTAACGCATATCTTTGAACAGTTTTGAGGCTTCATCAACAAGTCCATTCTCTAAAAAACTTGCAACCATCACATTACATGCAACAACACTTATTTGTGGCATTTTCTAAAAGAGTTTTAGGATTTCATCAACATGGCCCTTACGTGCAAATCCTATAATAATCGCATTCCATGAAACCACATCTTGTTGAGGCATTTCGATGAATAGTTTCAGGGCCTGGTCCACAAAACCATTATCTGCAAACACTGTAATCATTGAAATCCATGAGACCGTGTTTCTCTGAGGCATTTCATTAATCAGTTTAAGGGACTCATCATTAATCCCATTCTGTGTGTACCCTGTAGTCATTGCTGTCTAGGAGACAATATCTCCTTGATGCATTTTGTCAAACACTTCACATGCCTTCTTTGTAAACCCACATTTTTCATACATGTCTACGAGTTCACTCATCACAAAAACATTGGAATCATATCCACATCTTATTATATGTTGATGGATTTCCATACCCTACGCGAAGGATGGCAGGTTGGCACATGCTAGACGAACAAAAGCAAAAGTGAATTGATTGGGTTGGATGCCTGTTTTTTGCATTTGGTGAAAGAGTGCCAATGCCTCCACGGGATAAACTCCATGTTTTGTATAACCTGCAATCATGATAGTACAAGAGCACACATTTCGATCAGGCATTTGATCGAAAACTCTGCGAGCGTCCACCACATTTTCGCACTTGACATACACATTGACAAGGGTATTGCCTAAAACTATGACTTCCATGAATCCCATCTAATTGATATGAACATGGACTAATTTGGCCTCTGGTGAGGCTTTTCTCTTAATGCAACCCTGTAAGAGACACACAGGTGTGAGAATTGTGGACATGGCTGTCTGTGATATTTAAAATGTACAGAGCCTCCTTCAAATGTCCCTCATTACAAAGTGCTATGAGATGGTGGGCTTAAGCATGACGAACATTATCATTGCAGTGTGTTTGACTTTGAACATTGATACTAGTGGAAAACAATTGGAGTTGAAGGTGGTGAAAGATCATCCCAATGAACAAAACCATTTTTCTTACCAAATCCTAAAGGTACTTGGAATTGAGTTCATTTCCATGACACTGCTCCCGCCACTCACCACCAGTGATCAAATTTGAAAGGTGAGTTTTAATTTCAAATGGTGGTGCTCCCGCCACTCACCACTGATCAAATGAAAAGGGTGGATCTTAATTTCAAATGGAAGGGAATTTATTCTTGGATCCCAATGAAGGGTAATATAAGTAATTGTATTTCAATTGATAAGTATAACTTACCTAAATATTTCATCAAAAAAAGGTAAAAAATAAATATTGTTTTTTTAATTTTTTATAAATTTTAATAATTGAGCACTCCTTAATATTTAAATGAAAAAATAACCTATTTTTAAAAAAACTTGTTTTGAATGCATTAAGTTGTCATGTGTGTATTATTAATTTCATAGTTCCGTAACATAACAACTATTCTATTGTATTTTTTAAAGTTGGAGCACACTTCATTATACAAACAAAACTACTTAGACTATGTCCTAACCATGTTGAGGAATTCTAGTGCAGTCCAAGCTTGAGAGATCTAAGAATGATAAGGAATGGGCACCTAACAGGAAATAATACATAACTCAGAAAACATAAAAAAAAAATCCTACATACCAAGCAAGTTAGAAAAGCTAGCATAATCAGGGTGAGGGCATTACAAATTTTTGTTTGACACTTGTCATGAAAGCATACATGTATGGGATGGAGGGGAAATTGAATCAAGCCTAAGTCAATTGCAAAGAAGTCAATTGAATCCTTCCAACTCACTGCATGTCTGAGTCTCAACAATCCGCCTTTTAAATTGAACCTAAATACCAAAAGAAGTTTATTAATGGCTAGATTTGAGAAAGTACTAAGTGTGAGTAATTAAGGGCTCACTGCTCTAAAATTTGTTGTTTTTTGTACCAGTCCATGATTCAGTGAATCGACAGTCACAGGTAGTAATTTAAGTTATTTAATGGAAACATCTAATGCATATACCTCTATGTCAAACTTGTTTCCATGCTGATGTATGCCACTACCTTCTTTATTGTGTTACCAAAAGGCATGCTAATGAGGAAGAAGACCTAAACTTATGGGCTTCACCTTCAAAGAACTCCTTGCAATCACATTGGTAAAGAGTGATAAGAATATCATAAACGTGTCAAATGTTAGTTGATATTGTTAATTAAAGACTTATATGGTAAATTTAATATAATACTTACTTATAATTGTCTCTTACTCTTTGTGTCTTGACACATTTAATATTTTATGGTTGTCTCTACACGTTAACCCAATTCATATTGTAAGGTGAGGATGTGCATGCATAATAATCCTCAGTTATGACTATGAGATGCGGATTTAAAGGGAAGAGGATGTAAAGACAAGTCATTTTTATATGTATTTTGGTGGCGTTGAGGACAAATGTTGTGAGAAACCACAATATTTGGAAGGACAGAGGAAGATTACATCACAATCATGCCATCCATAAAATTAAAGACTATTCTTGAGCCAACAATTGTTTTTATTTATTTATTAATAACCATTGTTTCTCCATATCATGTGCCCAATGACACTTCTCTATAGCAATGCATAAATCGACCTCTGCATAGTTTGTGATCCTAGCTACATGTCATTATTTGTATTTGCATGAAATCGAGTGTTTTTTATAGTTGTCATGAGTCCATGATATTCATGCAAGAAATTAAGTCTTATAGAAAAGGACTCATCAAACCGACCTTTTGAATTTAATTTTGATTTGGATAAATATAGTTGGTATGACTTATAGCATTAGGTACAATTGTACAACATTCTTATACATGTATTATAAGGCCATCATAGTGATATGATTAATTCTAGTAATATGGTTAGCATTAACGTATCATGCCCATCATTATAGCCTAGCATGTATGCAGAATGATACACCTAGCCAACTAAATTTTCTGAATTGCAGCATGTCTATTCATTGATGCTTCACACCCAAATAGCATATATATATATATATATATATATGTATGTATGTATGTATGTATATATCGTATGTTGTATTATCTCAACATATAATCATAAGAAATGATTGAATTATTTAAATTAATTATTTTTTTATGATTTATAAATGTTTTAAATTGTTGTGTAAAATAAGTAAATGTAGTTTAATTAGGAGGAGTATTGGTGGGTGAGGATGGGGTGGTATGAATAACAAAAGGTCGTAAGGCTGCAAAATAATGGTAGAGGTAAAAAGTTATTTGACTACTTGGCGAATCCGTTGGAAGGCTTAAGTCAAATTTCATCTCTCCAATTTTTGTGCTTCTTTTTTGAGAGATTACACAGAAAAGTCTCTTCCTTTTGACTCTAGGTTATATTAAGAAGAAGAAAACAACTTTAGTTTAAGTTACTATAGAAACTCAAACTTCATTCCAAGATTTAATGTCATGAATAACTATGAATACCCTTCTAGGGAAAAGGGGAAGGTATTAGGAAAGTCCCTCGTAACAAGTTTCACCTCTTTGCGGCTCTGTGTATTTTGTTAATAGAAAAAAATTACTTAAAAAAAATACAAAAATCACAAATCTTGGGAATTTTAGGTAACCTTCAAGTTCCATTGCTTTGTAAAATTGTCTTCACAGTCTCTAAGAGCATCTAAAGTTCTGAGTCTTTCAGATCGAGGAAATAATCCAGTTCCTTGACCCATTCATCTGGAGACACATAAACACGCATCCATGACCTCAATTTCCTCTGTTGTAACAAACTTGTGTGTCCTCATATATGTAGCAACACAAGAAGTTCTCGGATTGCACGGACGCGGGGGGTTTGATTGGTTAGGAGCAATGAATTTGAACTTTTAGCTTGAATCTATCCCTCTTCTTCCTGGAAGGGATATTAGTATTTGAATTTCCTTAGGATTCAGTCCTATTAGGTCTTGAATGGGGAAGGGATCCCAGTGGTGTATGTTGGTGTGGATATGAAAACAATTTTCTCTAGTTGAACCCTATAACTGAGATGTTTGTTAGGGGCGACTGGCCACTTCTACAACACTTGAAATCATTGTAAAAATCTCAACCCTGAAATCATTTTTCACCCTATAAATTGTTTCAACAATGACAGATACAATTTCAAAATCCTATTGGTGGAAATATAGTAAAACCTTATTTTTGGAGGTTGCCCAGATTGGAACCTATTACGATCAATGGATAAATAAACCCCTATTTTTCGAGGTTTCCCGATATGGAACCAGTGATGTGATGAGATAGACAATTTATGACAAATATGCTCCATCAAACATTTAGCGATGAGAGTTTTTTTTCAAGAGGAAATCGACTCCCATTTTGATGAGAGGAGTTTCATTAGGAAGTTTTAAAACTGCAATATAATTTATTTGCATAAAATATTTGTCAAATATTAATTCTTAAAAATAAATATTAAAATACAATAACACTCAAAATAAATATTGAAAAACAATACACACAAATATTTTACAAATAGAAAAACCACATTAAACATTTTTCTAGACCTAACTTTCTTCCATTAAATCTAGTTTAAGATATATTTTATGAAATTAAAAACCAACATAATGGAAATTTTTCTATTGTTAAATTCCTATGACATTTGTGAATTTGTTAAATGCATATGACATGGCCAACATTAAGTACATCATCCTCCTTATCATTAAGATCATCATCCTTATTAGCATTAAGTACATTCAGATCATCATCCTCATTATCATCATCATCGTCAGCACTAAGTACATCTTCAACAAAATCACTGTCATCATTGTCATTATGGTCACTCTTATGCAATTAGTGTTCTTAATCACTCATCGCCATTAGGATTCATGCCATGTAATTGTTAAAGTAATCTATATATGTTGTTACAATCATTTCGATGATAATAGGGTCGTTTAGATGTCGTTACAAAAAATTAGGTTCCATTAGAATCAATTAGGATCCAAAAGTTCTACCACATGCATAATCATCATTGACATCCACATCATCATCATCATCACACAATAAATCAACATCATTGTCGTCATCTTAGTCATCATTAATAAAATTGCGATAATAATGAGCAAGGAGCCCACTACCTCACAAGAATGGATGATATAGTCTTATACTTATCAAATCATATCCATACGCTCCATTATAATTATCGTAATGCATCATCATCATGTTGTTAGGGCCAATCAGATGAAATTAGGTTCTATCAAATGTTGTTGGAGACACTCAAATTCCATTAGAGCAATTTAGGTGGCATTAAGGTAATTTACCCCTCATTAGGATTAATCAAGATCCAAAAGTGCCATGATTACAATAATTTAGGTTCCACTATGATAAATCAAGATCCAAAAGTGCCATGATTACAATAATTTAGGTTCCACTATGATAAATCAAGATCCAAAAGTACTATCACATGAATCATGATCAATGGCATTGATATTGATATATTTGACGTTATGTCGGATGTTTTCCAAACACAATTCCTATCCCTAAACCTAGTGCAATTCCTTGACCAGTTCCTTTCCAAAATTAAGGCATTATTCCAGGCGCTATACCTGGCGCTATGTTGGATGTTTTCTAGGTGCAATTCCTGGATCTATACTTGGCACTATGTTGGATGTTTTTCCTACCAAAATTCATGGCGCAATTATTGTCGCTAAACTTGGATTAATATATGGTGTTATGATATTCAGGACGTTTTTTTGGAGGCTATTCTGGGTGTTATATGGGATTATTTTTTGGCCGTTAATTGGGATTCTAATTGTGATGCTAATTGGGATTTTAATTGGGATTCTAATCGGGACATTAATTTGGATACTAATTAGCCTCCAAAATAGAGACAACTTTTAAAAAGGGACGCTAATTGGGATGCTAATTGGGACACTAATTGGGACGCTAATTGAGACGCTAATTGGGATGCTAATTGGGATGCTAATTGGGACATTAATTGGGATGCTAATTAGCATAGAAAATAGTGCCAATGTTTAAAAAGGGACGCAAATAATGCCATTAAAAGTGCCATCCCGTGGAAAAGCATCCACTTTGTCCAAAAAATGATGAAAAATACAATAAAAGTGATAGTGGACGCTAAAAAGGAAGCTAAAAAAGACGCTAATCACAAGGTTTTGTTGTAGTGCAAGTGGCATCATCCTCAAACTACTTCTAAATGTTGTAGGTGGCAACTTCCCTATAATTGTGGTCATGATTCCCCAAGAAAGTGGAATTGGAGTAGGTGGCTCATTAAGTAAAAACTGACCCAGAAGACCTAGGCATTGTTATAAAATTTCCCATTGAAGACAGCTGAGGCTGCTCATTCTGGAATTGTGATCATTCAATGTTAATGAAGTGCACATGATAAATTCAATGGAGGGGACTTACTGAAGTAAGTTTGAGGGGTTAACTGTTGAGAACCGAACTTATGCAGTTGTTAGGATTAAGTTCTTACTGCTGTAAGCAGGATTGAATTACTGTTGTAATTTGACTAGTTAGGTGACAGAAGGTCTCAAAGATACATCCTTCACCCAGTTCTCTACCAGGAGGACTAGGAAACAGGCTCGAGGGTCCTGAGGAAGTGTAGACTAAGCTTTCTCCAGGAGTTGGTTAGGAGGAACAACCTCCTTAAGCTGTTGTCACCTCATCATTTGACAGGTTTTTATCTATTCGGGTTATTTATAATTTATTTACTGTTTTCAGCAAATGTTTACTAGTTTTTCAAGGATATGCATGTTATTATTTTGTTAGGGTTTATGCAGAAAAGATTATTGTGTATTGATAAAATTAGTGATTTGTAGATTATGTTTAAAACAATATTATTATTGCTAAATGAAAAGTAAATAGAAATAAATTACCATACTGTATTTTTCCATGCCTTGTATAGGCAGTACTCTAGTACAACTTACTGATTAACTAGATGTGATGTTTTGTTTATCAACTCTGGATGAAAAATGTAAATGATTCTTTTTATAGTGTGTATCTGAATCATTACAGAAAATAGAAGTACTTTCTCTATCTATTGAAAGTATCTATATTAACTAATTTCAGAAAAATAACTGGATATATATAATAATCATTAGTAGTCATACTAATCACAGAACTACTATTAGTCTTAATATTATCCTAAACATAATAGATAAAGTTAAATAAATAAACATAGGCACAGTAAAAAAAAATAATACTTAGGGTTTTAACCTAGGTATTACTACTTAGGTCTTAAAATAAATTAATCTAGGTACATATTTTCATTTTGTACTAGAAACAGATGTTTACTGTAAACCTCAAAGAATTTTTACTTAGGATTTATGAAAGATAGGTTTTATCCTTGCTTACAAACTTGCATAATCTTACTTTTAATACAAAATTTAACAGCTGTAAAATAACTGAAAGTAAAATAGAAAAAAAAAAGATAAAATTATTCATGTAAAATCCATCTCATTAGGAAACTGTAGGTTATTAAAAAATAATAACCTTTCGGAGCAAAAACAAAGTACTAATTTTACTCTTTAACACTATAAAAATTTTCAATAATATATTTTACTGTAAATCATTTAAATTACAGGATAACTTAAAATTAAATAACACTGTCAACATTTTAAATAGAGACAAAATAGAAAATAATGTAATGGCTCATAGGCCTTTTATAACTATGGTCGAGGTTTAATCTCATTTTAACATTTATACAAATTTAAACAAAAAAATAAAAATTCAACACTTAAACCATTATGGCTTAAGCCGAGATTGTAAAGCAAAAGGCTTTTTCATCTTCCAGGCCATAAGGATTTCAAGTAAACCCCAAGTCACGGTGTATACAGTCGTTAAGGTTCTTTCCATATTACCCTTTAGGGTTTAATAGTTTTACAAAAACAAAATAACTTGAAGAACAACCGAACAAGGAAAACCCAGGCCGAATCCATCACTAACAACGAAGTATTCTCATCTTTCCAACCACGACAACACCAATGTAGGAGAAAGTCCTCAATGCAGTCGGGGCTTACCACGTTTCGTATGGATGTGTATGGGAGAGTCGTGCTACCAGCTAACCCCCTTTGTCGTGAGAAGTACCTACACTGGAAAACAAGTGCTAGTTATAGTTTTGTTTTAAAATAAATATAGTTTAACATGTCTAAACAAAAAAAAGACAATGAAACTCTGTTTGGGGATTTACCTGGCAGCATTCTCGTTGAAATAAATAATGAAAGTAACCACCAGCGATAGAAATTTTGACACCTCAAGAGAAATGCAAACACTAAGAAGGAAGAAAATGATCTGAGGAAGAAGCGCATGAACCATGCTTAAATATTTAAAATCTCAGTTCACAAGTCGGCAGCTAAAACCAGTTTTCTTTACTCTAGAAGCATACTCAGCAATCAACGAACTTTGAGAACCATCTTATGTCCTACAGAATCCATCTCATAGTGTTTTGGTCAAAAGACAGCTTGCAAATTCGGAGGTGTAACAGGGTCATGGCAGCCACGAGCTCGCAGCTCGGTCACACCAGTCGAAAAGATTGTTGCAATGCGAAAGGAGGGGGTTAGGGTTTCATTATAAATCAACCCAACCCATGGAAAAAACATCTCCATGAGACCACTTAGATTATTTCATAAGCGTGGGTGCAAGACAATAGTGGAGTGCAGTTCCGATCTGCATTAAAATAATTATAATCCAAACCTATAATCATTTAAACGATACATTTTTCTATGATTTCCAATAATATATTACTTGTGAATTATTCCAAATGCTCAGTATATTAAATATGGGGTTAATACATGATTATTCTTCTAGAGTCTTATTTATAAATCGAGATAAAATAGTTATTTTGTTAACTATGTTTGATTAAACATAGTTAAAAGATATATATTGTATATTAAACTATACTAAAAGGAGAACTAATGGAAGCCATTTGATTCATTAGAGTTTGAGAGTGAACTGATAACTAGGACCAGAGCAATATTAGATCTCTCACAAGTTTTCTTTAAACCAACAGCCTTATTTCAAAAGATTACTAAACAACTTTGTATAAAGTGAATTTTATAACTGAAGGGTACACTAGGAATGAAAGTGTAAGATACAAGAAATAAGAATTCAAAGTACACGACTGTAAAGTAATAAAGAAGAATTCTTTCAACTAGGAAGAGATTTTTGATCCAATTCTTTTATTGCAATGTGTTTTTGGGGAAGCTAGTGAATGCAGTCCTTAGACCCATTTAACAATCTCAGTGTAAATCTAGCATCCAAATAATGAGTAAATAGATAGGAGTATAAGTGGTTTTGGTTATTTATTGAGAAAACATTGTTTATGAAATCCTAGAACAAGGCTAATTGTGATAAACACCAAACAGTGTTGGGTGATCTAAGCATCAAGACATGAATTTTATATCTTTCCATTTAAACTCTAGATTACAATTAATGTAAGCAGGAATACAAGTATTCATTAGAATTTTAATCATAATCATACAAATGATTTGATGTCCTTTTGATAGTAATTGACTATGCAATTTTTTTACCCATGCATATGTAGTTTTGTTTTAACATCCTTACAGAGTTTTGATGACATAATCAAGATCAACATTACCTCTTATGGAGACAAGCTGCATTAAAACATTCTAAGTCTAGCATCATTTTCATGCTAGGGAAGAATCTTCTTGACCTGTTTATAAATATTATTTTACTGGAACATACGCTTACCTGTTAAAACCTGTAAGAACCATCAATCCCATTGTGTTAGATATAAGCTAAGTAATCCCCGATCATCCCTAAGAAAATTTCCCCTACTTGACAAAAAAAATCAACAGTATACCTAGCATCAGTAAAATACAAGTTTTTTTTCTACTTTCTGGAAAATTACAACTGCTAAGTTGAAAACAGTACTAACACAGTTTTTTAAAGATAAGCCTCTAGATAATACAAATTCTTATAAAATAAGTGATCCGTGTTTCTCTTACAAACTGTTTTATTATCTGCTAACAATTAGAGGTACATTAGCGGTGACATTTGACATTTTATGTCAAATGAATTTTTTTAAAATTTTTTACGAATTTTTGAGTTATTACATGTGGTATTAGAGCACAAGGTTCAAACACTAGGACTGAATGTGGCTCAACTTACATTTATGGAACAGTAAACTTAAACAAATATACTGATGTTATTTTGCTTTGAATGATATTCCGAGAGAATTTTGTTTTCTGAGTTAATCATAGGTATGGATAGATTCCAAGAATATGTGGATGAGGAGTCTCCTTACACTGAATGAAATAATTTTCAAAAAGAACCTATACAAGAAGAGATAACTAATAATTCTTCTGAACTACTACAAACAGTTAAGGAACTAAAAACCGAGATGGAATCGGTTAAGAAATAAAATAAGAGTATTATGAGAGCTCAGGAGGAGCTAAATCTGATTTTAATGGAAATATTTCATACTGAGGAAAAAGATAAAAGAACTGAGTCTGAAGATATGGGTTATCAGCATAAAGATAAAAGGACTAAACAACTTAAAAATGAAAGTAGCTCATCTTCTGAATTATATGGTGAATCACATAAACAAAACTTCCATTATACTAGTGACAATAGTGAAGATAATCACCATACTAGGAAGAGAAAGTTTAAACCTTACGAAGGAATCTCTGAGGAATTCAAGAAGATCAAGCCACCAACCTTTAATGGAGAAACTGAAAAAGGGGAAGAAGCAGAATCCTGGTTGTCTGGGATGAAGAAATACTTCCAAATTATAACTACTCTAATCAACTGAAGGCCAGGATGGCTATATATAATCTTACGGGAAAAACAGATATTTGGTGGCATGACTTAAAAAGAGTAAAAGGTATAAGGGAGAAAAATATAAATTGGAGTACATTTAAGAAATATTTCAAAAAGAAATTTTTATCTGAATAGTATTATGAGGAAAGGGATAAGGAATTTTACGAGCTAAAACTGGGAACAATGAATATGAAAGAACAAAATAGTAAATTTCTAAGTCTGCTTAGGTATGTGTCGTATATTGTGGATGAGAAACCTAAGGTACAATGGTTTTTGAGTTGTTTACCTTATCATATAAATGACAGAATTGAGTATGACAATCCAAAAACTTTAGAAGAAGAAATGAGAAAAGTGAATTTATGTTATGAACAAAATCGTAAAAAGGAAAATATGAACAACTGGAAGGCCAAAAGAAATAATAACTTTGAACACAAAAAGAAATATTTTGTACCTAATCGAAATTTTAAGAATAGTAATACCAGAAATTTTCCTAGTAAAAATTTCCAAGGGAACAAAAGTAATTCACAGATCAACCCAAATAATCAAAGGAATAAAGAATATGCTAACAACCATAGTAACTATACAAAGAATTTTGAACGAAAGGAACCCATAAAGTGTTGGGAGTGTAATGGTCCGCATTATGCATCAGTTTGCCCCAATCAGAAGAAGACTGTTAGTAACATACACACAATACAAGAGGAGATGACTGTTGGTGATCTAGCGAGGACAATGCCCAAGATCAACGCAGCATTGGAGAACCGGCAAGCAAATTATCAAACTTCCATGGTGGAAGTGGAAGGTAAGATAAATCAAATACCTATATCTATTTTAATTGATCCAGGAGCTAGTTTAAGCTATATTTCTCCTAATCTAGTATAAAAGTGTAAGCTTTCACTTGAAAAGTTTGCAAGATATTGGTTAGTTCAACTAGCTACTGGGGCAAAGAGAAAAGTAATTAGCTTTGTTAAAAATTGTGCAATAACTATGGATCAGTTTGAAACCTCTGTTAAGCTCAATGTGTTACCTTTAGGTTCATATGATGTGTTAATTGGTATGGATTGGTTAGAACAACATATGGTGGTCCTGAATTGCTTTGATAAAACCTTTACTTGCATAAACAATAATGGAGAGTTAATAAAAGTAAAAGGAATCCCTACGAAAATAGCCATAAGGCATATTTTTGCTTTGCGGCTTAAGAGAGCTGTTCAGAAGGGCTGTAAATATTTTGCCGTAACAGTAATTAATGAAGAAAACACTAATAACAGAGATAAATTAAAACTGGAGGATATTCTGATTCTAAGGGAATATTCAGATGTATTTCCAGAAGAAATTCCACGACTTCCTCCGAAACGGAAATTAGATTTTACTATTGAGTTGGTACCTGATGTAGTGCCCAGCTCAAAAGCCCCTTATTGGATGAATATACTGGAATTAAATGAACTTAAGTCACAGTTAAAAGAACTCTTGATAAGGATTACATTAGACCTAGTGTGTCTCCCTAGGGGGCACCTGTCATCTTTGTTAAGAAGAAGGATGGAACTCTACGACTATGTCTAGATTATCGTCAACTAAATAAAATGACTATCAAGAATATATACCCATTTTACCCCGCATAGATGATCTATTTGATCAACAATGTGGAGTGAATGTAATCTCAAAGATTCATTTACGGTATAGATACCACCAAGTCTGAATCAAGGATGAAGACATCTTTAAAACAACTTTTAGGACTCGATATGGACATTATGAGTTTATCATTATGCCATTCGGGCTTACTAATGCCCCAGATGTTTTTATGTGTCTAATGAATAATGTAATGCACAAATATCTGGATAAATTTGTGGTTGTATTTATTTATGACATCTTAATTTACTCAAAGTCTGAAGAGGAACATAAAGAACACTTAAAAATTACCTTACAAGAGTTAGGAGAACATCAACTATATGCAAAATTTAGTAAATGTGACTTCTTTAAATATAAAATTCACTATTTGGGACATGTGGTGACTAAAGAAGGAATTTCTATTGAACCCAAAAAGATAAAGGCAATAGAGGATTGGCTAGTCCCAAAAGACGTAACTGGCGTCCTATCATTCATGGGGATTACTGGTTATTATCGGAGATTCATCAAAATGTTTTCAAGAATTGCAAATCCTATAACCTCTTTGTAGAAAAAATGGAAGAAATTCGATTGGAATTAGAAGTGTGAAGACAGTTTTAAAAAGTTAAGAACATTATTAACCACGGCACCAATTCTAAGAATTGTTGACCCTAATAAAGATTTTATAGTATGTACTGATGCATACAATGATGGTTTAGGTGGAGTATTAACTCAGGAAGGACACGTCATTGCTTATGAGTCTAGGAAGCTGAAGGTTCATGAGAAAAATTATGCGACGTATGACTTAGAATTAGTTGTTGTGATACATGCCTTAAAAATGTGGCATCGTCATTTAATCGGAAGAAAGTTTATATTGATGACAGATAATAAAGGATTGAAATATCTATTGGATCAACCTAACTTGAATGCTAGGCAAGCTAGGTGGCTAGCTTTTCTGAGTGAATATGATTTTGAAATTTAACATATTCAAGGAAAGGAGAATAAGGTTGTTGATACATTAAGTAAAAAGGCAAAGTGGAATTTTACAGTAGCCATTAGCACTTATAAGATAGACTTCGAAGAACAGCTAGAAGATGAAATAGAACAAGATGAAAATTATCGAAAATTACAAGCAAAAGTAAGAGAAAATTTAATAGAAAGTCTAAGTACAGGGTACAACTTGAATGAAAAAAGGATTATTATTGTATAAGGATAGATTATACGTACCTAATGTACCTAATATTAAGCTATTAATTTTAAATGAAGTTCATAAAACACCTTATTCAGGGCATACAAGTTATCAAAAAACCATAACCATGCTAAGAAAGAATAATTTCTGGCCAAACATGAAAAATGAATTGGAAGAATACATTGCTAGGTGCTTCGAATGTTAGCAAGTAAAAACTAAATATTAGCATCCAGCTGGGCTACTTCAACCATTGCCTATTCCTAGCTAGAAATGGGAGATAATTATCTTTGATTTTATCACGGGACTACCTAGAAATTAGAACTTAAATGACTCAATAATGGTAATTGTTGATAAATTGAGTAAAGAAGCCCATTTTATACCTGTACAAACTACTTATAAAGCTGCAAATATTGCTGATATTTTCTTAAAACAAAATTTTCGGTTGCATGGAATACCAAAGGTGATAATTTCAGACCGAGATCCTAAGTTTACAGGTAACTTTTGGAAATCTTTGTTTAAAGGGTTAAATACTACATTAAACTTTAGTACCTCTTTCCATCCTCAAACCGATGGACAGACTGAAAGAGTAAATCAGTATTGGAGGATCTACTGAGAATGTATGTTAAGGAGCAGCCAGGTAATAGGAAGATTACTTACATTTGGTAGAATTTGCTTACAATAATCATTATCAAGCTTCACCTAGATATAGTCTTTTTGAAATTCTGTATGGAAGGAAATGCAATACTCCCATCTCTTCGAGTAATCCAGTGGACAGGTTAGTATTAGGACCTGAATTTAAAATAGATGGAGCTCATTGTAAAATAGGTACAAGGTAATTTGAAAATTGCGCAAGATCGACAGAAAAGCCAAGCAGACCTTAAACGAACTCCAAAGGAGTTCCAGGTAGGTGAACATGTTTTTATCAAGGTGAGACCTAAAAAGAGTTCTCTGAGGTTAGGTAGTTGTGCTAAGCTAACACCCTGATTTTGTGGTCCTTTTGAAATACTGTCCAGGATAAGATAGGTAGCATATCAGTTAGATTTACCACTAAATATAAGAGTTCACAATGTTTTTCATATTTTTGTATTAAAACAAATATGTACATGACATTACTCATGTTATTAATTGGAATGATGTGCAAGTGGAACCCGAAGGAGATTTTCCGATGGAACAAGATTGTATCCTCGAAAGGAGGGAGATCTCGCTTCAGAATAGCACCATTTGTCAGGTGAAGGTGGAATGGAAGCACCTTAGTCTAGAAGAGTCCACCTGGGAATTGGAAAGTCATATGCGGGATGCATTTCCAATTCTATTTTAGGGGAACTCTGAGGACGATGAATAAATAACATTGAGGACGATGTTATAAATTAATGGGTGTGTATGTCACATGCCCGAATTTGCAAAACAATTTAATGTTATTAAGGAACATTATGTTATATTTTATGCTAAGTTTGTAATTGATGACCAAGTGGGGTCAAGGATAATTAATGTATTTCAGAATATTTTATTAATAAATAAATAAATGATGAGACAACAGCTTAGGGAAGCTGTTAAAAGAGTGTTGACTAGTCACTTGATGGAGGAGACTGGGTGGAGAGTATACTGACAAGTGGCAGCATCCTCAAACTACTTCTAACTGTTGCAGGTGGAAACTTCCCTATAATTGTGGTCATGATTTCCCAAGAAAGTGGAATTGAAGCAGGTGGCTTATTAAGTAAAAAATGACTCAGAAGACCTAGGCATTGTTATAAAACTTCCCATTGAAGACAGCTAAGGCTACTCATTCTGGAATTGTGATCATTCAGGGTGAATGAAGTGCACATGAGAAATTCGATGGAGGGGACTTATTGAAGTGAGTTTGAGGGGTTAACTGTTGATAATTGAACTTATGTAGCTGCTAGGATGAAGTTCTTACTGCTATAAGTAAGATTGAATTACTACTGTAATTTGACGAATCAGGTGACAGAAGGTCTTAAGGATACATCCTTCACCCAGTACACTACCAGGAGGACCAGGAAACAGGTCGAGGGGTCCCGAGGAAGTGAAGACTAAGATTTCTCCAGGAGTTGGTTGGGAGGAACAACCTCCTTAAGGTGTTGTCACCTCATTATTTGACAGGTTTTTATCTGTTCAGGTTATTTATAATTTATTTACTGTTTTCAGCAAATGTTTACTAGTTTTTCAAGGATATGCATGTTATTATTTTGTTAGGGTTTACGCAGAAAAGAGTATTGTGTATTGATAAAATTAGTGATTTGTATATTATGTTTAAAACAGTAGTATTATTGCTAAATGAAATGTAAATAGAAATAAATTACCATACTGTATTTTTCTATGCCTTCTATCGGCAGTACTCTAGTACAGCTGGTTGATTAAGTAGATGTGATGTTTTGTTTACCAACTCTGGATGAAAAATGTAAATGATTCTTTTTATAGTGTGTATGTGAATCATTATAGAAAATAGCAGTACTTGCTCTATATACTGAAAGTATCTATATTAACTAATTTCAGAAAAAGAACTGAATATATATAATAAGCATTTGTAGTCATACTAATCACAAAACTACTATTAGTCTTAATATTATCCTAAACATAATAGATAAAGCTAAATAAATAAACATAGGCACAGTAAAACAAAATATTACTTAGGGTTTTAACCTAGCTATTACTACTTAGGTCTTAAAATAAATTATTCTAAGTAAATATTTGCATTATGTACTACAAACAGATGTTTACTATAAACCTCAAAGAATTTTTACTTAGGATTTACGAAAGATAGGTTTTATCCTTGCTTAAAAACTTGCATAATATTACTTTTAATACAAAATTTAACAGCTGTAAAATTACTGAAAGTAAAATACAAAAACTGTTAGAATAATCCGTCAGGATTATTGTAAATAAATAAAATAGGAATATGAATAGATAGGAAGCTAAACCAGCTGAGCGGAAGGTGAAACCCAACCGCCAGGAGATTTGTATAAGTATAGGCTTTTGCATTGGAATAGATAATCAAATCGGGAGTTATTACCATCAAGTGGGATCAGAGCAGGTTGTCTGCCATAACTCCTGCTGCATTTCTGCGCCCTCCTGGCTGCCAGACTGCCTGCCAGTCTGCCCCTGCGCGCATTCATTATGTGCGTTTATGTTAAGGTGATTCTATGCTGCAAAACCCTAATTCTTTCACACGGTCTATATGCCACTGTAGATATATGCTGCGTTTTTGCTGTGACCATGGAGAGTGCTGCGTTTATGTGTATCTTGAAGGCTACGACTTAAACACTGCATAATATTTTATGCTGAGACTGATACATATGTTGAAGTATCAGACTGATACTGCGATTTTATGAAGATGACGACCTGTTGATGAACTTCGACTATCATTCAAGTTGTAATGGAATGTTAAAATATGTGAAATTGTTGTTTTGAAGAGACACCGATGATGTATGCTCTCTCAAAAAAAAAAAAATGTAACTTAGTCTTGGCATAATCCAGAATAGTTTTTGTTGCTCTCTTCTTCTCCATATGACTGGTGCGTCGTGTTGCTCTCTGCTGGTGCGTCGTGCTGCTCTCTGCGCAGTCATTCAGTTGTTGACCGACCTCTCTGTTGTATGCTGTGTGCTGTATATATACTTGCGTTGATACCTGCCTGAAGAATGCAACGGCTGCGTGGTGTTGGAGAATGCGTTTTGAGGAGCTGCGAGCTCCTTAAACCCTAATTTTCTGAACACCTGAGATAATGCGTGGAGACTGAGCTAATACCAGCGTTGAAGTTATTACCAGCCTGGAGTTATTACACCTGCATGGAGTTTTGAGACTGCAGTCTCCTCAAAACCGTGTCCCTGCTGCTGTTCTTGCGTGCGCTCTCTGTATTAGCGTGCCATTGCAGTGTTATGTGATATAATGTATGCTAAAGGCTGCATGGTGAAGTAAAGGGTGCGATCATACCAGCGTAAGGAAAGCTGCATCTTGTGAGACCTGTGTTGTAAAGCTGCGTGGAGAAGAGCCTGCGTGTAGACTGAATATGAAGCTGCCTGGAGAATTGTGAAGCTGACTGAAATTGCTGTCTGCCTGAAAGTTGTGTGCAGTATCTGGTGATATACAAATATCACGCTAACCTGAAAGTTGTGTGCAGTATCTGGTGAGTAGCCCATGCTTCTATGGGGACAGAAATATATGTGGGATGAGCGAGCAGTTTATATGCTTTGGTATCATCCAAAGAGATTGGAGGGTCGATCGTGGAATGGCAGTCTCGTATCAATGCAATGCATTGTAACTGTGTTTTTGGTAAAGATTCCTCCTGGAGACTGCTGCGTTTTGAAGATGGCGCCCGTGACTGATATTTGATGATAATACACTGCATGATTGCATACTGGTGATAATATACCTGTGATTGATATCTAATGAGGCCTGTATACACTGCCAGAGGCTGCGTGGAGAAGATATACTATATTGTTCTGCCTGTAGAATAATATACTGCGTTGATGAGCCTGTATATCCTGCCAGAGGATGAGCGTGGAGATAATATACTGCGTTTTGCATGCTACGTGGAGAACCTGTAGAATGCGACCTGAAGAATGATACCAAACCTGAAGAATGCGACCTGTTACACTATATTGTGACTCATATTTTTTTTTTTGTGTTGAGTTTATATCTACGTGACTGATTTGCTTTCACTAATATATGTTGAGCATGGACTGCATCTTGTATTGGAGATGATGTTTTCTTTGGGGAATGNGACTGATTTGATTTCACTAATATATGTTGAGCATGGACTGCATCTTGTATTGGAGATGATGTTTTCTTTGGGGAATGCACAAACCCTAAGACTGATTTTTTTATGAAGACTGCTCACTATTATATTGGAGATTGCCTATTGATAAATGAGGTAGGATTGGTATCACTGAGTTTTGGAGCTGAGTATATACTGAAATTTGTTATCCTGTTTGCCAGTTTCACCATTTGCATTGCTGCCTTTTGCATTGAATTTCTTCTCCCTGAAATTGCTGCGACTTGAAGCAGCGATACTATTATTGTATCTCTTTAAAACCTGAAGTTGCATTGTACACCTTGGCAGAGACTGTNAAAACTGAAGTTGCATTGTACACCTTGGCAGAGACTGTAGACCTACAAGGTTATTGTTTTTCTCTTTGTCATATCAAGTTTATTATTGTAAATTACACTAACAGTTGTAAAGATGCACTCTTTGGCATCTAGTATTGGTGCTGCCCTTGCCGGCAAAGACCAATCCAAAGACTCTTCCAATGGAGATTGCAGCAAAGAGAGAGGCAGAAGAAGAAGAAATTTCAGAGGCAGAGGGGGCAGAAGCAAAAGATCAGACTTGCGGTGCAAGCGTTGCGGAAAGACTGGGCACACATCAGATCAGTGTTGGGCTTCATGGGATTACATCAAAGACAAGCACAACCAGAAGACAGATGACCAAGATACTAGTAAATTTTCTGATTCTTGTATTGTTGCACATTGTAATCTTGGATTTAATGAAAT
>LPNX011109685.1:0-18083 GCA_001517045.1 Pseudotsuga menziesii
CCTATTCCCAAATTTATATTAAAAAAGTGTTTAAGACCTATACGGTATTTCAAATTTAAAGAAATTTCATTGGCTAACACATGATGACATGGAATTTGAGTTCAGGTTAAAAGGCCCATTTTGAGTTGAAATTTCCTCTAATGAGAAGACCTGTGATGAGCAGATTGACCAGCAGGGTTGACTAGCAAAGTGATGAGCAGTATTGACCAGCAGAGTGATGAGCAGCAAATTGATGACAATAAGACATTGGCATCAAGCTTGCAAGTGGAATCTTGCACTTGAGGATTGGAATCCTTAAACCCTTCTTAGTTGGAGCTAAGAAAACCAAGTTGGGTCACGTTACAAGAGTTGGTTCTCTTTTCATCAGTTGGTGTTGGTTGTAATCAAGAAGATTGTAGTCTTCCATGTACAATAGATAAAGATCACATTACAAATATTCTTGTGTCTCTTTGATGTGATGATTATGCCTATGATTCGTGATTGATTTAGTTGATGACTCATGATGAATTTGATTATGTAATTGATGACATAATGATCGATGTACTCTAATTGATTAAAAGAAGGTAAAAATGTTTCAATGGATCTCACGCTGATTCACCGCCCCTCTCAGTGTGGCCATTGGGTCCAACATATATTTATATGGATCTTGAAGCAAAATTCATTAGTTCCTTAATAGAAATTGATAGATTGAGGAAAGAGAATATATAGAAGGAGTGGTTGCATAAATATGAAGGGAAGGATCATGATCTTGATTGAAATAGAGAAGATAATAGTTAGCCTGAAGACCCAACTATAAGAGGAAAAAATGAAAAAATAAGTAGTGAAAAGTAAACTCAAGAAGAAGGAAGAAATCTATGAGATGCCACCATAATCTAAAGTTGTCTGATTAATAAAGGAATTGGAAAAGTCAAATGCTTAATTACACAAAATCTTGAAGAACATTAAAACTTTGAATGAAATTCTCACTTATCAAAGGTCACCATTCATCAAAACAATTGTTGGCTATGATGAGAATCAGAAAACCTCTGTAGAAGATGAAAGAAAGAAAAATAAAGAAAATCTTAAATGTTGTTATTGCTCCCAAAGACTCCAACAATGAAAGTAGCAGAAATAACAAAAATGATGGCCAACAACAATTTCACACATAGGTACCACAATGTCTCCTTTGGTTATTGAGTCTCTTGCAATAATTTTGGTCATAAAGCAATGAATTGTAGAGCATATGCAAGAAGTGGTAATGTGAGAAGCGGAAATAGAGATCCTTATTAAACTTCAAAGGATGATTATGTGAGCAACATAACTAGAAGTGAGTCATATGGGTTTGCTGATAGAAGTTACGATTCATTTTCTCCCCCACATGATGTTGAAATAAATGCAATAACTAGTGGAACATAGTATGTTACTGTAGAAGCAACATAGCACGTTCTACTAAGAAAATCAAGGAAGATGTCATTTCCAAACATAGAGAATAATACTCAAAGGTTTGGAAAATGAAACAAAAGAAATAAGATCCATAAGAGACAAGTTGTAGAAAAGAACAAAAGAATAAAAAATGTGGGTTTGCACTCTATGTTCAACATAAAGGGAACCAATGGCATATTGAAAATGGATGTTTAAGACACATGATATGAGATAAAACCAAGCTTTTCACCTTAAAGGAAGAAAAAGGAGATAGTGTTACTTTTGAAGATAACACTTATGCAAAGACATGTGTAAAGTGTATTGTTAATCTTGGTAAAGGAACTAAACACCAAATGTATTATATGTTGAAGGGTTAAAGAAGATTCTTCTAAGTGTTAGACAAATGTCTAATCAAAGTTATAACCTCACATTTGATTCTAAAAGGTGTGAGATAAGGAAAGTAGGATCAAGAAGATTACTGGCATATGAAAACATAACATCAAGCAATTATACATAATGAAGGAAAAATATTGAAGAAGGGAACAAGATCAGGGGGAGCAACACTTTGCCATTGATGTCGATGGGGAAGAATTGCAGAAATAGGGAGAATCGCAAGAGAAAGAGTTGTAAACAATGGCAATATCTATAGGTTTGTTGTAGAATTGTGTAAAGCTTTCCATCAATGAAAAAGGGGGATATTTTTTAAAATATTGCTGTCATTAATGTCAAAGGAAAGGGGAGAATACAAATGTCTAAGATAAATATTGTTGGAAATATTGCTTTTGTAATTTTGATGCTCAGTTTGGATACCCTGTATTTGAAGAATTTTTTACTCTACATACCTAGATCAAATGGGAGTATAGGTTACATGGTTTGGAATCTTATTCCAAGACCTTTCCAATGGTATATGGAACTCCCTCTAAATCCTTAGGAATGAGGAGGTATGGAAGGATTTGTAAATTCACCCCAACCAAAATTTTTGTTCGGCCATATTATCGGATGAACTAGTAGGCTAGTCACCGATAAGAAACTATAGGAGAAAGTGACCACTGTCACCTTAGCCACTCCTCCAAACTACTTTGGAGAGTCGGAACCTACAAAGGGAGAGCTCTTGCTGCAAGTTTGCAAGAAAAAAATAGCCACCAAACTATGTCTTCTATGCAAAAATGTTAGTGACCAGTTCCTTATATCAACAAGTTAGAGCTGAAGAAGACATACTAAGCAAAAGTCCAAGTTGATGTAGATGTAGTTAGTGTTTCAATGTCATTCAAATAACCAAAGGAAATGTTGAAGCGTTAAATTGCGATTTTGACATTCACCTTAGATATTCAGCAAGTATGGTCATTAAGTACCATCATTCATATGTAACCATCCAATCATACATAAATGTAATGGTAGAAGTACGTAATTAGCCAAGCAACAATAGGTATGATATAAAAAATACAACAGTAGTCCTAATTATGATGACTTATAGCAGCATTCATGTAATCAAAAGAAAGTATTTTATACACTCAATGTAATCACTCCATCTTAAACATTTTGTCACCAGTCTATAACAGTGTATGACAATCATCCATAGTAAGTTTCAATCCTATATCAGCAGTATATAATCTAAGTTTCTGACTTTGAATTCCTCAACAATTAAACACAGTTTGACTAACCTTTTTGATGTTGTTTTTGTGTATTTATATTGGAGGTTTAGGTGGTTGTCACAAGGGACAACCTCCCACATTTTGAGGACTAGGGCAGGTAGAAGAAACAAAATGTACATCCCTTGTATGACTACCAAAAGAGAGGGTCGAGGCCAGTAAGAAGGGAGGCAAGGGAGGAAGAAGGAAGAGGGGGATGGGAGAAGGTTAGGGGAGCTACCCTAGGTTTTTTAGGGAAGAATTAAGCCTGTTTAGGGAATTTTGGGGTATATTTTGAGGTTTTTACAATTTTTAAATTTTTAGGGTTTCTTATAATTCTACCTTAGGGTTTTTAGGGATTTAATGGCCAGGGCGAAATTTTAGGGAGCCCTAAAATTTGTTTTTTTTTAGGGTTTTAGACAAAGATGCATATTTAATTTTAACCCTAATTCTACCATGAAAATGAAATATTTTGAAAGATGAGAGGTTTGGGACAAGGGTTTTTGGTCTTACCCTAACCCTAGGGCATCCAAGGATATCACAAGCCTTCCTTTGAGAATCTTATCCTAGGTTTGGAAACAAGAACTAAATACCAAAGGCTCTAACCCTAGAAGGACTCCTACAATTGACATACTTCTTTGAACCAAGGTGACTAAAGGCTGGAAAATGACCTAGCCAAGACAAAATGCATCTTTAATGGCTACCATTCAATCCACGGATGTGCATCATTCATCGACATTTAACAAAGAGAGATCAAGGAAAGCCCTAGATACCTCCTTGTGCAAGTGTTTAGTGAGCAAATCAAAGCATCACCTTTAACAAGAGAATAGAACCAAAGAAATTCAAGAAATTTCTTTCAAACCCATAAAATCATCTTCCTCAAGAGGTGTGCATCACTTCCAAAGAGAACTAGTTGGGAAAAATAAGTGCATAATGTTGTATCCCACTTGTATTATGTTCAAATGAATTTAGGAGAGGTTTATTTATAGCCTGTCACACTCACTTTACAAAAATATCCAGGATGAAATGCCTTTAAAATGTCAACTTAAAATTATAACAAAAATAATATAAAATAATCTAGTCTATGGGTAACAAGGGTCTTTTTCCCCACAGTTTACCTAAAAGTGACTAATGGATAAAAATAAACAAATCACTCTGAACTAAAGGTGGGAGTGAGCTAGAGGGAGGGAGTCATGCCCCATCTAACCCCAAGAATGCAGAAAATCCCTCAATGCCCTCCCCAAACAAGCAGGACGACTTGGCGTCATGGATGACGTCATCATGGAAAATAGCCCAAGGAGAGAGGATGCCATAGTGTATATTGGAAATAAGGGTGTATGAGGTGACTATGAAGAGAGAAAAAGGCATCACAATTGAAAGAAAGGTCACTTGGTGCAAGGAAACAAGTGTGGGATCTTGCGACCCAGTGATTGACCCCTAAGAGACCCGAATACCAACCCCAGGGTTAAAAAACCCAACAAAGGGAAGACAATAGTGCCATTAATCCATAGTAATCCTAAAGGAAGGGACAAAGGGCCCAACCATGACCACCACTGCTGAATAACACCCCTTCTAGTAAAAAAAGGGCATCTCTCTCCCTGGGGCACATCTAAAGGTGTGTTGGGTACAGGTGCATTGTAACAGGCCCATAAAGTAATTTAAGAACAATATAAATAATATTAGAACTTCATAATTTGTTCACCCACTCATACAAGACATGGATACCTCATAGGAGAGGTGCACTAGTGGAAAGGGTTGAAGTATTTGAAGAAGATGATCAACAAAAAATGAATATCATTCCAAAATGGGATATTTTTAGTTCAGTATGGCACTTTCACTATAACTTATGTTCTAGGATGTTTCAGACAGTTCCGATTAGAGGATATGGAAAAAACATATTGAAGAATCTATGATCCAAGTTTCAGATGCTGTTTTTCTATATTTTAGGAGATATAACCTTGGGAAGTTAGGGTTTTTGAATAGTCTTGAAACCACCCTCAAACATGTCAATGTTGAACTTTAATTTATGTTTTAGGATGTTTTAGATCATGAAACTTAGAGGAGATGAAGTAGAGATATTGAAGTACATGTGGCTCAATTTTCATATGCTTATTCGATACATTTTTGGAGATATGACCTCAAGAAGTTAGGGTTTTTGAATGATTCTAAAATCAACTTTAAACGGGCCAGTCTTACATTTTTTTGTAATTTTTTTTCTAGGATGTTTTAGATAGTAAACCTTGGAGGTGATGAAGTTATAAAGAGCTTGACGAACCCATGGTATAAGTTTTAGATGTTGGTTCTCTATAGTTTTATAGATATGCTTTCTGGAAGTAAGGGTATTTGTATAGTATGAAGCAGTTTTGAAGTAGATAATGATGCATCTGCAGAAAGAGGTGTTGTCTATTGGAAAAGTACATATTGGCATAGGATCAGAACATAGAAGGAAGTACACATAGAAGCATAGGAAACAATAGTAGCAACAATGAGATATTGGTGCCTCTAGTAGGTCAATGCCTACATATTATCGAGTTGGTGCTTAGTTGAGTAGATTGGTGTCTCTAGTAGGTTGGTGCCTACAAATTGTTGAGTTGGTGCTCAATTGAGGAGATTGGTGTCTCCAAGAGGTTGGTTCCCACGTATTGTTGATTTGGTGTTCATTTCAATGAATTCGTGTTTCCAGTGGGTTGGTGCCTACAAACTTTGTAACATTAGGTTGATTCCTACATGAATTTATAAAGATAAGTTTTTGTGGTTTTTCTCCCAAAAAGGTTTCCAAGTTAAAATCTATGAACTATGATTTGATTTTATGTGTATTTCTTGTTTCAAAGTAAAATGCATGATTGGTGAATGGTTAAAATAAGAAAAAAGAGCTTATACTAATTCACCCCCCTTCTTAGTATAACCATAAGTCTAAAATAAATCACATCCTAATTAACACGGTTTTAATGTAGTACCTTCTTAGGACCTCCTATTGCATTTCTACAAATCAATTTTTAACATGCTAGGGTTTCGTTATGTATGTGTATGCAACCCTACTATTTCTCTAATATTCTATGAACTCACCCTCTTCGACTAGCCCCTCGACTCCATTTTCATTTGTTGAATTGGCACTAGTCCCTTGGTCCTTCCATCACCCTTTATTTTACTATGCTACAAAGAAAACAAACTATTTTGTTAATCTTTCTCTTCATACCACCTTATGCCTCATTGTCTAATCCTTAACAATCTTACCCTATGGAAGCCCCTCTTGAGTTTGAGAAGAGACAACCTAAAGTGTAGAGAGGGAGTTATTGAGGTGATAATAGGTAAACCCTCTAGGTTGCAATTGGGATATCATTGTTCTTTTGGGATTTAATCACACATGCTAGTTTGAGTTGTAACATTTTGGCATTGTTGTCGGGGATAAAGTCCATTTCACGAAAATTTGAAGACTATGCTTCATGATGTTTTGTGGTAGATTCTTATTGCAGTTTTTTCTTCTCACATGGAAACTCCATGAATGGATGAAGTCTTTGTTCTCGCAGTTTTTGAACATTTGTTGGGTGCAGATGTGAGTGTAATCATCAATTTTAAGGCTTTCAAGATTCATCTTGGAAACTCCAGACATTTTGTATTTAGTATGAGATATGCAATTGTCATATTTCAAAATCAACGCTTTATTTATTTTAAGATTTGAAGAAACAAGTATGGCTATATGATCGGAATAAAATTTCAAGAAAATTGGTATAAGCCTTTTTTTCTTCATACATTCTTGGATATATGCATCCCTTTCAAGAATAGGTCTTCTTGTATCATATTCCAAAATTTCATGGGAATACTCTTACGATTTCAAAACATATTGCTTCATTCATGAAGTTTGTAGTAGACTTCAACATGGTTGGTGAGAATGTATTCATGAAATCATTTTCACTATCATTACTCAGGGGTGGTGCATCGAAATGGTATTGTAAATTAAGTCATAAGGAGGTAAAGTCATTTATTTATTTAATTTTTATATTTTATGAATATGGTCATGAGAAAATTGTTGTAGATTTTAAAGATGGATATTTTTGGTCTCTTCTTTGTGATAAGTTGAATTGAAATATTGATAGCATGATTCTTGCATATGAAAGAAACCCTTCAAAATTTATTTTGGTTGAATTGAATAAAAGAGTTAACTCTTATGTGTATTTATGTGAGTGCATCAAAAAGAGGTGTGCTGTCTATATCCTTCAAGCATTGATGTTGAATTGTGGCAATGAGGTTTTAGGTATACAATATCACAATTTAATTTACATATCAAGATAAACCATTGAGCTTGATATTGTGGGTCATGAGTGGGGAGATTATGAATAAGAAAGAGTTATTGATGTTGTTGAAAATGTAACTTTGGAAGATTATTCTATTGTATATTATTATTGTATTTTAGTGTACCTCTCTCGGAGATGTTTTTCCTCTGTTCAGGGGTGTCATTATTGTAATTGGTCATGTAAAAGTCATGAGATAAAACCTCCATTGTAAGTTGGGGAAATAGTCCCCAGAAGAAACAATACAAAATGTATTTTGAAGTCTTCCTAGGTAGGTCGGTCCAATTAGAGAACCTCGGTGACCTAGTTAGTTAAGTAAGTCACACAACTAAAGAATATAAATGGGAGGTTCCCTCACTCATTTGAACACACACACTCACTCTCAATTTCACTAAAGAGAGAGAGAGAGACATAAGTGTGTCTATGCTACAAGAAGAAGAAGTTGTTGAAGATATATTTATATGGGTATTCTATATTGGTTTGCCATTATACTTAGTGATGAACTAATTCTAAAGAAGTTTGTGGGGTTTTATCCTTTATGGTTTCCTCGAGGAAAATTCTTGTGTCTCTTGTTTTTTGCTATGCTTGTTATTATTTCAGTTAAATATCCTAATCAAATTGAATCAAAGTGAAAACTCTAACATGGTATCAGAGCCACTCTGAAAAAAGGCACTATGTAGCTATAGAAACTAGGGCTTCCTAGTTTAAGGTATTCTATCCATAGATCATCATAAAAAGAGGGATATGCTAACTCTCCCTAGGGGAGTGCATCTTTTGGAGGAAGCATAATCAAATTTGGAGAATTTTCATTTTTGACCTAGACACTAATGCCAGGAGAAAACTAGGGCATCAAGATTTTGGGGTTTTCCTCCATCAATTTGGAAAAATAAATACATTAGGAAAATAACCCTAGAAGGGTGCATCTTTTTGTGGAGCCACAATTCTGTTCCCAAAATTTTCATTTTTGGCCTCATCTCTACTGTCGGAGGAAACTAGGGCATCAAGGTTTTGGAGTTTCCCTCCACTGAATTTGGAAAAGTACCTCACTGAACAACTCGCCTCAAAGAGGCGCATCTTTCTATCGAAACTTAATTTCAAGATTCCCAGTTTGGAAAATTAGGGTTTCTCTATGGAACCCTAGGTCAGGCAGATCCAAAATTAGCGTGGGTATCCGGAATTGGTAAGATCTATTTCATTGCTATTTCCATTTGAGGTTCTGATTTCAAAATGACCCAACACACCAAGCTTGAGGGAGCATATAAATTTCGAGCATGGAAGAATAAAATCTCTCTTATCCTAGAGGAGAATGATATGGAAAAATATGTTAATAAGGAGTTTCCGGAACCAGAGGGAGATGAAGCAAAGGGTATTCACAAGAAGAAATTAGTTAAGGCCAAAAGAATCATTGCAGACTCTATTAAAGATAATCTCATTCCCTATGTGTCATCCTTGAAGACACCCAAGGAGATGTTTGATTCTTTGAAAACATTATTCGAAGGAAATAACATAAAAAATGTGAAGATGACATTAAGGAACTAGCTCAAGAATGTGAAGATACAAAAATCGGAGACCATACAATCCTGCTTCACAAGGGTATCTCAAAAGCAAGGAACAACTTGAAGCAGTTGAAGAGAAGGTAGAGGAATGAGAGATTGTTATGACCACCTTGAATGGTCTCCCAAGATGATGAGATTCATTTATTCAAGGAATATGTGTCAGGAAGAAGTTGATCAGTTTCAATATACTATGGGAAGAATGCGCTCAATAAGAATATCGCCTAATAACAAGAGAAGAGAAGATGGGAACAAATGATAATTAAGCTCTCACAATCCACACCAGAAGAAATCACAACAAGAGGGAGGACCATCATTACAAAAGACAAAGGAAACCCAGAAGAGATATATCTAGTATAAGATGTTACACATGTGGTGAGAAGGGACACTACTCCATAAATTGTCCCAAAACCAAAGGTTCCTCCAACAAGAAGACTAACAAGGAAAGACATCATGCTCACATTTTTTAATAGGATGAACCAGAAAGGAAAATAACAAAAGACGTTTCGTTAAGTGATGAGGGATATGTACTTTAATCCAGAAGGATTCAACCCATGATAAAGAAGAACATCTTATCCATATTAGTATTTGGAGAACAAGGGAGCAGTTGTGAATGACGAAGTGACACTCAGATACTGAACCAATATATAGTCCCATGTAATCTATGGTATATAATACTTTCTCAAGCATGAGAAAGACATACACAAGTTCTTAGAATTAGATGATGAAGTAGAGCACACTCTCAAGATTTCAGGAATTCCTGTAAGAAGCCAAGGATCAAGAGGGAGTCCACCAACCAACCAAATAAATATAAGTGCTTAAATTGTCATTTCCTATATATCTAGTTACTTAAAAAATATTAGTTGTGTACATATTTATATTTAGTTGATGTATTATGCATGATTGAGTGACTGCATTTATGAACAATATACTACTTATGGGTAAGTAGCATATGGTACTGTACAACATTCCATTGCTACTTATCTAGAATGAAACCTCTTTGTTGACATATTGGGAGTAGTGCACACTCTTAATAATGTTCCGGTAGAGATGGAAGGCATATAGAAAGTTACAGTATGTATATGGGATATGGAAAAATGTTGCAGGGGTTAAGATAGTTGCATGACCGTGTGACATATATCTTTATGCATTAGAATTTGTTGTTATTAAAATATGAAATGTTTATAATCATGCAACTGAAATTGACTTGTAGGAAGGATTGTATGCAATCACCTACAAAGAAGAATGATGCGGCTTGTTCTAAAGAACAAGTGATGATGGATCAATCATAACACTCAAATAAGATTCAGTCCAATGAAATGAAGAGGAACTTGAAGCTCCCAGGGACAAAGATACCATAACATAAGAAAAAAGTTCAGAAGAATCATGATATGACCGAATCATAGAGAGAGGTAGGTCCACCTCAAAAGGTGAACACCCACAAGAGAATACCAACTTAGACATGAGAGATCATCCAATCTAAAGAAAATGTATGGTGATCTAGACGAGAATTTGAGATAAAGAAAGAGGCATCAGACACACTCCAATTATGTGGCACTATTGTGTGACATCAATGATGTAGATCCTTCTATCTATGAAGAAGAAACCAAGAAGAAAGAATGGAAGGAGGATATGAGTAAAGAGTACCAGTTGATCATGGAGATTGATGTCTAGGATGCAGTTTTGAGACCTGAAGGGAATTCTGTAGTGTCTTCCATGTGGATATACAAGATCAATCACATAGTAGATGGAAGCATCAGGAAATACAAAGCAAGGTTCATGGTTTCTCTCAGATAGAGGGAGTATATTATGGTGATATGTGATCCATTGATCAGACACACGTCTCCAGTAAAGTAGAAGTATCAAGTAGAGAACCACATGCACATAGAAGGATTTGTAAAGGCTCAGAAGGCACCCATGGGAAACCACATACCATTGCTTGAAGATCACCTAGAGTGATGAAGATCTCAACCTTTGCTACAAATTTGAAGATGGAAGCCTATAGAGGATAACAAGCTCATAGATGGGTGCAAGAGGAACTTTCAACAAAGTTTGAGTTAGAGGATATTGGTATCCAATGACCTTGAGAGATGCCATAGAATATCAGTAGCATAGGATACTACCTGTCACTCCAATACATAATGTTCTGATACACAAATTACAAAATGTAGAGGGGGGATGGTTCTCCGCTTCAAAGGGAGTGACTGCAAAATATCACAGAGTTCGAGAATCTTGACATGGTACACTAGGATAGGCAACTTCCCGATGAGCTTAGGCTTTACCAAGAGTAAAGAATATTCCAACTTTTACTTCAAGGTTGAAGGAGAAATACCAATGATAATCCTAATATATGTCGATGACTTGTTTCTGACATGTGAGAATGAAATCATTGTAGATGCAAAGAGGAGGCTTGTCATTGAGTTCGAGATGAAAGACCTAGGGATGATGCATTACTTCTTGGGCATGGAGGTGTGGCAGAGTGCGGATGGGATATTCCTTGGTCAAGGAAAGTATGTAGTGGAGATTATGAAGAGATTCAAATTGTTGGACTACAAGGTGATGGCCACACCTATGTCATCGAACTTAAAGCTACTATTTTATGCTTCACTAGAGACAATTGATTCCATGATGTATCGATAGATGATTGGTTTGTTGATGTACCTAACGAAAACGAGCCCAAACATATGATTTTTTGAGAACATCTTGAGCCAGTTCTTGACAGATATGAGAAATGTCACCTGGTTACTGCAAAGCATGCATTGAGGTACCTGAAGGGTACAATTGATTATGGGCTCAAGTATGAAGCGAATTAGAATATTAACCTACACGGTTATGTTGATTCAGATTGGGCATGTAGCGCCACTAATAGGAAGAGCACTTTGGGATGCTGCTTCAGTTTGGGATCCGGTATGATCTCCTTGTTTAGTAGGAAGAAGTCATGTGGGGCATTGAGTACAGTCGAAGCATAGTATGTGGCATCCTATTCGGCCAATTGTGGGGCAGTATGGCTTCGGAAGCTACTGTCATATTTGTTTGATCTCGAGTTAGAGGCGACTTGTATTTTTTGCGGCAACCAGAATTGCATGATGTTGTCATAGAACCCGATGTTCCATGACAAGTCCAAGCATATTGAGATCAAGTATCACTATATCCAGGATATGGTGTAGAAAGGAGCAGTGAAGCTCTAGTACATGGTGGCGAACGAGTAGATAATTGATGTATTAACCAAGTTGTTAGCTAGAGTGAAGTTTAAGTACTTCAGAGAAAGACTTGGTGTCGTCTAGATTGAGGTCCCTAGAAAGAGGGAGTGATGAGTTCTGGCATGGTGGTAGATGCAGGTGGTTCTCAGGATGTAATGCACTTGATGTGCTCCCATGCTAGAGATGGTTCTCGCATGGTGGTAGACACAAATATTCCTTGGGACGTAATGCACTTGGCGTGCTCCTGGCGTTCTCCCATGCTAGAGACAATGAGAATTCCACTAGTCACAAGACACTTAGTGTGCCCCTAGGTGATTCTCGCATGGTGGTAGAAGAAGGTGGTCCTTGGGACATAATGCACCTGGGGTGCTCTTAGCATGCTCCCATGTTGGTAGAATGTGGGCTGATTGTTGAGAGATGTAATGCACTTGGGGTTCTCCTAGGAGATTCTTGCATGGTGGAAGACACATGTGGTCCTTGGGATGTAATGCACCTGTGGTGCTCCTAGTGTGGTCCCATGTTGGTAGAATGCAGGTGGTTTGTTGGACATAAGGTGTGCATCTGGGCTGCTCTTCATGTGTGATAATGAGATGATCTGGATACAATGAGATGATGGTAGGAGACGCAGGTGATTGCAAGAACAATGTAATGTATGGTGCTGGGTTGTATCTACGTATGATGAATACCTAGATGTGGCTAGACCTACATCCAACATGAAACATGGTTGGATCTATAGAAACTTCTTATGATGGATAGATTCAAAATATGTTACTAGTCAATTCTCAACAAGATGAGAATAAATGAAACAATGATGATGATCCAGTGATTATCCAGCGATGATGATCCGGAGATGATGATCCCGCGATGATGTCTAGAGACTGTCTAGTTGCGACGATGATAGGGTTGAGAGAACACCTTCCTAGATAAGAGGGAGTGTTGTTGAAAATGTAACTTCAGAAGATATTCTATTATATATTATTATTGTATTTTATTGTACCTCTGTCAGAGATGTTTTTCCTCCGTTCGGGGATGTCATTATTGTAATTGGTCATGTAAAAGTCAATAGGTAAAACCTCCATTGTAAGTCAGGGCAATAGTCCCCAAAAGAAACAATATAAAATGTATTTTGAAGTCCTCCTAGGTAGTTCAGCCCCAATTAGAGAACTTAGCTGACCTAGTTAGTTAAGTAAGTCACACAACTGAAGAATATAAATAGGAGCACCCTCCCTCATTTTAACACACACACTCACTCTCAAGTTTGCTAAAGAGGAAGAGATAAGTGTGTTTGTGCTAGAAGAAGAAGAAGTTTCCGAAGATATATTTCTCTGGGTATTCTATCTTGGTTTGACATTGTACCTAGTGACATAACTATTCTGAATAAGTTTTCATGGTTTTCTCCTTTATGGTTTCCCCAAGGAAAATTTTTGTGTCTCTTGTGTTTTGTTGTGCTTGTTATTCTTTCAGTTAAAGTTCCTAATCAAATTGAATTAAAGTGAAAAATCTAAAAATGGAAAGTGGTCTAGTTGTTGAAGACACTAAAGAACCCATCTCATCACTAATGGAAGATCATGAACAAATCGATGAAGACCTTTCTCCTATATTCATGGAATGCCTAGTACAGGAAGAAACAATGATAAATGAAACATGCAAGCACATGGAGCACGTCATTAAACTATCAAAGAACAAGGCGAAACCTAATAAGAGGACCTTGATGATTCTTTTGAAGATCAAACACTTGAAAAGCATAGTGAAGATTAAGCTCATGAAGAAGTCCATGAAGATTTCATTGAAGATCAAGCACTTGATGGTGCACTTGTTGAATACCCTATTGGTGAGAGTTTGCATTCATCCATATCTCCTCCACTTGAATAAAAGGGTGTACTAAGTTATAGTCCCTCTCAAATGTTTGAATTTGATGATATATTCTTTGATGCTATTGAGGGGGGTGTCCTTGAAGATAAACCCTTGGGTGACAATGAATTGGCAAATAGAATTATTTTTCTTTTTGATGAATACAATGATAGCCTAAATTATGGATATTACTTTTATAAATTTTAGTCATGATAAGCTTATGGATCGTTGAAAATTTTATGGAAGCCCAATTTATGATGCAAATTGGGATGTCTCTAAAGGAGAAATTGCAATTTTCAATTTTTTGGAACAACCATGCATGTTGGGGGTATATTAAGAAAGTTTGTATATTTTCCAGTTAGACATTTTCATTTATGTGCAAATTTTGGACAACTTTTGAACATATGTATGTTGATATGTTTCAGCCATGTACTCCCATATTTGGGGTAATTTTTTGGCCATGTTATATGGGTACTTTTATGTAGATTTGTTTTAACACGTTGAGCAGAATTATGATCCTAATAATGCAGATTTTGGATAGTAGCTTACTCGCTCTTTTCAGACAGATTTGGGGCAATAGTCTAAGGATATTTTTCAACTTTGTTCTTCATTGTTTAATGTTGAACTTTTATCTTCTTAAAATTCAAGTTTTGGGCTAATTTGTGATGCTAATAACTTTTGAATTTCTATCCACACGATGCCCAAGTTTTTCTTGCATTTATGGATGAAAAATCAATCGAGCCATATTTTTTTGGGCTAAAATTGCATATAATAGTGGGGTTTTTATGACAATTTTTTCCAACTTTTTTTTCCTTTAAAGTTTTGTTGAGTTTGCATATTAAATTTCAGTTGTTGATGGTGATTTGAGTGTTGGGCATGGTACATGGCAACAAAATATTTACTGCATAATTTTTTTGAGTCAATTCCAACCATGCTTGATGGATTTTGATGCAAGTTTTTTCATCCATATGTTCGATATTTCTAGGCCTGAAACTGTAGAAAATTTCCAGCCATATTTTGCCTCATGTTTTGATGAAATTATGCCTATTTTTCTAAATGTTTTAGGGGCTAGAAATTGTATGGTATAACATGGTTTTCATGGCAAATTTCTGGCCATCTTATTCCTCCATTTATTTTTTTTCTTTCATGTACGGTTAACTCATAAATGGTCTTTTAGTGCATAAATTAGTTTGGGGCAACAAGCTATTCATATGGAGTTTCATTACTAAAATTTCCAACTAACAAAAATGTGTTTACAAGCCCTAAATTTGAGGTTAAAAGTTATCTTTTAATTTTAGAAATTCACATATATTTTATGTTCATCTAATGTAGAAAATGATCTTGAAGAATATTGTAGGTTTGAATATCCCCTTGAGCCCTTGTTGCTTGAGGGGATGAGTGATTATGATGATACCATTATCACATGCATTGTAGTTGGGATACCATGATGCAACAGATGGATATTTTCTCTTTTTCAGAGCTAGTTCTATTCATATGGGGATACGGCATGGATCTATGTTTAGTATGATCCTTTCTCAAAGCCTTATTTCAATAGCAGAAATAGAGAATTATCTTTCCATTACTGAGATACCTTAGTTCATTGAGATGACCTTGGTGGTGACATAGTTCATTCGAGTAGAGCAAAAAAGATGGTACACATGATTGACAAATTGACACTTCAAGTAAAGACATGTGGTTGAGCTAGTATATAGGTGGTATCTAGATTTATTTTGTCTCTACTGGTTATTTTAGTAGCTATGACTCGGAATTGATTAGCTTGTTGTGTTATTATTTGGTTTGGATGACTTATATTATGAGTAGCTATGCAGTGTTTTATGTAAGGCCTTTATGTATGCTTGTCGGGAACAAACTTAGGTTATCTCGATGTGTTGGCACCACCTATCACTTCCTCCACTCATTCATATCATCCATATTGACATTTACCCATACTTGAAATTTGACTTGTGATGTTGAGGACCCCTTTTTTCCCCGCGTAGTTTATGATGTCAGACCCCATATTGTTTTGCGTCTCGGCTCCGAGTTGTTCAACAAAACTTGTCGAAGCCTTCATTCTTCTGGTCCAGGAGAAATCAGTGGTGTTGGTTCCTAAGCATAGGTGAGTTGGGTTTTGAAGCCTTGACCTCTCTAGTTAGTTGCTCCGGATATTTGGTCCTGAATATGGATACCCCCCCCTAGTTTCCCTAAGAGTTGTTAGCTAAAAATGGAAGCATTATTTCTACCATCATTACATGCATTATATATTATATGTTATATCTTGTGAAATACAAGCCCATTGATAAATTTGCAAAGTGTGTCTTTAGACACACATGAAAAGGGATATGAATGAACTATGAAAGGCCTAAAAAGCAGTGGATAAATAAATGTTAAATATAAAGACTGCTTGCCATATTTGAAAATGTAATGATTAATTAATCATAGAGACTACAGGTTGGGATGTGATATGGAGTAAGGGACAGTTAATTCTAAGTGTCCCCTATGATTTCTTCACCACAATTTCTTATGTACTTAACGCAAGGATCCCAGAAAAGAACCTCACGAAGATTAATTTTATCTTGGGTGTGATAAGTAGACATTTATTAAAGTTGAATGGACACTCTTCAAAGAAACTCATCCATTTGTCAGACTCTTCCATTCCCTAATTTTTTCTGTTCATCATGAATGCAAGTGGATTCATGTTTTCTATGTCTGAAAGTTCACTATGTTAAAGTCACCAAGTATTCCCTTTAACCTTAATCCTTTGTTGCATCACTTCACCCATTACAACTAATTGCCTAAGTTTTGTAAGTGGCAATACTTAAGGAGCTTTATAGAAGTTTGAATGGTTACTCTAATTAAAGTCTGATTTTTATTTATGTTTATGTACCACTATCATGCTATTAAAGTTAAGTTTGGATTCTGACATAATCATGTGAGCTTTATTCATCTATGATGTACTAAGGATTATCTAGATTATCGTTCAACTTTCAGTTTGGGTACTTTGACCAGGTCAACCTTCATGACCAAGTCAAACATGGTTTCCAAGGAAATGACTACAAAAATTGATATTGACTACATTTTTTCCAGACACACCCCACATCAATACCACGGTCTTAGTTTTTAGGATTGGATCATAGTGTTCAGTTTCAGTGATTATTATCACTTTATTATTTGTCTGATCATATTTTTATTATTGTGATGCTTCATAAGTGGTGCTCTTAAGGCACTCAAACGATCCAGGGGGTATAAGTAATCACCGGTACCACTCTACTATGTCTCCAAATTCATTTGTGTAGTTAGTTTGTCCCAGTTTTCAGCCAACAAAGATTTCTTGTGATTTTTATTATTTTTGGGGGTTGTACTAACAAAAAATGAACTATGGAATTCACTAAGTAAATCGATTTGACTAGTTAGGTTCACAAAATGTATTGGGAATAATTTTTATGATGTTTCATGGATTTTCAGACCATTTTGCACCAGTTTCACTCAATTTCAGGATCCTGGTTATTTTGTTGGCTCTCTATGGGATGACAACCCCCATGGGGCGCACCTCACCTTGGATATTGATGTATTTTGACATTATATCTTATCCCATGATGTTATTATTGAAATATTGTAACTTCAAAGGATATTCTAAATGTATTTTACTGATGTAACCCAAGGGAGATGTTATTATTCCTCCGTCGGGGTGTTACTATTGTAACTGGTCATCAGAGACTCATGAGGTAAAGACTCCATTGTAAGTCAGGGAATCAGTACCCTAATGAATAATATAAAGTATTGTTTTTTAGTCTTCCTAGGTGAATTCTTCCTAGACAGTTTAGTGGGGCCGATGTTTTTTAGTCTTCCTAGGTGAATTCGTCCTAGACAGTTTAGTGGGGCCGACATGTTTAGGGTAAAAGTTAGTTGGATCAATATATATATAAATAGGAGATTTGTGATTCTTATTTGAACACAGACTCACTCAAGTAGACAGTTTAGTGGGGCCAACATGTTTAGGGTAAAAGTTAGTTGGATCAATATATATAAATAGGAGATTTGTGATTCTTATTTGAACATTTGTGATTCTTATTTGAACACAGACTCACTCACTTGAGTAGAGCATGGGAGAGAGAGAGAGAGAGAGAGAGAGAGAGAGAGAGAGAGAGAGAGAGAGAGAGAGAG
>LPNX011109688.1:34773-46779 GCA_001517045.1 Pseudotsuga menziesii
AGGACCTAGCAGCACCATCATCAACCATGTGAATATATCAACACAGGACCTGAGAATGTCCTCTTTGAATGGCCTAGACTAAACTTAAACATTTAGAGAACTTCATGGAAGATAATTTTCTAAACCATGAGCAGGGTATTCGCATTCCCATTCTTATATGCATTTATTGCACTCTTCTTTACCATGAGGAGTGTGATATGCGTTTATTGCAGATTCTTAGTAGACTGTTATTGGAATTCTCATTATGATATGCATTTATTGCATTCTTCTTTATAATTTGCTCTGACAACAGGAGCAATAGTTTTTGATAAAGTTTACATTCATTGATAAACTTGACTCCACATTTATATCTACTGTAAACATTGTCAAGGCATTATCATGACTGTTAAATTCTTGTGAAATTCTCCTCTACCAAGGCTCTTCTTTTCTCTCCTCAAATATGGTTTGCAGCTCCTTGTATGCTTGCTTTAGGATTGTTTCACATTTGAATCACCAAGGAAGCTATTAATCTCCCTTCAATATCACTTGTTAGACCCAATGCATTTGTACAATGTATCTAGATACCAGGATCTAGAACCTAAAATAAATTGAGCTTCAGTCTTCACGCAAATCGACATGCTATTACAATATGTTCCCTGCAACCTCTGTCCATAAAGATCCTTGATTTCCTATTGCAGTGGCAGAAGCTGCCTTCACAGGCCTAATTGAAGCGTCAATTACTAACACATCGATTACATCTCCATGGAGTGGAACATGCACAGACAATCTAAGTTCCAAAAGCCATATTGCACCATACATCAAATAAATGAATTGAGGACCAACAACGAATCTCTTCAATCTTCGGAGACTTGCAGCAGTGGTAGTCATTACAAGTTGCAAGGCCAAATGGAAATTGTATGTGGAAACTGCATGTACCTGGGGAGCTCCTTAATATCAAAATATTTGGCTGCAGTGTACTTTTATTTCACTTACAAAATGCTAAGCAGTAATTTTATTACCGAACAATCATGTACATCCCTTGGGACACAACACTATGCAATCTTATGTTCTGGGTTTGGTCACAATAATGAAGCATTTAGTTAATTGAATTCTAGTGCTTTGAACGTTGTCACTGTCACTCTTTTTATAAAGTATAATTACTCTACAATAATTAGTTCAATAAAACAATTCCATTTACTTGCAGAACTTGAACTCTTACACTGTATAAAAAGGTTTTCCTTTTGGTATTGGAGACGACTTTGCCTTTGGGAAAGAGGCACCATGGGACCTTGGTCAAATCAAGCTCTATAATGGAAGGAAACATGTATGTAGTCAAAATGTTAATTTTTTAGGTTTAGTCGCCACATGCCAATGTAACATGGTATGGTTAGGAAGACCTTTGATTAAATTTGCATAATTATATATATGGGTTTAGGCAGTAAAACCATAATGACTAGTTTATAGTGCTAGGAGATGATAGTAACTAACAAGTTTCCTGTAGCAAGTTAATTCACAAGATCCCAACATTTTAAAAGGAGAATGGGTAATCTAACTAGTGCAAGCTACGGGAGGATGCACACACCAGTTCTAATTTCAATTGCTCACTTCAGTTTTGAAAATGTGACAATAGGTGATTCCCTTGTCCACTAATAATAGGAAGACGCCCACCACTTCAACAAACAACCAAATTAAAAATTAAAAAATAACTTAGAAGAGTTACAAGAATACTCCAAATCTGTAGTGAGAACCAAAAGAAAAGACTGATACTCTGTTTTCTGGAATTTTACCTGTAATTTGCAAACGCCTTCAGTCCTTCCCTTCATATATCTTTTTGAGCTAAATAATCACTACCTAAGCTTTCTCAGACTGTTTCTTTATTGTATTAATCATGGCATGAACTCCACATCCCAATCGAATTCTCCATACTCAAATACTTTGTCTGCTAACAGACCCTGTAGCCAACCCTTACATTTCATAATTGGATTTCTGTATGGAAAATGAAAAGAAACCCTAGCAGAACTTGTAGTAAACATATTCACCCTAAAACCAATCTGTCATTCTATTATAAGAAAGCTTAATCCCTTTATAATTGTCGTCACAAAGCTTATTTGTTTTGAATGAGAACGAAAATAAATGTAGTTTATGAATGAGAACGAAAATAAAGGAGGGATTTGTAATTTTCAGAGGCATGTGACCTCCTAAGCCACACAAGCGGGGTTGCCTAATAAGCATTCAGTTACATTTGAACCCCCAAGGGCCAGCAAAAATATAGAAGTAGAAAATAAAATGAAACAGTTTAAAGAAGAAGCTAAGATCAATTGATTCAATTGCATCTATACATATAATACGAAGTATAAATTATCATGAATGAGATAATATAATGCATCTCACATTCAACATCAAATGGACATGCAAGAGACAAAACAGGTCAGAAAAAGCACACAGAACAGCAGATACCCCAATAATGTGACAAACCTTGAAACCCTTGGAAATTAACCTAGACAGGGACTCTTGGATACCAAACAGATATGGAAAAGAAATACTGTTATCCAAATTCCGCCCCAGGAATAACTCATGAAATATGAAACAGCATACCCACAACACAGAAAAATATACAGAACCCAGATACCCCTTAATGGGACAGGCCTTAGAATGACTGGAAATTAATTTACACAGTTACTCTCAGCAACCAAAGAGGTATGAAAAAATACTAATATAGTCTAAATGCCACACAAAAACTAATTAATGAAATAAGAAACAACAAAACCCAAACACCACATGATGTGAGCAGCCTTAAAACCCTTAGAAATTAATCCAGCCAGGTACTCTTGGGAGCCAAATAGATATTAAAATGAACAGCTGTCATCAAAATCACCAACCAAAATATGAATAAAAGAAATAAGAAAACGCATACCAGAACAAAGAAAGACATCCGAACAAAGTTACCCCATAAACTGACCAGCCTTACACCCTTTAAAACTAATGTAGCCAGTGACTCTTACCAGCCAACTGAGAAAGACCACCCAAAAATAAATTAATGCAATAGGAAACAACATACCCTTAAACAAATTGATGCAATAAGAAACAACATACCCACTTAAGAAGACAGTTTCCCTATCAAATATTAGAGAGCAGCTGAACTACGTGGATTGGGTCACATCATAGATCTGGCCCTTGATGGCCATGAGTAAGGGTTTCTTTGGATCTGTGCCATCATAAGCCTTCAACTCTTCCTCCGTGACTTCACCCAACTGTATAGGAGGGGGAAGAGGCTCCATGGCCGCAGACTCCCTGCTCACATGCTGTGGAGGACCTCCAAAAAAGCCACTTACAAGATTGTATACACCCACAAACACAACCATAAGTGTGAAGAAATTCACTAACGAGAGGCCTGTGTATGCAGGAATAGCTTCCATCAATGCTCCCCACAGACCCATTTTGCCTAAGATCCTGGAAGAGGTGATATAGGATTGTTTCCAGTTATTAGTGAAGAGTCTGGGTTTTAGTTTAATTCAAGAGAAATCCTTCAACAATGGAGAAGTTTTTGATGATTTTACACAGCAGAAATGAAATTTAGAACAAGCCTACTTAGAATGATAGGCCTTAGAATGACTGGAAATTAATTTATCCAGTTACTCTCAGCAACCAAAGAGGTATGAAAAAATACTAATATAGTCTAAATGCCACACAAAAACTAATTAATGAAATAAGAAACAACACAACCCAGACACCACATGATGTGAGCGGCCTTAAAACCCTTAGAAATTAATCCAGCCAGGTACTCTTGGGAGCCAAACAGATATTAAAATGAATAGCTGTCATCAAAATCACCAACCAAAATATGAATTAAAGAAATAAGAAAACGCATACCAGAACAAAGAAAAACATCCGAACACAGTTACCCCATAAACTGACATAAAAAATGTTTGTCTCAGATTTTACAGATATAAAAAATCCAGTTAAAGCTTAGGAAAGAAGGCATATTCTCAATAAAAATATAGCCCACGACATATCCTTGAAGTAGAAAAAGGTCCTAGGTATCTCATCTCTGTTCATCTCCAACAGAATCTAAGAAATAACAGAAGCTAAGAAATAACATCTTGAATGCTCTGATGTATTTGGGCAGTCTTGGCATATGGTCGTATTATACTTCCATCCCTATTTGAAACTTTGAACATCCCACTTCATACTACAGGTCTTAGTCGTGATAGAAAGAATAGGCCGAATCCTTTTTCAGAGGTGATATATGCAATGCTTGAAGAGTTTCCCTTAGTTGTTACTTCACATAGAGAGATCTCTAATGTATGTTTGATGTGCTTTACTGATGAACCCTTCTAATTGGACCATTGGATGGACAGGGTTTTATCATAATGGGAAGAAATTGTGGTTGTGATGAGCTAAGAGAAAATATCACAAAGAGCACAATAGCACAATAATTTGCTTATAGAGCCTGAAATTTGCACGTTTTCTGCTATTTCTGAAGAGAAGCCTCCGGACCCTCACAGATCATAATAATTATGACCATGAAAACATCAAAAGCCGTTATCAACAGCTTCTTAGCTTAATTGATAGCATACAGGTAAAGAATGCCCCCAAGTATTATAAAATGAGTGCACAACACAACATAGAGGCTGAGTGTTTTCCAACCATACCTTGAAGAGAGATTGTTCCAACAAATTTGCAGATTCAGTGCCCTGGATTGTGCCCCAAAACCTCAACCTCCACCAGCGATTCTGTGTACCTGAGCTGCTCTTCTCCTTGCCCGTGTTCTATTTGAACATTGTAACCAAAATAGGGCACACCCACACCCACACCCACACCCAGGATCGTAACGTTGCAATCCAAAGGAAAAAGGAAACGTGCTGTGCCAAAAAAAAACTGTATCTTGCAGTTGAAAAGCAGCTCAGATCAGTAGTTAACCCGTCGATGTGGTAGCTCGAAGGAAACCCATATATTTTGCCTCAGCTCGGATCAGTAGTTAACCCGTCGATGTGGCTGCTCGAAGGCAACCCATATACTTTGCCCGGTTGTTAACTTGGTAATGTTTTTTCGATTTGGATTTTTCCGAAAAAACATTACCAAGGTAAAAAGTTTATAAAATAGTTGTCACAACACAGTCCTATCAAAAAAATAGGTCCGTCGATGTGGCAGCTCAAAGAGTAGGCATCGTTCCAAGTAGATGAAATATCATTAGCTAGTATGTGAGCATCTTTCATGTGGGTACTCGTTGCACATACCTTGAGGTCGTTTCCTACTTTTAAAGTTTGATGACCTATTAAGAAACGAGCCTTTGATTGAAGGTTTAGCAAATTAGCCCCTTGTTTCATGGATCTAGCCCTTGTACTCGGCTTGAGGAGTTGGTTGATATGTGGGAATCATTTGAACATATGTTGAATCTTGACCCTTGGTGTAGTCAAAGAAGATAGTGCCCTTCTTTGGAGATTGATTTATCATTCATCCATGCCTTGTTTTGAGGAGTGTCCATGTTGGAGGTTTCTTTCATGCTCATGTAGCTCTTGTTTAAGGGGGTGCTCACTATTGGATGGTTTGATTTCCTTCCCATGCCATATTTGATGGATTGCTCAGTCTTTTTTGAGCTCATTTGATTGAGGCCATTCACATTTGAGGCAAAATTTATGCTTTTTTGGAGGTAGTGTCCACCTTTCTAGGGTTTTTTTCATTCCTTTTTGGGATTTTCTTGGTGTGTGTTCACCATTGGGGTGATTTTTCCACATCATTTCATGCTATCTTTGATGTAGTGTTCAGATTTAGAGGGTTTTCTCTACTTTTGGAGGAGTGTTCCACATATGGAGATTTGTTAAGCCCCATTTGGAGCTAGCGCCCTCATTTCGAAGTCTCCTACACATTATTTGTTGAGTATGTTTCACATTTAGTTGGATGTAGGAGGGTCAAACGCAAGATATAGGGTGGGTTCACCATCATTTCTTTTTTATTGGAGCTATCTCATTGGAGTGCTACCTTTGTAGAAACCTAAACAGTAAGTTGACCAAGATGCTCTACGCTATCAAAATGAAAACTTTGCACCCAATGAAGTGAACCTAACCAATCATACATTTTTTATTTTGCCTTCCTTTATGAAATGAGGAAGTGAATCCTCTATAAAACCATTGGTGTTCCCATCCATCAGTCAAGTGTTTGTATTCTTATGAACCCAATCTGTAGTGCACCTAGTGCAATGAACCTAAGTTCCACTCGGACATTTTCGATTTTGCCTTCCTTTATGAAATGAGGAAGTGAATCCTCTATAAAACCATTGGTGTTCCCATCCATCGGTCAAGTGTTTGTATTCTTATGAACCCAATCTGTAGTGCACCCAGTGCAGTGAACCTAACTACTCAAACATTTTCGATTTCGCCTTCCTTCATGAAATGAGGAAGTGAATCCTATAATGATAAAACCATTGATGTTCCCATCCATCGGTCAAGTGCATGTATTGTTATGAACCCAGTCTGTAGATTCACCATACAAATGAAGATTTGTTAAGCCCCATTTGGAGGTTTCCTACACATTATTCGTGGAGGATGTTTCACATTTGGAGGTTTCCTACACATTATTCATGGAGGATGTTTTGATGTGGTACTTTATTAGGCCCTCCTAGATAATTTCTACATTCATTTTTCACCATGTTAGGGTTTCATTATGGTATGTGTATGAAACCCTAATTTCCCTAAACATTCATGATATTGTCCTCTCTTGGACTCGCCCCTTGATTTCATTGCCCCTTGTTGGATTGGAAATAGTCTTTTTGGTCCTCCCATCAACCTTTATTTTACTATAAAACCAAAAAGACAAACCTTTGCTAAGCTATCTCTTTACATTACCATGTCCTTCATTGTCATAGCCTAGCATTCCTATCATAACGAATCCTCCCTTAGTCGAAGAAGAGCCAACATAAAAGTGTAGGGAGGAAGTTTATTTTACTATACAGTAAAAAAGACAAACCTTTGCTAAGCTATCTCTTTACATTACCTTGTCCTTCAATGTCATAGCCTAGCATTCCTATCATACGGAGTCCTCCATTGAGTTGAAAAAGAGGTATTAGTGCAATGTTGACAAAGTGTTTAACAAAATACCTAAACCAAAAACTCATCATCAAAGAAATAAAAAATCAACCAAATCTAATTAGGTGACTTTCTAGTGGTATCAAAACTAGTGACTCTGTCTGTGTATTGCATGCTCTTTTATGAATTCTAAGAACAATAGACATATCCCCTGTTAGCAATCATACTAGCAGTCTAGGTTTCGTTACACAAATTTCAAGTATAGGGTAGTGAATGGTACTGATATAAATAGTAGTAAACTCAAACTACCATACTATTAGGTTTAGGGGAACATTAGTGTAAAGTCTAGGTTTTGTTACACAAATTTCAAGTATAGGGTAGTGAATGGTACTGATATAAATAGTAGTAAACTCAAACTACCATACTTAATACCACTTTACAATTCCCCCCTCAATGATTATTTTAGGTTCCTTGTAGTCCAAGGGTACAAGTAGGCCTCCATAAAAAAGTGGCAAGATTAAGTCCTCATTGGTGTTACAAATTCACCTATTGGTCCAGCAACAAGGATTTGTGTTGGAATCAACTTCAATAATATCCCCATGCCTATCACTATAATAGAGAATATTGATCATACCACCATGTCATATCCTAGGAAGTATAGTGTTGATTCCCATTATGAGGTCCGTGGATGAAGTAAACTTGAACAATTTCAAGAAAGGACTCCACGGTGTAAATGAAGGGGAAGAGATTCCTCTCCCAACTTAGATCAATTTATGCTAGCAGCATGCATCATTTGAAGAAGTATACATAGGGGTGACAATTGCATAATTCATATTGGATACATCACCCTACTGTGATGACATATTGGATAATGTCATCACCCTGCTGCGATGACATATTGGATAATTCATATTGGATACATCACTTGGTCCAATAGCAAGGATTTGTGTTGGAATCAACTTCAATAATATCCCCATCCTTATCATTATAATAGAGAATATTGATCATGCCACCATGTCATAGCCTAGGAAGTATAGTGTTGATTCATATTCTGAGGTCCATGGATGAAGTAAAATTGAACAATTTCAAGAAAGGACTCCACGGTGTAAAGGACTCCACACACGAAAGTGAGATCCATACTACTCCCAATCATACCAACTCATGGGGAAAGGTCCTCAAAGCCTTGAGCATTCATGTTTAACTCTCAAATAAATGAAGTGAAACCTTTAAGAGTTCCATAGGGAAATAGAGGGTAGTGTTCTGTGCCTTGTTGGGTGATAAATGTGATCTACCAAATAACATTATAATTTGTAGTTGAATCATCTATCAACTCTATGTAATCATTCCCATGCAACAATTATTGCACCCAAATCCCAACATTAATGCACATTCCTTCATAGCTACCACACCATATGGGAGATTTGAATGACTAAATATCACCACCACTTCACCATAGCTACCACGCCACATGGGAGATTTGAATGACTAAATATCACCACCACAAAAGTGTCCATAGAATCTACACCAAAGTTTAGAATATTAGGTAAATTATATAAAAACCTCAAAAGATCCCTTACTACATAGCCTAGGTTTCTAGTCAAATTAAGCACCAAACAAATGTATACATCCTATTTTTTGGATATCACTATATTGTGACAACTATTTTATAAACTTTTTACCTCAGAAATATTTTTTCCAAAAAAGCAAAAAAAATATATCAAATTAACTGAAATTTGCCTAGAAAAATATATGGGCTGCTTTTGAGCTGCCACATCAAAGGACCTATTTTTTTGATAGGACTGTGTTGTGACAACTATTTTATAAACTTTTTACCTTGGTAATGTTTTTTCGAAAAGAGCAAAAAAAAATACCAAATTAACTGCTGGGAAAAATATATGGGTTTCCTTCGAGCTGCCACATCGACGGGTTAACTACTGATCCGAGCTGCTTTTTAGATGCAAGATACAATTTTTTTTGGCACAGCACGTTTCCTTTTTCCTCTGGATTGCAACGTTACGATCCTGGGTGTGGGTGTGGCCTATTTTGGTTACAATGTTCAAATAGAACGCGGGCAAGGAGAAGAGCAGCTCAGGTACACAGAATCACTAGTGGAGGTCGAGGTTTTGGGGCACAGTCGAGGGCACTAAATCTGCAAATTTGTTGAAACAATCTCTCTTCAAGGTATGGTTGGAAAACACTCAGCCTCTATGTTGTGTTGTCCACTCATTTTATAATACTTGGGGGCATTCTTTACCTATATGCTATGAATTAAGCTAAGAAGTTGTTGATAACGGCTTTTGATGTTTTCATGGTCATAATTATTATGATCCATGAGGGTCTGGAGGCTTCTCTTTAGAAATAGCAGAAAACGTGCAAATTTCAGGCTCTATAAGCAAATTATTGTGCTATTGTGCTCTTTGTGATATTTTCTCTTAGCTCGTGATAGTTTGGAATTTTTTGGTCCAGTTAAGGTCAGCCCTACAAGGTTGTGGTCTAGTTAAGGTCAGCCCTACAAGGTTCAATCCACATTAACGATTTTAGTTGAGCAACAACGCTTGTGAATTACAATGAGGAGATTAATCAACTCTGCACAACCTCTAATGAATCATGTTGACAGTCAAGATTCAACATATGTTCAAATGATTTCCACATATCAACCAACTCCTCAAGCCGAGTACAAGGGCTAGATCCATGAAACAAGGAGCTAATTTGCTAAACCTTCAATCAAAGGCTCATTTCTTAATAGGTCATCAAACTTTAAAAGTAGGAAATGACCTCAAGGTATGTGCAACGAGTACCCACATGAAAGATGCTCACATACTAGCTAATGATATTTCATCTACTTGGAACGATGCCTACTCTCTTGATTGAGTTAAGAGCCTACAACATTCCTTTGGCTGAGTGCTCATCAGTAAAGCACATCAAACATACATTAGAGATCTCTCTATGTGAAGTAACAACTAAGGGAAACTCTTCAAGCATCGATGGTCTTGTTGTTCATAAGGGCAGTTGTCAGTGTGGACATGTGAGATGAAAAACACAAGTACCCATTGACATGGTATCCTGGAAATGAAAAGGTCTAATTTCTTCATGTGAGCATCTACTTATTGTTATCCCTACATTTGCGAATGCTTGTCCTGTTGCCGAGCTACTTATTGTTACAAGTAGGCTTGTTCTAAATTTCATTTCTGCTGTGTAAAATCATCTAACACTTCTCCATTGTTGAAGGATTTCTCTTGAATTATACTAAAACCCAAACTCTCCACTGATAACTGGAAACAATCCTATATCACCTCTTCTAGGATCTTAGGCAAAATGGGTCTGTGGGGAGCATTGATGGAAGCTATTCCTACATACACAGGCCTCTCGCCAGTGACTTTCTTCACACTTATGGCTGTGTTTGTGGGTGTTTCCTATTGCACTAATTTATTTTTGGGTGGTCTTTCTTAGTTGGCTGGTAAGAGTCACTGGCTACATTAGTTTTAAAGGGTGTAAGGCTGGTCAGTTTATGGGGTAACTGTGTTCAGATGTTTTTCTTTGTTCTGGTATGCATTTTCTTATTTCTTTAATTCATATTTTGGTTGGTGATTTTGATGACAGCTGTTCATTTTAATATCTATTTGGCTCCCAAGAGTACCTGGCTGGATTAATTTCTAAGGGTTTTAAGGCCGCTGACATCATGTGGTGTTTGGGTTCTGTTGTTTCTTATTTCATTAATTAGTTTTTGTGTGGCATTTAGACTATATTAGTATTTTTTCATACCTCTTTGGTTGCTGAGAGTAACTGGATAAATTAATTTCCAGTCATTCTAAGGCCTGTCATTCTAAGTAGGCTTGTTCTAAATTTCATTTCTGCTGTGTAAAATCATCAAACACTTCTCCACTGTTGAAGGATTTCTCTTGAGTTAGACTAAAACCCAGACTCTCCACTGATAACTGGAAACAATATTATATCACCTCTTCTAGGATCTTAGGCAAAATGGGTCTGTGGGGAGCATTGATGGAAACTATTCCTGCATACACAGGTCTCTCACCAGTGACTTTCTTCACATTTATGGCTATGTTTGTGGGTGTTTACAATCTTGTAAGTGGCTTGTTTGGAGGTCCTCCACAGCATGTGAGCAGGGAGTCCGCGGCCATGGAGCCTCTTCCCCCTCCTGTACAGTTGGGTGAAGTCACAGACGAAGAGTTGAAGGCTTATGATGGCACAGATCCAAAGAAATCCTTACTCATGGCCATCAAGGGCCAGATCTATGATGTGACCCAATCCAGGTAGTTCGGCTGCTCTCTAATATTTGATAGGGAAACTGTGTTCTTAAGTGGGTATGCTGTTTCTTATTGCATCAATTTGTTTAAGGGTATGTTGTTTCCTATTGCATTAATTTATTTTTGGGTGGTCTTTCTTAGTTGGCTGGTAAGAGTCACTGGCTACATTAGTTTTAAAGGGTGTAAGGCTGGTCAGTTTATGGGGTAACTGTGTTCAGATGTTTTTCTTTGTTCTGGTATGCGTTTTCTTATTTCTTTAATTCATATTTTGGTTGGTGATTTTGATGACAGCTGTTCATTTTAATATCTGTTTGGCTCCCAAGAGTACCTGGCTGGATTAATTTCTAAGGGTTTTAAGGCCGCTGACATCATGTGGTGTTTGGGTTCTGTTGTTTCTTATTTCATTGATTAGTTTTTGTGTGGCATTTAGACTATATTAGTATTTTTTCATACCTCTTTGGTTGCTGAGAGTAACTGGATAAATTAATTTCCAGTCATTCTAAGGCCTGTCATTCTAAGTAGGCTTGTTCTAAATTTCATTTCTGCTGTGTAAAATCATCAGACACTTCTCCATTGTTGAAGGATTTCTCTTGAGTTAGACTAAAACCCAGACTCTCCACTGATAACTAGAAACAATCTTATATCACCTCTTCTAGGATCTTAGGCAAAATGGGTCTGTGGGGAGCATTGATGGAAACTATTCCTGCATACACAGGTCTCTCACCAGTGACTTTCTTCAC
>LPNX011109688.1:65557-94744 GCA_001517045.1 Pseudotsuga menziesii
ACAGTCATAATATGACGAGGAAAGTTTGTTTAACTGACCTTTTGGAAAGGTTGTATATATGCTTCAACTGTCCTACTTTTGCAGCTTGATTGTTTTCAATATGTTTGTGACAAAACATGCTTCCAAATAGTGGTGGATATAAGACAGTGCAATATTATTTTCTGGAATTTCTGAAAAGCTGTGATGAAAGATTTTTGCACGGGACTAAAGCAAGGTAACTGCAGTGAACAGGGACAGGATCAGACAACTCTTAGACATGATACGATAGGGCGGCAAGCATCGTTTTTAAAGTGTCACATATTAAGAGACTATTTGTGGACTACATTTTTAAGTTGTTTTGATACTCTATGACGGAGTTAGCTTTTCATCACTATTCATGAAATTTGTGAAATTATTCTAATTTTCTTTTCCAGTCAAGTTTATGATATATCGACATTCAATGTCTATTGCAATGCTAACCAGATTGAACTTGTATCCATATATAACAGACATCATTTATTTATTTCCTGTCAAATCTCTGAGAATTTATCTTGTGATTTGTCCTAGATCTATGGCAGAATTCTCAAGGATACCTGTTGTTGTGACTAATCAAGTAAGACTGCAATTTCATCCAAGGAGAGTTATGGGTCACATTGGGCCATTTACATAGATTAAAGTAATTTGGAACCACATCCTGGCAGGTTTGAATTGCTTCCTTGTGCTCCTCAGATATCTCTTGGGCATGAAAAACCATTTTCTAGTCGTGCATAAATGCTTGAGCAATGTCAGTCTTTATTTTTACTATTTGTGTTAAAAATACATCATATGTTTACATAAAAGTATATACAAACAACAAATCAAAAGGTGGAGCGTATATACAATGGAGCTTATATCCTCTTCCGTAAGGCTACTAATTCAGAAATAAAATCTGAATAAGCTACTGGATCTAAAGATTGAGCATCTTTTATAGGTAAGGCACCCTTAGCCAATAGCTGGTGATGCACCTTATCATGCCTCATGGTACAAAAAATAGGCAAAGAACTAACCTTTTGGTAAAAATGTAACCTACAGGGAAAATAGAGCAGACTCTCGAGCACTGCCAAATCCTAATGACATTCCCAAAAATATGTTTCACCATCTCAGAATGGTGGCAAACAAAGTAAAGTCCATCAGAAATCCTGCTCTGCCAATCTGGACTTAGAGGGGGTCCCCTGGTAAATGACAAGCCATGCCAAGACTTGCAGCTTATACGAAAGCTGAATGGACTAGACACTGTGTAGTCTGTGCACTCACCTATCTTCTAGATCAACTGAAACCCATCTTGCAAGGGATATTGGATGCCATCAATGCAACGAAGAATAGAGCCTCTGTGAACCATACCGCTGTAAGGGCTGACCAAAGCTTCACTCCTTATCCCTCGAAAATAGTTCCGACATTGCAATGGTCATTTTGAACATGACCCCCTAGGGGATGAGCTTAACAAACTCCATAACTGATTGTCTATTGGGAGGGGGGGGGTGGAGCAGACCATACTCTTTCCAGCAACATGCAACTATATCCCACAAATCTGCCCAAAAGAAATGCCGTTCTACACATTAAGATCAGCAGAATAAATATGAATTCGTGATATCCACAAGAAAAGAAAATTTGACTTGGAAAACGTGCAGACCACTGATAAAATTAAAACATTGAATCTTAATGCAAAATTGCAAAAATTTAAGATAACTGCATCGAGAATAGCTATGCTGAACAAAACATGATAAGCACTTGTCCTAATTCAGAAAATTTCGCAAATATCGTTTACATTCTCTCACTAACCTAAGTGATGGCACATTTGAACTAAATACTCTAATTTATGTGTCCAATTTAAAAAATAGGAATACCAATTGCCATACAAGCAATCAAAACAAAATGCACTTCATGTGTTAGTTGCTCTGGTGTAAATCTGTTAACTTGAGTGAGCAGATATCATCCTGATTGAACCCCGTGCCATCAAATCCTTGATAGCCTTTCTAGCTAGTGAACCATTAATCTGAAAATTAAAAAATAGGAACAATTGGTGAGAAGTACCATATACTCATCTCCAAAACATATTCATCCAAAAAGAACTCCTTGCTTTCCATTATTAAATAGACAAACTTAAGAGGAATGGAAGTACAAGGGAAAAAGAGATTATTGTAGAAGTAAACAAGGTGGATGTGCCTGGCTGAAGCCATGCTATATACTGTGCCTTTAGAGGACATAAACATAGGATCAGGGTAGAAGCACTGTTCCCAGAACATGGAACTAGCTTGAATCTTAAAATAATAAGCAAAATCAAGAATTGTTATATGAAAAAGTCAAACAAAGATTAATTAACATTTTTGCGAGCCTATACCCCTAAAAACTGTCACTTGTGAGGGCATACCTATTTTTCTCTATGTTACCCTGCTATTGGATTTTGAAGACCTAATATCATATTCAGGAAGGAAAATGCCAGGATGTGTTCTGTGGCCAACATCCTATTTCAAAGAGGATAAAAGCTCCTAAACCTATTATATAAGAGATGGCCACATTGACAAAAAACTTCATTTCATATTCTTTCAATTTATTCACCTTACAAGTAATTCCTATAGTACTGGCATAAGCAATCATTTAAGAGGAACTCCTACCAGTTGTTACAAGATCAAGATTCCACTAATACCTTAATTAAGGTTGCATGTTTGGGCCAAGCTTATTTTTAGGAAGAATGGTATTGGTCAAACTAGGTTGTCCAGCTTGGTCTGACCTATCATTCCTACAATGTCAACACCAACCTAAGCTAATAATCTTTCAAAGTCCAATCACACACAACCTAACAAGACCTCCACGAGCTCGGTGTAACACAAAAAATCAGAAACATGAGAAAAATTATAGAGTTAGAGAATAACTAAATAACAATGCAGGGTACAAACATTTCAAAAACATTGATATTAACAATCACACTGCTACTGCAAGATGTCCCTAACATATGACATTCAAAGGAACTGAAATAGCATTGCCCAATATCCGAGTTACCAACTTACAAGGCAATAAATATGTAGGAACCAGAAAATACAAAAAATATGCCCTACAAGTATTACAATAAAAAATTATAGGAAGACCTCTGAAAGATACAAAGCACTTCCAGAAAAGGGGAAACCAATTTCTAAAATTACTCCATTTTCAGGGGTATGACAGTTGGTATCAAATGCTCCCAAACACTCAGTAGCCTCACCGAGGTAGGATTAGGATCATGGTGGGGGCGCTCCCATTACCATGAGCTTCTGGAAGCTCCCAATCTGGCACAAGTTACTGCAATATCCTGTTGAGTGCCATAAGAACCTGTTTCAGTGCCAAATCAACCAAGCTGGCCCCAAAAATGATAGAGCTTGGAAATGGAAATCTGGAACACCATATATAGCTACAAATTTCAAAATAAAGAGAGCCACCAGATTATGCTTTGAGAGTACAATTTTTGGATGTCTAGAATATTCCCAAAAGAGTGCCTTGTAAAGCTAGCCAAAGAGCCCTTCCAAGTTGTCTTGGCATTGATAATATTTCTGTTGATATATATGCATCCCAACCAGAGCAATAATATGACTAAAAAACTTCAATGGTTAGCTCAATTTGTTGAACAATCTGCCCCAAAACATGTTGCCAAAAAAAGACCATGAGTGACATATACAAATCCAGTTGAATACTTCTAGGTTACCAGCTACTATTATGGCTGCCAGTTGAGAGCCACCCTCGATCTGGGGGGATCCCATGAAGTTTTCCTAAAAATAATAACATAGCTAGAATGTACAGTTCACACATCTCTCACACAAATTCCCCACAACATTCAGGTGAAAACAAGAAATCTAAAAGCAATAAAGTGATACCTAAAGCACAATAGGGTCTACAACAGACTTTAATTGATGCATGCTATTCTTGGCTCTCTAGAATTATAACTCATAAATACTGCCTATTGTAAAACTGGCCAATAACCTGTCATGACCCAACAGTGCCATTATCCAGTATCTAAGAAACTTAGAAAAGTTAATCATGAATGATATTACTGCCTGTATCATGGTTAAGATCATTTCCTGTGTATTTTAAGTTTTTCCTTAATTTTTCCAGTTGTTAGATTTTAATATTTTTAATATATATCTTTGCCACTCACAATACTATTTTCTAAAAATTTGGACTTCATATTGCAAATAGATGCGTTGTTTTGTCTAGCAAAAGTTAGAATCAACTTGCAACAAATTTCCATAAAAATGTAATAAAACGTATTATGGATTTTTTGCACATAAGTCATAACTATTTAAAAACTAAATCCAAATAAGTCTAGTTTGTATAATAGCTATGTTTGCTTACATAAAAGTGATTTTTGTAGTGTATCCTCCCTGGATCATTTTCTCATTGATGGTGTGATCAGAGCAAGACAAAAGAGTACAATTAGTTAAAAATAAATAAATTACAGAAAATGCCTTAAACGATGTGAGAGTTATAACTTAAAATTATCTTGACTGCATTTTCATATTGAAGCTTGATGACTAGTATTTCATACACAATCTCTCTCTATTTAGAAACCAGGGCCCTCCTTTGAATATTGTATCTCTGTTCTTTGAGGCAGAGAAGATCACAAAAATAGAACCTCCTACCCAGCAATGAATGTTCACATTCTCCTTTATTCACCAGTTCTTCTAGATGTAATTCAACAAAATTCATTCAGAGGATCATATTAGCCTGAAAGCCCTTAGTTGTAGGACATAACTTGCTACTGCTTCAGGATCTACTGTGATAAAAGGCTTGTCAAAGATTTTGTCCAAAGTAACATGATACGAGGGCTTAGTGCGTTCTGCACCCTACCAACCTGGCCCCTTGATGAATCATGACCCATCAGATCCAAAATTGAAACGAAATAGAAAAAGTTTACTGGCAATTCCACCAGGATTTTGTCCTCATTGTCCATCTACACCGTCAAACAATATCCTTCCTTGCTTTGTTTAATTTTAAACATTTACCTGAAAAAAATATGAGTTAAAGGAGCAATATTGGTGACCAAAATACATTTATTTTTAATCATAAGTAGGTGGGTTATTTTAAAGTTAAATCCTAAATTAGTAAAAAAATTCCTTATCCAGATCTCCTTTTGTTTTGAAGTTCCCATGTTCTGAAGCAGCATGGAAGGTGTCTCAGCAATTAGCTTTAATAAAATTGCCTTTTGGAGAATAAGGGAAGACCATTCTCACTTTGAGTTCAAATTAGAATTGAAAGCTGGTTACTGCAACAACACATGTAGTGAATCAATTAAAATGTAATTTTGTTGGTAACTTGAGGAATGAAAGTAAACAGGGCTAAACTGCAAATTCCCCCCCTATATTTTATAAAGGAAACGAATATCCCACTATTAGGTCATCCTTTCTACCCTAACAAGGTTTGCAAGCCTCAAGGAAAAAAGTATGATGACTCAACTAAGAAATAACTTGCATGAGCTTCATAGAAAACGTAGCAAATGGACTCTTCTGAAAATTCCTTTGGAAAACATAATCTGTAATCAATGCAATTTAGAAGATATTGAAGACTAAGCTCAATTCCTTTTAAGATGCCCTTAACACAACAATATTAAATGTGCTTATAGCCTTATACTGATGTCTGCAACAACAATTTAGTTCATGAAAAATCCTAAATCAAGACAACCAAACTAAGTTGGGAGACTTTATTATGAATCTTATCTCACATTGAAGCAAATGTTTAAATAAGTAATCTTCAAGATTTTAATTTCCTGGTTATGTTTGTTCACTTTCTCTGTGTGGGTCCTACAGACCAAGCTGGTCTAAGGGATGTTAATGATGCCATCATCATCAATCGAGCTATTATTTAGCATCATAATCATCTGTCTTTTTGTCATTTTCAAAAGATTGGCTTTATGGAAGGAAAGAGCCTGATTCCAGTGGGCTATATATGATTACTAGTTTTGTTTCCATGAATATCATTTAGTAGGTAAAATTGCCAGTGCATTTTTCCTTGTGGACTCCTAAAATAACTAGTCTGTTGCATTTGCCTCTCACAGAAATTGAGGTCGAAGATCAATTGCTGATGTCAACAATAGAGTCACGAATAAAAGAAATGGACAAAATGATAGGGGGACGACAAGATTTGATCGTTGTTTCCTCTTTGTTAGGACATGTTCCTAATCTTGCAGGATTGGCACGAACTTGTGAGGTGAAGTGTAAAATACAGTGACTTGGCTAGATATTTCTGAATATGCTCATGATTATCAGAGTGTAAATGTGTGCGATATCTCTTTTACCCACTTCTGTGTCGATTACTCTTTTTCTTGCAGGTGTTTAAAGCAACAAGATTAATTATTGCTGATGCAAGTATAATACAAGATAAACAGTTCCAGCTAATCAGGTACAAAATCATCTTTTTTCTATCTTAATTTGTAATATTGATTTCATTATTTGGTGAGTGGATTCTAAGCAAATAGTCAGGAAAGCAACAACCACATTTTCAGATTGATGATATTAAATCATGTCTACTTTACAGCATCACAGCAGAGAAGTGGATTCCAATACAAGTACCTGAATTGAACCTTAAAGAATACTTGAAGGCAAAGAGGAGGGAAGGGTACTCAGTTTTCGGATTGGAGAAAACGGAAAATAGTATACCACTCAATAGGTATTCATTCCCACGAAAAACGGTAAGCTCTGTTTTCATTTTCCAATTTCGTGTAACTTTTCATATATTGTAGATTCAGAAAATGGGAAGTTAAAACACTTGAAATTTATCAAGGTGTTATTTGCAAGAATTATAATTCGTTGTATGCTTTCATCTGTACTACGTTTTCCTGATGAGATGATAAACAATTTCCTCTAAATTAGGTCTTCATACTTGGAAGAGAGAAAGAGGGAATTCCTGTTGATATCATCCATGTACTGGATGCATGTGTGGAAATTCCTCAATATGGTGTCGTTAGATATCTAAATGTCCATGTCAGTGGTGCTATTGCAATATGGGAATATACTCAGCATCATCAACAGGAGTAAATATATATTTCTTCCAATAGCTTTACCTGAGCGAATCATAAGGTGATAATCGAGGCATGAAAAAATTATTATTCTTGCAGCGGTTCATTATTACCCTTCATGACAAGGTTACAATTCTCTTTTCCCTTCAGTTCTGTTATGTGAACTTTTCTTCCTATGTCATTGAAGTGTTTATTCACATACGTTTGGCCATTGCATTTGATTGTTTTTCAGGATATAATTTTGATTGACTGGAAATAGCTTTCACGACATGTCTTGTTACTTGGAAGATTGAGTTTTGCATTTGTATTTTTTTTTTTAAACAGTTTTAGCCGTCGGAAATGTAGTAGTGCATACGTACCTATATGCTTGTTATGCACCCATTTCTTCACTAAGGCATAGGAGGTCTGCACCAACACGTACTCACTAAGGCATAGGAGGTATGCACCCATTTTTTCATTTTTGCGTTGGATTTGAGACTTTCTTAAATCATTCATCACTTTCCATAGTTGTCATGTCATTCATTAACCACATGACATATAGGGGTGAACTCCTTCACAGATTGCACTATGTATATAGGTTTCTACCTGTGCAGTCGAGCATAATTGTTTTGTGGATTCGTTGATTATATTTCCTATTGAAATCCATTTCCTAGTTTAGAGCTGAGTTTTACTTTTCTTAGGTACTAATTAGTTGCAGATTTAGCCATTCAAGTTTAATTTTAACCAATTCTTAAATTGAATTTGTTAGATTAGATTTTTATATTTTGCACATGATCTTGGTTATTGTTGCTAGCTGTTGAACAAGATGAATAATTTGCTTCATTATTTTTCTAATTTACAGTTAATTGTTTTTCTATTTTACAAGTGATATTTTTTTATTGGATTTTGTAGGAGTGAGCTTAATTTATAAGTAGGCCATTGAGTATGAAGATCCCGCTACTGAGGATTTGTCATTCAGTATGAAGACCCTGATGTTGAGGATTTCAAGCTGTTAAGTGTAGTTTTGAAGCTGCTGACGTGGGATCTAAGTATGGTTTTGAAGCTGTTGATGTGGGATCTAAGTATGGTTTTGCAACCAAGTGCAAGTATGATGGTTTAGCCATTGTAATATTTTGAAAAGTGATGATTTTCCTATAAATTTATATGGAAATTAATATGTGTTTTTGAGAAAACTCATATTTATTGTAATACTTTTGACATTTCATATAATATAATTTGTGGTTTAAAACTTATATATATGGTTGTACTTTATATTATGTACCAATGTTGTAATTATTAACTAATTAATGTGACATTGCATGATTTACATGTGTATTAGATATTATTTACAAGTGTTGTAATTAATTATATTGTGACATTGCATAATTCGCATGTGTATTAAATGAGAATAAATGTATGATTCTTTTTTTAATTTAAACTTAATATCAAATTAAAAATTTATATTGATTAATAATGGACAACATTAAAACTACTAAAATATAATGACCATACATAAAGCGACTAAAAATGACTAAATTAGTGACCAGTAAATGAGATTAATGACCAAAATTTACAAATAAAATGACCAATAATTGAGAGATATGCGGCCAAACAATGAGATATAAATGACCAGAAAAATGACCAAAATTCGCATATCAATGACCGAAAATCAGTTTTGGTAGCTAATTTATGGTCTTTTATTACGTGACCAAATTTGGTCATATTCTAGCTTGTCATGTGGTCATTAATTTGGTTACAAATGTGGTCATATATTTGGTCATTGATTCAAATATATGACCAAATTAATGACCAACCGACAAGCTATAAATGACCAAAATAAAAATGACCAATTTTGGTCATGTAATAAAAGACCGCAAATTAGCCACCAGCGATCGCCAAACCGAAAGTGGTCATTGATATGCGGATTTTGGTCATTTTTTTGGTCACTAATCTCTCATTTTCCACTAGTGCATTATCGGTCTGTCACGACGAGGAGCACTAGTCAACTTAGAGGGCATCGGTAGGGGTGGTGACCCTTTAAGTGTTGAGAACTACATAGATGCGTTTTGCACACCGAGTACTCAAAAGAGGGGGAGTTGCGTCCCTATTGTACATATCCGTGAATTTACTCTACAGGTACTTGCTAGTGCCATCGTGAGGATTTCAGGATTCTCTTCTTTATATTTGGCTACACGAAACCAAATGAGGCTGGCAATGGATTGCTTTCGTGGTGCTCTCTATGATTGGTGTTTGGGAGTTGTCCCTATCATGAAGAGACAACTGTCCGATTGCAAAAGAGGAAGGCAGAAAAACTTTGGTTATGCGAGCATATTAGTGGCCTTCTTCGAGAGAAAGTACCAGCATTGAGCCCTGCCATACCTCTACTGGTCAGATCTCCACGTCAGCCGAGGCTGAGCAGGTGGGGAGACATATTCCTCCATCAAGGAGGAAGAGACACATTACATAGTGTATATGATGATGATTTCTATACATGGTGGGAATGACAGCTACCGGCACTGGAGCAGTTTCCATATGCCGGTATGGACTTTCGAGGTGACCCAGACCTTGTCCTCCCTCCAGGAGGAGCATGGGGAGAGATAGGTAAATAATTTTTAATTTTTATCATTTTTCAAATTTTTATGAATTTTAAAATGATAGATATATACATATGTACAAGTATTAATCCTATAAATGTATCAAAATGCAGATATTAGACCGGTCCGTCCTGAAGGGAACCCACGCATGTTTGTTCGTCCTGTCATAGGCGAAGACCTGGGACTGATCAGGGTTATAGAGGGGAAGCTGGCCAGGCTAACCCAAACAGTACCTACCTTGCGGATAGAGCATATCCTAACTGCCATGCAGGAGTTCATTGTTGGAGTTCCACCGATCTGGCTATGTCTATTTAGACGAGTGGTCAAAGTGGTGCTTGTATATATAGAGGTTGTGGAGGCAGCCAAATATAAGGAGGCCGAGGAAGCCAGAGTGCAGAGAGACCATGGGGACCAAGGTGGTCCTAGTGACCAGGGTGGTCCTGCGAAGCTCTAGGACATTTTGATGAACTACAATCCACATTTTTGTCTATTTTGTATATGACGGGATCTGAGGATCAGACTTGACCTATCTATGGACAGATATTTTACATATATATATATATATATAGTTGTTTGTTGACGGTTTATTTACAAATGTTTTTCATATGTTTGCTATATATATTTATAAAATGTGCGTGACATGCCAATCTAAAATGTAATTAACATATGCATCAGTCAATGAATTCTAATTTCATGGAATATGATTCAATGTAATAACCTAAAAATGTCTTTTCAATAAATGAATTTGCATGAACTAACGTAATAAAATAGGATTTCATACTTGATAAGCCCGAGTGAGCTGGGAAACCACCAACTAAGAGTCCAGATGGACCTCAAGCTGGGTGATACCACGTGACAAAGCATCCCATAGGAGCTCAATTACAGCCCTATACTCAGCAACATTATTAGAAGCAGGACCTAAACAAGTGCCTCCCACGGCAACAAGCTGTCTTGAGAGAGAATAAATAACCCATGCTGCCAAAGCTAGGTTACAAGTGTGACGGCTGGAGCCATCAGTGAATCCTATATACCTTTCAAAAGACATCTGCAACAACCAACAGATAATATAAAAAACAAAACCGACAACCTAATGTACATAAAAATACATACAATAAAAATACAAGAAAAAGTGCTCGTCCTAAGCATAGTACTTTTTCAGGTAGATCCCATTTCTAGGCTTAGGCAGCTTGTTCCCATCAAAATCAACTAATTCATATGCACCCTTACTCAATACTTTCGACACGACATAAGGTCCTAACCACATGGCCTTGAATTTTCCTGCCCCCAGGGATTCTTTGTCTTGGTCCCAAAGCAAGACAAGTTCCCCTTCAGAGAAAACCCAAGGTTTGACCAATTTATCATACTGAGTTTTGACCCTACTTTTATGAGCTTGATTAGCAGTCAGCACATCTCTACACTGTTCATCAAGGTGTTCTAAATGTACCAGACGTTCCTCAAGCTCAGTCGTATCAGGTAACACATGAACGGCTATCTTTAGAGACGGGATTTCACACTCAATCGAAGTAACTGCTTCCACTCCATGAACGAGTTGGAAAGGGTAGAAACCCATAGCAGTTTTTATGTTGGTTTGGTAGGCCCAAAGAGCAGGATATAGCATGATGTGCCAGTTAGAATGGGTTGCGTCGATTGTACGTTTAAGGATAGTTTTTAAAGTTTTGTTGACAGCCTCAACCTGACCGTTTGCTTGCGGATAGTACGAAGATGAATGTTCTTGTCTGAATCTGAGCATAGTAGTCAGTTCCATCATCATGTTATTTTGAAAATGACTACCATGGTAAGTGAAAATCACTTTAGGTATACCAAACCGTGCGATAATCTGATTGAATACAAAGAAAGCTATTATTTCCCCATCAGCTTTGAAAGTAGGCATTGCCTCTGCCCATTTCGTAAAATAGTCAACATCGATAATGATGTATTTATTCCCCCCAGCCGAGGTTGGGTTGCATGTCACGTAATCAACCCCCATTTCATGAAGGGGCCTACCAAGACAATGGGAAATAACGGAGTAGGATGTGACCGCATTTTCCTGGTGTAAAGCTGACATGGATGACAACGCTTCACTGCTTCCACACAATCTTTAAAGATCGTGGGCCAGAAATAACCAGCACGTAATATCTTCTGGGCCATTGCTAACCTAGATAAATGACCCCCACACGCTCCGCTATGGGAATCAATCAGGACAATCTCCGCTTCCTCATGGGTAAGGTAACGATGCAAGATAGAATCTACCCCTCGTTGATATAAGGTATCTCCTATAATGAGTTAGTTCTTCGCATGAAGGTGTAATTTACGTCGTTCCTTCCTTGAGGAAGCTGCAAGGTACTTCAAAGTCTGGAGATATATAAGAATATCTCCATACCAAGGATCAGAGGTGGATATCAGGAAGATGTTCTCATCTAGGAATGAGTCATCTTCAACCGCTACATCTTCTTCAGTAGGAAATTCTGCTATAAGTTCAGCAAAAACTAAGGACTTCTTAGACTTAGCGGACTGGAAATCCAAGTCAAACTCTTGGAGAATGACTATCCATTTGTTAAATTTTCCCCCAACAATCCATCAGGATAAAAAATATTGAAATGGATTCACATCTGCCACTATTGTGGTGGTCCTCAGTAAAATGTAGTGACGTAACCTCTGCACAGCATAAGCAACTGCTAAGGCTAATTTCTCAACGTGGGAGTATCTAAGTTCAGGTCCGGCCAAAGCACGACTAAGATAATAAATGACATGATCTACAAGCTTATTGTCCTCCTGGACTAGTACTACCCCAATGGTTGACTCCGACGTAGCCATATATAATATAAAATCCCTAGAATAATCTGGTGGACGTAATAAGGGTGCCGATAGCAAATATTTTTTCAATGCCTCGAAAGCAAGTTGTGCGGTTTCATCCCATACAAATGGGGTGTCCTATTTGAGCAGGCGCATGAAACCCTTAGTAATCTTGGCATAGTTAACAATAAAATATCAAAGAAAATTAGACTTTCCTTGCAGGCTTTGAAGCTGCCTGAGAGAACGAGGAGGAGGCAGATTTACAATGGCCTCAAATTTCAATGGATCCACCTCGATGCCTCTACTAGAGACAATGAACCCGAGTAATCTTCCTGACTCGACACAGAATACACACTTGTGGGGATTCAAGCGGATTTTATAATGTCTGCATCTCTCAAATATCAACCATAAATGATCTGGATGTTGAATCCTCTTACGAGAATGTGCAGGTAGATCGTCAAGGTATGGTTTGACAATGGATTTAATGTCATGGAAAGCAAAGTTCATAGCCCGTTGAAAGGTTTCCCCGTCATTTTTCAATCCAAAGGGCATTTTCTTGTACGCGAAGGCACCCCAAGGACAAATGAAAGCAGTTTTATGTTGGTCTTCCGGTTTTATTTGAATTTGATTGTATCCGGAGAAACCATCCATAAACGAAAACACCTCACTTCCCACACAAGCATCTATGATCTGGTCTATAAATGGCGTGGGATAGTTTTCATTAGGACAGGATTTATTGAGGTCTCTAAAGTCTGTACAGACACAAATAGTCCCTTGCTTCTTATCAACAGGAACAGGGTCAGATACCCATTATGTCAAAGCGATGGGATAGATAAAACCAACCTTCAACATCTTTTCAACTTCAGCCTTCACAGCCACCACTTTGCGTGGGTTAACAGGTCTTAACTTTTGTCAAACTGGAGTGGCATCAGGATATGTTCATATTTCATGTTCAACAATCGATGGATCTATGCCTGGCATCTCCTCATATGACTAGGCAAAGACATTGCAGAATTGCTTAAAAAGGGCAGTATAGATGGCAATCTCTTCAGGAGAGCAATTTGCACCTATATATATGTTTTCCATGACATCAGGGTTTACAAAGATGTTAATAGGTATAGTGGCAGAAATATTTTCCATATTCCCCTCGGCAAACATTACTTCCCTAAGCAAGGGATTGATAGGTATATCAACATCTTCTGACAGTCTCAACCGAAACTCTTGATTTTCTATTCTGCTTAGTTCTGGAAGAAAATAGAAACGATGATGAAAATCCTCACAAATCTTACCATGTCCACTCATGGCTTCCAAAATGGCTTCATCAGAAGGTAAAACCATGTCTAAACAATCTATAGAGTGCGAAGATTTTTTCTCCCATGCGGTCAAATAGACTTCTTCCAGATCTTTCGAGACTATTAGAGGATCTGGAATGGGATCAACAGTGGCTTGAGTGATAGCTTGATAAGCTACCTCCACTGCCAATAAGGGCACTTCCGGTTCATGGGGGGATGGGAGAACCCAAGGATCAGTCCTATCGATAACCGTAGATATGGACTTCCCCACACTAGTAGAACCAATATAATTAACCGGGGTTGGAAGATCAAACGTGCCCATCAGTGATGTGTACATTCTAGCCTCCAAGCTCTATGCAGCAGTTTTGACCTGATCAGCCAATGGCACAGCAGACTCATTAGACTCTAAACGACCTTTTCGAGTATAATGAAGTTGATCAATAGTAACCAACTTGCCCTCATGTGGAAAAAACACTACACAAAAAATGGTCGATGCAATAGCGGACATCGCATAAGTCCAGTTTCTTCCCAGAAGCAGATTATAGTCCAAAGGAGCATCAATCACTTCTACCTCAACAGACACTGCTTTTCCTGCCAAATTAATTTCAAAAGCCGGTAGGATACCATGCGGACGGAAGGATCTTCCATCAAAAGCAGTAAGCAAAGTGTTTGATGGGACCAGCTCTGGGGATCCAAGAGCTTTCCAACAGGTCAAGGACATAACACATGTAGAAGCACCCTCATCAACAACTGCTCTTCCAATGGTCTTACCACCATGGATGACATCTATTGATAAGGCTACATGGTAAGGTAGGCAAATTTTAACATTAGATAAATGAAATTTCGCCATGAGACTTGATGAGTCCATGCTGCCTAAAGTTGCTAAGAGGGCATCCCGCTAGGAAGGACATCTCTGTAACACCTCTAAAGATGACATTGCACATGGCGTTTGAGCTAAATCTTCAACTACAGAGTAGTTTGAAGTATCCCTAGCATTAGGGTTATGCAAGGTCTTCTTGAAGACACCTTGTTGCAGCTGCAACTGTTCTCCCCAAATTTTTTCAAATATTGGACCCCCCTTTATGATTTTAATGCTGTGTTGAATCAATTGGATCTATGAATTTTTGGTCATGCTTTAATTTTGGATGATTTTCGAAGATGAACTCTCATCCTTTGTTCAGAAATCGTTTGTGTTGGAAATTGTTGCGGGTCGCAGATGTTAGAGTCTGGGTTTTGTTAGTCGAAGATGAATCGGATCAAGTGTTGTTTGAAAAACGTTGTTTCGAAGGAGAAACAGTTTCAATCGTTGCCAAATTTTAAAGTTTTTAAACACTTAGATCGAAGGCTGTTGTATGTTTCTCTTTCGCCGTTGCGGCTCCCAAAGCAGCTAAGCACCCGAAATGTAAAGCGCTCCGCCCACCGATGCGTGTTGATATTTTAGTCGCATAATCGTAGTCTTTCCTCTTCTGCCATTTCGGCTGTGCAAAGCACTCGTCTTCTGATGTTAGTGTCTTTCTGACTTTTGATTGGGAGCTTTCCCGCCCATATTTTAGGTCATATCTTCTTCGACCTCGATAATCTTAAGTGGGTTTGCAGTACCCGTCACCTTTGAAGACCTGCTCATGCGGCTGCAAATAAGTCTACCCTATCGATGTTAGCATTCTAAGCCGCCGATGAGTGTTTATTTCCCGTCATTGGTGATTCCTTCAAACCCTTAGGCTGACGAGATAGTGGTGTCAGCGCTTGTAAAATCCTCGTAACCGTGATGCTGTACATGGATTTTCCTACTACTTAGCTATTTTGGTTGATAAAATTTAACGTAGTTTGATTTTATTAAAGAATACAGCCCCCATGAATGATAGATGTCGTTCTATTGCAAGAAGATCCAAAAGACTATTCATACTGCCGCGACACGAAGGTATAGATAGGAGACAAGATCGCAAGGAGGGCAAGCAAAGTAGAAGGCAAATCCAATAACGACAAAGGCGCAGACCTGAAAGGTCTATCAATTACTCAGCGGATCATGAGTGCGCACAGAAAAGATAAAAATAAGGATATGAAGCATTTTAGAGGGCTGAAAGGTCACACGTTTGGGGGGAACCCAAGAGGTCAACTGGTTTTAGTTTAAATATTGGAAAGTTAGAACTTACAGGGGATTTTTCCCTCGAAAGACTTGTAAACTATTTCTTGTAAGAGGAACTATTTCGTTTTACAACTAGAAATTGCAAATTTTGCTTGTTGGAGAAAGTGCTATGTGAAATGTATCAATTTGATTAAATGAGCGATGTTGAATGGGAACTATTTCATTTTCAACTGGATTTCATTAGCTGTGAGAGTGTTCTAACTTCCTGAACCTATATTCTTGTTTGAATGTTCTTTGGTATACTTTGTGATGTTTTCCACTATGAGTAATGGGATTTTTTAACTGTTGATGAACTATCTTATCATGTATACTTTAATTATGTTTCTATGTTTGGTTATAAGAACAGCTATCTGTGATTTACCATAACACATGAACAGTAATGCATTACTCATGAATTAATATCCATCTCTCTAGAGATAGCTTAGTTAGTATTTATTTCCTCGCAATACATGTGATTTAGATGCTTGTGAGTTCTAAGACGAGAGGTAAGAACCTGTGCATCACGTTGTGACTACTCCTTGCAACCTTTATCACCCTGCATTGTTAATTAGGCATGTGCATATCATATTTTAATTCAAAAAATACAAAATATATATGGTGGACCAGGCCGCAACCGATAAACCCTTTGTTACTTGATCTACGGTAGCCGGACCGCAAACCGGACGGATTCCCTATACCAAACAGTCACGGGCTAGCTAGGAACGTTGATTGGGGAGAATCCCTTGCTATTGTTGCCTAAAAATTTCCAGGCCTCAACAGTTTCTGGTGCTAGAAGGAGGGCCTCCAGTACATGGCTGGCTGAGGAAACCCGTTTTCCCGAGACTATTCCACCGGTCACAGTTCAAAAAGTAGTGGGCTTCATAATCCAATTCTGGAAGAAAGGGATAGAGAAGATTTGTTTTCTGTCGACAACGAAGTTGTTAATAATTTGAGAAGACACACCAGGGCATATGTGAATAAGATTGGAGGACTTCCGATCATCCCTGAATTTCCTAGAAGAGAATATAAAAGGAAGGATCGTCCTATATTGGAAGACTCAGTGTCGGTTGGGGATTGGGAAGAACTTGTAGAAATAGCCTTACAAGAAGTTGTATTGCCTTTGAATCAAGAAGGTCTGGATACCCCTCACAGTTCCCTTGCTTACACTCCAGTTTTCTCACCTCCTCACTCTCCACCCAGACTCATGGCAGGCGTCAACGCCAATCAACCACCCAACCCACCGAATCCACTACCTGCATGGAGAGCCAAATCACCTTTAAACCTACCACCTTCGTTGCATGATTTACCTCAATCCTTTGAAAAGATGCTGCCCAAATTCGACCCAAGTGAGAAGATACTAGTAGATGACCACCTGCAAAGTTTTTATTTGGCAATAGAAGGGTTAAGGGCCAGGGATTATGAGGACGTAGTTTGCAGACTATTCCTGCACACCCTTAAAGGAGCTGCAGCATCATGGTATTTTGGGTTGCCTGCAAACTTTATCCTTGATTTGGATACCTTTGAGAGGATCTTTAGAAGTAATTATGCGACCCAAAAGACTCATGCATCCCTCATGAAAGGGCTATGCGCCTTAAAGAAAGAGAGAAAGGAGAAGGTTCACAGCTTCACTCAAAGATTTGCAGCGTACCTCAAGAATTTTTCTGAGGCTGATAGACCTTCGGATAAAGTCCTGATTGAATATTATACTTCGGATTTAGGACCCAAGTTGGCCATGTTCACCAAAATGAAGGCCAATCCCACATTGGCAAAGACGTATGAGGAGGAAGAAAAGGTAGAGGCTGAAAGAGAAACTATCGAAGATTATCCCGAACGGTCAGGAGAGAAAATGGCGGGAAGGAAAACCTTGTTGTTTACTAAGCCTAAGGAAGAGCAATCACCAGATTTTGAAAGTATGTCAAAAATGATGCAGAAGCTTTCTGACACAATCATAGACTTGGAAAAAGAAAAGGAAGTTCAAAAGTTCTACAAGCCCTATTATAAGAAAAGGGAGGATAACAATCAATCCCAATCTCCTCCACACAATTCAGCATCTATGAATCTAACAGAGGTAGGAATGGAAAATTTTTGCACTTTTCACCAACAACCCCAATCTGAAAAGAATTGTCCTCAATGGATAAACTCAATGACGTTGGTTATGAATCAGCTGTTGGATTCTAAATTAACAGAAGATGGAGATGAAGAAAGAAAAGAAAGTACCACTTCAATGAAGGAACAAGAAGAGGAAACCATGGTTCTGTGGAATTATGTTTCGTTATTTGATGCTGAAGAAGAAAAGAATTGGGGTTACGAGGACGTCATGGAAACCAACGTAACAACAAGGAGCCAAGGGCTAGCTAAAGAAAACAGTATCATGCTCCCAAAGATTAAAAGGCTTCAAAAAAATGTTAAGAAATTTCAAAATAATTCCTCAGTTGATAAAGTTCCCAAATTCACTATTACCATCCAAGATCCTAGGAAAAATGATACGTTTTCCAAGCCGCATCCCATTGAACCGCAGATGGATTATGACATCGTGGAATATATAAAGAAGGTAAGGGCGAACGTTTCACTATTCGAAATGTGTAAAGTGTCGCAGCAAAAAGAAAGACTATTGGAAGCGCTTGAAGCATTGGATGAGAGGTTTCCCACTGACAATCGACCCAAGGAAGAAGAAGAAATCGGAGAAGCCAACATTGGAGTTAAGTCTAAGAACAAGCATCCACCTTTCCTCCTCACTTTTGAAATTTTTAATCACAACGTACATAATTTCCTGGTAGACTAAGGGGCATCAGTTAACGTCATGCCAATATCAGTCTGCAAAAGGATAAATGGGAAGCCTAAGCCATCCACTTGGAAGGTGGTTCAGTTGGACAGGACGAATGTAAAGGTAGTTGGTGAGATGGAGGATGTCCTAGTTCGCCTGTCTTAAAATGATAAAGTGTGCCAAGTTATTGATATCGTGGTATCCGACATACCATACGCTTATGGTCTTGTTCTGAGCAGAGACTGGTTGGCAAAACTAAATGGATATTTTTCCTCAGATTGGTCACATCTGTGGCCGCCGTATGAAGGAATCCCGAACCAAATTAAAATTTTGAGGGAACCTCACATGAAATACAACGTTACTCAACTTGAGGAAAAGAATGAACCAGTGGATTCTATGTTGGGAAATTATTTTATTGAATTGGAACCAGGAAATTACCAAGCAGAAAAAGCCAGCAACTCATCAGACGCTCAGCCTAATCTCCTTTGATTTGATGAAATCGACTGTAACATAGTAAACTTAGCAGTAGGAGTAGATTCGCGTGCAGTAGTTAGCGATTTCTGGACATTGTTTTTTGATGGATCTAAGACGATAGAAGGGTCAGGGGCCAGCTGTGTCCTGATCGACCCCAAGAATAATAAACATTTTCTTGCATGTAGATTAGAGTTTGAATGTACAAATAACACGGCTGAGTATGAAGCGCTGGTGTAGGGTTTAAGGAAAGAAACCGAATTAAAGGTAAGTAATCTAGAAGTTTTTGGAGATTCTGAAATAATTGTAAAATAGATCCAGAATCAAATACATTGTGTTTCTCCTCACTTAAAGGCTTATCAAAATGAGGTATGGGACCTACTCAAATGTTTTAATGCATTTAATATTATTTCAATTCCAAGACTTAAAAATGCAGCGGCTGACTTGTTAGACACATCAACTGCTAGGATTGTTCCTACTAATAATCGATGCTCCGTTGAATTGCTTTTCAGGCCCTTGGTCCCTGATATGATTACCAACTTACAAGTGTTCAACAATGATCAGCAGATTATAGAATGATTAACCAATGACGAGGTATTTAAAGGAGCAATTATAGATGATGAAGAACATCAGGCCGAGCTGAAGTATGATAATTTCATCCCTAAAGGAGTCAGAACCTTAGAAAGAATGTTCGATTTAAATGAAAAGTTCAGAAGACCAGCAAACGTGAAGACTCACAGCTCATCTCTACAGTTCGAGCTGATAAATTTAGGGAGTGAGACAAATCCTAAATATGTGAATCTTGGCAAATGTTGTTCACCAGCAGAAAGAGATAAGTTCATCAGTATTTTTAATCAATATAAAGATGTTTTCGCTTGGACATATGAAGACTTAAAGACATATGACACCAGCATCATCTAGCATGTTATCCCCATCAAATCTAGTGTCAAACCTTATCAGCAACCTTTAAGGAAAATGCACCCCAAATTGGAACCTCTGATCCAGAGTGAAGTTAAGAAATTATTGGATGCTAGGATCATTTTTAAGGTTAGGCACTCTGAATGGGTCTCAAATCTAGTGCCAGTGAGGAAAAAGTCTGGAGAAATCAGGCTATGCATGGATTTTAGGGATTTAAACCACACTTCAGATAAAGATAACTATCATGTGCCACCCATGGAGCAACTACTACAAACGGTCTCAGGTTCCTAAACTATTTTCGTTATTAGACGGTTTCTCCAGCTACAATAAAGTATTAGTAGCCGAAGAAGACAGATTGAAGACAACATTCAGGACTAGATGGGGCTTACAGAAGAATGCCCTTTGGGCTTATAAACGTTGGAGCCACATTCCAGAGGGCTATGGACATAGCTTTCCGCGGGTTGATTTGCCGTAGTGCTGTAGTGTACCTTGATGATATTATGATATTCTTGAAGAGGAGAGAAGAGCACACGTTTCATTTAAGGCAGATTTTCGAACGCTGTCGAAAATATGGCATCTCACTCAATCCCAAGAAGTGTGTGTTCACTGTTATGGAGGGTAAGTTGTTGGGTCATGTAGTTTCAAAGAAGGGAATCTCTATAGATCCGGAAAGGATCAAGGCCATTGAACAGATCCCCTTGCCCCATAATAAAAACGGGATGCAATCTTTTATGGGGACAATAAACTTCATATGAAGATTCGTGCTAGATTTTTCCCAGATTGTCAAACCTCTACAGCAAATGGTGAAGCAAAATGCACAGTTCAAATGGACTGAGATTGAGAAGAATGCATTCATCAAGATTAAAACTGTTGTTGCACACGCACCCTCCCTAAAAAGCCCAGATTTCGATAAATATTTTATTCTATATACTTTTGCATCTGATGATTCGCTAGCAGCTGTGCTTACTCAAAAAGAAGATGGGGGGGATGAATTCCCAATATCTTTCATGAGCACTGGTCTACAAGGGGCCGAATTAAACTACCCAACTATTGATAAACAAGCTTATGCAGTATTCAAAGCAGTGAAACAATTCAAGCCCTACATATTAAAAAATCAAACCAAGGTGATCGTCCCATACCCAGCTATGAGGTCCCTTTTTGTACAGAAGGAGTTAGGAGAAAAAGGGGCAATTGGGTAAAAACTCTTCAAGAGTATGACCTCGAATTCAAGCCAGCTTCTATAGTTAAAGCGCAAGGGTTGTGCAAACTAATGACTAAAAATGGGAACAATGAAGAACACGCCTGGGAAGATGAGGCTGAATTACATTTGATGGATGTATGTCCTTTGTTTACAGCTCCCAAATCTTGGTATAGAGACCTCGTGCATTACCTGCAGACAGGTTTGTTGCCAGAACATTGGAATTCTAAGCAAAGAAGAGCGCTACATCTCAAATCAGCCTCCTATCAAATCGTTGAAGGAATATTATTCAGAAAAAACTACGACGGAGTCCTTCTTAGGTGCCTAGAGAAAGAAAATGCAAAGAAGATAATGACCAATTTGCATGACGGGCCTGCTGGGGGACACTTTTCAGGAGATACCACTGCTCACAAAATTCTCTAAGCTGGTTACTATTGGCCCACGCTTTTCAAAGATGCACACGCCCATGTCAAGAAGTGCGACATTTGTCAAAGGTGTAGTGGAAGACAATCTAAAGCAACCACACCACTGAAGCCTGTGATGATCATGGAGCCGTTCGAGCAATGGGGGATGGATATTATCGGGGAGATAAAGCCAAACTCTTCCCTACAACACACGTACATTCTAACCGCGATAGATTATTTCACTCGCTGGGTCGAAGCCATCCCACTGCGCAAGATAAATGAGGATGCGGTCATCAACTTCCGGCAAGACCATATTATGACCAAGTTTGGGGTTCTAGTTTCTTTAGTCTTTGATAATGCTACTTACTTTTCATCGATTAAATTAACTGTTTTTGTTCATGAGAAAGGAATAAAGTTGCATTACTCTGCCAATTAATATCCACAAGGAAATGGTTTGGCTGAATCCACTAACAAGAACCTGATTAGAATTTTAAAGAAGACTATGATAGAAAATCAGAGGAGTTGGCACTCAGCTTTACCAAACGCCCTTTGGGCCAACAAAGTCACCCCCAAGTCTTCGATAGGAGTGTCTCCATATACCCTTGTGTATGGTAAGGAAGCCATTCTTCCCCCAAATATCATGCTACCCTCTTCCATAATAGCTCAAGAATCTAGAGGGCCGGATGATGAAGTTTTGCAAATGAGGATATATAATCTCCTGAAAGCAGAAGAGGCTCGGTCTAAAGCCAGAGAGCACTTTAAGCAACAAAAAGAGGTAATAAAGAGATGGTTCGACAAACATAAGGCTGGAACAAAAGACTTTGAAGTGGGAGATTTGGTTCTCAAGTGGGATCACCCCCATGATGAGAAAGGAAAACACACGAAGTTCCAGTAGTTGTGGGTGGGTCCTTTCCAAATTGCGGCGAAGCTTGGCCCTTCAACTTATAGGTTGCAAGATTTACAAGGGTGGGAAGAGAACTTACCGGTAAATGGCTTAGTTCTCAAACCCTATTTTTCCTGATTCGGTTTGTGTCCTTATATTTTTTATATAAATAATTTGTTTTGGTCGTCTTTTGAGTTATGATGTTTAGTTTTGTTTTAGTTTAAGGTTTTTACTGATTTTATTAAAGGAAATAAACCCATGGTTGCATGGAGAACATCAGAAGTTTGGAATGATTAAAGTTCTTGGGTATAAGACTGTGTATCGTCGATTGTCTAAAAAGAACTTCTTCCAGTTTAGCAGTTTTCTCAAATAGCTATGTACGCATTGAAGTCTTGCTTAACCCTTGTAAAATAAACCAGAATCAGAGGGTCTGGAATACTATTTTGAGGCTCCATCCATGTTACATTTAAAATTTATTAGGGGGTGACAGTCAAGGGCCCGTGGAAAGGAGCAAGGTAAATAGTATATTAAATACAAATGATCCCATGCCAAGAAATGAACGCCAAAGGGCAGATACGAGTAAAAACTCCTATGAAAGCATTATACATCAAAACAAATGCTGAACTTATAAGTACTAAATTGCCGAAAGTTCCTCTCCATCCATGAGCTGAAATGTGAATACACCTCTCACACAAAAGGACACGTGGGATAGAGGAGCCTGAATTAAAATTCAGAAAGAAAGGCATGCAGGAGGACTCATATGAAAAGGACAAAAGTCCAAAAGCACAAAAGTGCTAAAATGGCATGGGAATGAGGAACAAACGAATATTTCTATTTACCATATGCTACAATCCTATGGTGTCCAAGCTGCCAACTACCTGAAGACAAATTTAACAATGAAACTCATTTTTCGGCCTCAACAGAGTTATTTGGACTTGAAAATCTTGGTTTCCACTCTCCCAAATTGGACTATCATCAATGATTAAAGGTACACACTTTTTCCATTTGAGAAATCCAGATAGCTGGAAGAATTCAATAGATGCGTTTGTTGTTAAACAGTCTGTTACTCAAGGAATAAACATCCAGAGATCTAGGTTCACCAGGTAATCTCCAGTTGTTGCAGTTGCAACTGTTCTCCCCAATTTTTTTCAAATTTTGGACCCCCCTTTATGATTTTAATGCTGCGTTGAATCAATTGGATCCGTGAATTTTTGGTCATGCTTTAATTTTGGATGATTTTCAAAGATGAACTCTTGTCCTGTGTTCAGAAATCGCTTGTGTTGGAAATTGTTGCGGGTCGCAGATGTTAGAGTCTGGGTTTTGTTAGTCGAAGATGAATCGGATCAAGTGTTGTTTGAAAAATGTTGTTTCGGAGGAGAAATAGTTTCAATCGTTGCCAAATTTTAAAGTTTTTAAACACTTAGATCGGAGGCTGTTGTCTGTTTCTCTTCCGTCGTTGTGACTCCCAAAGCAGTTAAGCACCCGAAATGTAAAGCGCTCCGCCCACCGATGCATGTTGATCTTTTAGTCGCATAACCGTAGTCTTTCCTCTTCCGCCGTTGCGGATGTGCAAAGCACTCGTCTTTCGATGTCAGTGTCTTTTCGACTTCCGATTGGGAGCTTTACCGCCCATATTTTAGGTCATATCTTCTCCAACCCTGATAGGCTTAAGTGGGTTCGCAGTACCCGTCACCTTTGAAGACCCACTCATGCAGCTGCAAATAAGTCTACCCTGCCGATGTTAGCATTATAAGCCGCCGATGAGTGTTTATTTCCCATCATTGGTGATTCCTTCGAACCCTTAGGCAGATGAGATAGTGGTGTCAGTGCTTGTAAAATCCTCGTAACCGTGATGCCATACATGGATTTTCCTGCTACTTAGCTGTGTTGGTTGATAAAATTTAATGTAGTTTGATTTTATTAAAGAATACAACCCCCATGAATGATAGATGTCATTCTATTGCAGGAAGATCCAAAAGACTTTTCATACTGCCGCGGCGTGAAGGTATAGATAGGAGACAATATCGCAAGGAGGGCAAGCAAAATAGAAGGTGAAGCCAATAACGACAAAGGTGTAGACCTGAAAGGTCTGTCAGTTACTTAGCAGATCATGAGTGTGCACAGAAAAGATAAAAATAAGGATATGAAGCATTTTGGGGGGCTGAAAGGTCACACGTTTGGGGGGAACCCAAGTGGTCAATTGGTTTTAGTTTAAATATTGGAAAGTTAGAACTTACAGGGGCTTTTTCCCTCGAAAGACTTGTAAACTATTGCTTGTAAGAGGAACTATTTCGTTTTACAACCAAAAATTGCAAATTTTGCCTGTTAGAGAAAGTGCTATGTGGAATGTATCAATGTAATTAAATGAGCAATGTTGAATGGGAACTATTTCATTTTCAACTGGATTTCATTAGCTGTGAGAGCGTTCTAACTTCTTGAACCTATGTTCTTGTTTGAATGTTCTTTGGTATACTTTGTGATGTTTTCCACTATGAGTAATGGGATTTTTTAACTATTGATGAGCTATCTTATCATGTATACTTTAATTATGTTTCTATGTTTGGTTATAAGAAAAGCTATCTATGATTTACCATAACACATGAACAGTAATGCATTACTCATGAATTAATATCCAGCTCTCTAGAGACAGCTTAGTTAGTATTTATTTCCTCGCAATACATGTGATTTAGATGCTTGTGAGTTCTAAGACGAGAGGTAAGAACCTACACATCACGTTGTGATTACTCCTTGCAACCTTTATCACCCTACATTGTTAATTAGGCACGTGCATATCATATTTTAAGTCAAAAAATACAAAATATATACGGTGGACCGGGCCACAACCGGTAAACCCTTTGTTATTTGATCTACGATAGCCGGACCGCAAACCGGACGGATTCCCTATACCAAACGGTCATGGGCTAGTTGGGAACGTTGACTGGGGAGAATCCCTTGCTGTTGTTTCCTATGAATTTATAGGCCTCAACACACCTTTCGGTATCTCCAGCATAGTTTCAGCAGGTTTCTCTATCGTGAGAGGGTTAGAAGTTTCACCTACAGATTTAACCTTCTCAAGAGTCTCTTTCTCATAATTTTTATTCCTCGTCTGCAACAAAGTCAAAGATTGAACCATGTTGATATAGTTTGGGTCAGGGGAATTTTGAGTGCCCCCTGCTATGTTAGAAGCTAAAGCAAAGTTCTGTCCTTGGGGAAAAAGATCCTTCAGGACAGCTGGTTGTTGCGCTTTAAGCAGCTTCTGGGCTTGATCCATAAGGGGACAAAGGTGAGTAAGGTGGTCCTCGTGGCACAACTTACACGAGAACTTGAAATTCTTTTTTCTTTCTTTCCCCCATCAGCATTGTTTGCGGGCTTTTTCTTGTTTTGATTTCCCTCTCCCTTCTTTCCTTTCTTTTTCTTCCCGTCAGGCTGCTGATTTCCCTTCTGATAGGTTTGTGCAAAAACATTTGCACTCTGGGGGGAGGGGGCAGCCTTTGGTACCTCTGCTGTAGACTGCTTGATGGAAAACTAATGAATTTGCTTAGCCAAAGATTCTACGGTGGGAAAGTTAACGGACCCAACCACACCATCGGCATGGGGTCCAGGCTTAGGCTTCTCTACATCGTGCGTAGGCCTCGGTGCCTCAGGGATAATCTCATACAAGATCCCAGATTGTGAATAAATCAAATCCAGTTGCTGGGCCCTAAGAATGGATTCTTCTTCATTCATCACTCCTAAGGTGGATACGTCCTTAGATATGTAGGGAAACAGGGATTTAAGGAACCACTCTAAAAGGAACTTAGGAGGAATAGTGGCTTTTATAAGGCTCTTTTGCCTCCTCCACTCTTGGATGTGATCTAAGATGTGGGTAGCCTTGTTCTGCCTAAAAGTAGACAATAAGTTTGTTCCGAAATCATATCGGACCGGAAGCTGAAAGTGGCTAAGAAATGCACTAGCCAAGTCGCAGAAGCTAATGAAAGTAGCAGAAGGCAATTCAATATACCATTTTGTCGCGGTACCTATTAAGGTTCTCTGGAATAGCCTCAACCTAACTGAATCTTCATTCAGCAAATTCGAAGAACACCATAAATGGAAAGTGGTGGCATGAGCCCTAGGATCTTCACCAACTTTGCCCTTGAATTTAGGGATGTCCGATGGCAATTTGGTGGGAATAGGTGGCCATAAGGGGTCATGCCTCACTGGGTCATTCATCAATTTTGACAAATCTGGCAAATTTAAGGTTGCCAGGAACGGAAGTTTGGGTCGAACCAGGGTAGTAAATGTGCCAGCCTAGGGATTAGAGGGACCTGCCCCCAAATGCCCATAGGTAAAAGTGGGTTTGTCCCCTTCCACCGGTTACGAAGTGGGTAGATTACTCTGAAACGGATTCCATCCATAAGCCACAGGATTATGTGTGGGAGGAGCAGTATAAGAAGTTTGGGTCATCCCCATAGAAACAGGGGTCTGAAAGACAGGAGCCAGTATCCCTCCACTGAACAACAAAAAGGGAGAGCTCGTAAATGGGACCGAAATCGCAGTTTGGAAATTTTTCCCATAAGAGGTATTGTTCCCAAACTGCACTCCTACATAGGAAGGTGATGGGCCTACATATGGAGAGGATGGGGGAATGTGCCCCCCATTCCAAGGAAATCCTTGGACAAACACCGAGGATCCTACCAGACCACTCTAGGTAGTATATGGAAAGGAAGAAGGAATAGTAGGTATACTGGGGATCCCAATAACCATATCACCAGAAGTACCTACTAGGTTTGATTGAATAGGTGGTTGAACCACCCGGCTCGCTAGAGTCAAAGGTGTAGAAGGTATACTAGATCTAGGGGCACTTACCGGGGGAGGTAGTACCTGTTAGAATAATCAACCCATAGTATTTACCCACTTAGACATTAATTCATTTATTTTTGTATTATTTGCCTAGTCCATGAGTCCCACCATGTGCAAGTTGCTAATTACCTATCCATAGAGGTCAAACTTGCCATTATTGACTCATGTAGTGCTTGGGAAAGACTTAGGAATCAAATCTACTTTATTCCTGGCCTCCTAGGCGCCTATCTGCTTTTTCTGCTTTATTCCCTGCTTTTTTAGTGTTTTAAGGCACATAGGAAAGCAAGACTAGGTGAGGTGAATCAGCTTTGTTTCCTCTTCCTCCTCCACTCTTTCTTCCATGAAAAAGCATGTATGAGCTGCCATTTGACCACTCTTTAGCTTGCCCATGCGCCCTTGCTAATTCGTGGGGTCCTTGATAGATTTGGGATCAGCTTTTTACACCTATGGGGGATTTGCCTATTTTGGGTAAGCCTGCTTTATGCTAGTTTTGGATGCTTCCTTATGCATTCGATTTGCTCATGTATTCTAAATATTCAACAGCCTATGTTATTACAGGGTTGGATATTGTACACTCAGTTAATACAATTTAGTGTTACAGCTCCATATTCAGTCTCCATTGTTGATAATTTTGCATGATCAATTGTTAATTGTTGTGAGTGTATTCAATCTATTGTAGGCCTACACTTCTACATGGTATTAGAGCCATTATAGGTTGTTACTCTCCTTCAAAAAGTGTTTTGCAGGTTCGACATCAAGACTGGGAGCCTTCTACTGACAGCCGGGACATATTTTCTAAAGCTATGGATTCACAGAAAACTATCTTGACCCCCTTCAACTATTTTGAATGGAAAGCAGAGATGGAGATCTTGTTGAGAGCGAAAGGCCTCTACAGGGTGACTATGGCTACAGAAGCAGAGCCCAATGCTGCTGTAGAGAAGATAAAATGGCACAATCGGAGAGATGAGGCCTATGGCCTTCTATGTCTCAGTATTTCCCGAGACCTCATTTTCCATCTCGATGGATTGACTTCATCGGACCAAGTATGGGAGAAGATATGTGATCTTTTTGGAAAGATAGATGAGATGAGGGGACATCAGATCGAGAATGAGCTGATTTCTCTAAGTCCCAGTAGCTTTGAATCCCTGCAGCTATATTTCTCCAAGTTCAAAGCACTAGTTTTGCAGCTGAAGCAGTGTGGTATCGAAAAGAAAGATGACCAGCTCGTGTTGGCCATCCTCTTGAAGCTAGGACCTGAATACTCAGTCTTTGTTTCGACCTTCTATGCCACAAAACTCACAGCTCGAACCTGGAAGATGCCTAGCCTTGCATATTTCATGGAATCTCTCACACAAGAACAAGACAAGCTGGTGATGATGGGCACCATCAAACCTTCCAAAGACCAAGCTCTGGTTGCTGGAGATTCAAGGGTGGATTCAAAAAGCAAAAAGAAAGCTAAAAATCCACCTGAGCAAAAGAGAGACAAGAAGCAGTCTCCGGAGGATCAACAAGGTCCCAAGAAAAATACCCAGAAGAAGAAAAACAAAGATGATATGAACAAGTGCTCATAATGTTCGAAGGGAAATCATACTGAAAGCTCTTATATGAAAAAGCAGATAGATATGTTAACTCAACTGTTGGAGAAGAATGGTATCTCCCTTCCAGAAAGCTCAAAGAAGAGAGAAGGAGGATCAAGTTCTGATGACAAAGAGAGAGTTCATGCTCTAGTTGCTAGCACATCAAGCTCACCCAGTTTTATCATAGATTCTGGAGCTTCAAGACACATGGTTTCGACTAAGGAGGCCTTCTCCTCACTAGACAAGTCGAAAAGACCATCTATTGTACTGGGAGATGACTCTCTCACTGAAAGTATGGGCAAAGGAAGAATAGATCTTGATCATGGGCAGTTCAACAATGTGCTGTATGTCCCTGG
>LPNX011109688.1:97635-113035 GCA_001517045.1 Pseudotsuga menziesii
AATCTCCATTGTTGATAATTTTGCATGATCAATTGTTAATTGTTGTGAGTGTATTCAATCTATTGCAGGCCTAAATTTCTACAGTACCCCTTCAACTGGAACAACTAAGGTGAACACAAAATAACTTTCTCCCGTAGAAGACATAATCCTACCCACAAGGACACCTAAAACAGGTGAATCAAAAGGTCTAACCTGAACAATCACAGAATCTTTTAAATCAGTCAAGGGTGTGTTAAAGTTTCTCACAAACTCGTCAGTCTACAAGTATTCTATCTCAACTATATCAAGATCAAAATGGTTAGCTATAAGTTCTGGTTCACCTAGAACTTCACTTATCCCTATCGGTTCAAATGAACCGTCCGTGTCCAATCTCTGCCTTTGGGGTGGAGGTGGAGGCTCCAATGTGACGAGAGGAGGAAGGTTTCTCAACCTTCTTGACCTTCTAATAGGTTGGTCCTCCACGATTGAAAATTTGACAAATCACACCCTAAGGCCAACTAAACACAGGAAAAACCACAGATCACACACTATAAAAATCCTAAAGTCTCAAACATTCAATCAAGGGTGAAAGATATACTTTCCTGAAGAAAGCTGATGAACAATTACTTGGCATCCTTGATGTGGTTCTTAGGCACAAGCGGAGGAATCACCCAACCGCCCTCCTACACTTACAACGAGGGTTACCTTCCAATCCCGTTCAAGGTGAACCAGAAATAGCCTTCCGGTTTACCCAGGTATGAACCCTAAATGTCAAGAGACTAAAGGCTACCTTAGCTATACCAACAGTCTAGGGGGACAGTCGCAAGCCTGACTTGTACACATGGGAAGGGTAGCTGAGCCCGAAACTTTGTCTAGAACAGAATCCCCAGATGCGTAAAAGTCCTTATTTACATTTTGACAAGAAATCAGAGGGTTATCTCCTCAGTCCATGCCTCCACGCGGCCTCATGCTTGACTCCCGTTTGGGAGGAGCTTCCCAGATACAATCGATAAAGTCAAGGATTTACCTAAAGAAAGGTCCACTACATCTGAATTTTAAAACTTATGGGAATTTTACACTTCCTATCCCACAAGTCTACCCTAAACTAGTAGGTGAAAGGCCCCTAAAAATAAAAAAATTACTAGTAAATTTTAATTATTGCGTTCATTTTAAAGGGATTTTTCTTACTCAGAAGGAAATGGAGTGATGAACTATGGTGTTTTTGACTCGATAAGAAATAAAAAAAGTAAAGGTGTATTTTTTTCAAAGCAAATTACCACTATCAAAGCAAATTTTTTTTTTTTTTTGTAAATATATATTCATGAACAAATACAAACGATAAAAGAAACTAAGCCTATGTTTTTTGTAGTTTTTGAGATTATATTTTAAAACTGAAATGAAAACTACTTATGCAAAAGTGAATCCAAAAGCTTGAAAATGTTTTTCTTTTCACTTTTTAAAATTGCTCAAACTCTACCATGCACCTAAAATGCACAAAACTTGAGTATACTTGGATTTAATCAACTGTATAAAACAAACAAACTGAAGTAAATAGGCTAAAAGAACCAAGAATAAACCAACAAAGGGAGACTAGGAACCCTAGCTTGGGTGCACACAATGACAAAAGATCACTGTAAACTCATAAAGGTAAATGACAAACCAACCACTATCAAAAGATAGACTGGAAAAATGATGCCCAAGACCCTGATCACTAATTCGGACAAAGACACTTCAACCTATAACCCAACATGCCAAGCTACTTCAGCATGCAAACAGAAGACAATCCAAACAAAAGAAACCCAAGGGCTTTATGAAAAAAGCACAAAGTGTGGTCACCAAAGGTCTTCAAACAAACAACACAGTATTCATAAAGAAAGCCAACTAACATACAGGAATTACACAAAGAGAGGGACAAGCAAACCCAATCCTAAAAAATCCCTATTTCCAGGCTTGTACGCAACTGTGTAGAAGGGAAAGTCACGTACTGTACGTGACTGTACAAGAGAGTAACCCGCATATGCAGGCCTCTGTACGCGACTATGCAGAAGAGAAACCTGCGTACAAGTACAACATTTTTCTCAAAAAATAAGAAAAATCCACAAGACTTTCAAACACTATGATAAGTATGAACCAGGATAAAACACCACACACAAACTTCAAAGCAAATACTGGTCAGGGGTGACAAAAACAACCTACAGCAATCTGGGCTCCCCATTGGAGTCGCCAGTTCTGTTGTACAGGAATAAACACCTTATAATCGAAGGTCTGGGGTTACCAACATACTCATGAAACTTGCAGGAAATCGACTCTAGAGTGCAGTAAAGGAAATAGGAGGATAGGAAAGACTCACCCAATACACGACGGTTGATCCTAGCTTGTCCTCTTCCACTCTGCTTCTCCTCCAAAGCCTTCAGGGATGCTTCTCCTTCACCTGTCAAGAGTCAATCCTCCAAATACAAGATGATACATATATGTAAATAGGTTAGATAAATCATATACAGAGTGCTAAATCATAAGTATTTATCAAACCACAATATATGATAGACATTCAAGACACATATGGAAGAAGGATTCTCTTTATTAACAATAATGAAAGAGTTCATATTACAACCCAATGCCTGAGACAAGGACTCCTCTGCAACCAAAGGATTCTGAGTTCCACTGCTCCAAAGATTTCTGAATGGACTCCACCAGCATAACTTTGCTCTCCAACTGTATGTGATTAACACCCTCCCCAAGGCCTGTATTTATACTTGGTGAAATAAGGCAGTTTCGAAGGTTGAGGAGGTTGAGACAGCTAAGGTAATTAAGGTTAAGGGCTTAACAAATCTCAAGTAATCATGATTTTTTATTTTTAATGTCAAAGGAAGGTGTACGCGGGTATCAATATTTTCAACTTGTGTATGACACGCGAGTTGCTCTAAGGGTAACCCGCATACAAATCTGTACACGAGATGCAATAACCGACACTCGCGTACAACACGCGAGTTGCATATAAGAAGAGTCGCGTATAGGAATTCACATATTTAAAAGGTAAAAATAACCAACTGGATGGATGATAAATGTAGTTCATAAAAAGTCAATCTATAGTGTTTTGGGCAACCCTCAATCCATAAATGTCCTTTTGTGTGCCAGCATAGCGAATGTCGGCACTCGGACGGAGAGGTGCCATTCAGGTGGATAACAGACCTACACATAATGCCATTTTTTTCTTTTGCTCGCTATGCACGTATGAAGGATAGCCCTTCTGTCCAACGAAGAAAATAAGAAGAAACTTTAATTGCCTCTAGATCAATTCCACCACACGTTGCTTAACATAGTTGCTCACATATGCTTACACCCATGCATTTCTTCCCACACCTCTTCTCAGTTACATAGAAAATAATAAACAAACAACACCATAAAAACCAAATACTATCACTTTTCACTTGCTAAATACCAAAACAAAACAACCTCGCCTTCTTCCCTCCCCCCATACACCCCCCCAAAAAACACTCTTGCACAAATGCATATATTTTTGTTCATTTTCTTCCAACATCTTAATTTCGTTTTGTTTCATCTACTTGAATCTACCATAACATTACACTTACAACATTATTTTCTCTCTACAATAGAACAAACAAAAAAAAGAACAACAAAATGTCCATTACACAAGTTTTCAACTTTTTTTCTTTCACCTATGATGTGAATATCTTGTTGCTTTTCTTATTCGGTACTATGAAAAAAAAATGTTAGTATAGCAATTCAATTACAAAACAAAATGTGCCTTGCTTTACTCTATATTATTTGAACATGTTAAGCTTTTAATCGCTCTGTTTTCTCTCTTCCTAGCTCTTCAACAACAGACATGGACATGCAATACCTGAACACCCTTGTTGACTTCTGCAAGCAAATCACGGAACAATAAGCATCACTGCAACAAATTGAAGCACGCTTCCAATCGACTTCAAACATCCCACTGAATCCGATTCACCCTACTATTAAGCTTCTCTTAGAAATAAGAGCCTTCCTTCAATGCATGATCCATATGCATGAAAGGGACACCATATGCAAGATCCGCAAAGACTCAGTATCCCGCCACCCTTGTCTTGCTCAATACATAAACATTACATAGTGTTGTCATTGCCATAATCCCTCTTGCATTTATGACTAGATCCTCCTCCTTGCTTGCAATTCCCTTTTCCCTCTCCTTACAACCCAGCAACCCTTCTTCTTTGATTCCCACACGTTCTTCAGTTGCTATTACTACCCTTCACTTGTACATACTACCTTGTCCATAATCTATGCTTTAATTGAATAGATGTATTAGCCTTTTCCACACATGGAATGCACAAACATTGTACATATTACATGCTTCCACTACTGCCACAGTACATGTACATTTATTATATTTCCCTTCTAGTTGTATGTAATGCACCTCTCTAAAGTATATACTCTATCAAACAAATGCTTCTTTTACAAATACAATGCAACAAACTCTTTTAAATAGAAACAGTTCACATTATACTAAGTTCTTAACTTCTATTGTACATTTAATCCATGTATATATTTAGCTTCTACTTCTTGTCATCACACATATGTATATTCCTTTTCCCATGGACTCCCTATACTTGGTTTCAAAGTAAATATGTTCTATTTATTACTTCTACTCAATTTAGACTGTTTGGACATTAAATTGGTTTTAAATATTCGCAATCCTCATTTTGTTTCAAATACTCTCTTATGAGCAAAGAAACAGTTCACACTATATTGTATGTACATAGAAACAATTCACAATATATACTAAATTCTTAAGTTCTGTTGTACATTTATCCTGTCTGTATATTTACCTTGTACTTCTTGACTTCATACCTATGTCTGTTTTTTCCCCAATGTCTCCCTATAGTTGGTTTGACAGTAAATTTGTTGCCCATTTTTTAACTTCTACTACAAGTATACTATTTGTACATTCGGTTGGTTTCAAATATTTGTGATACTCGAATCGTTTCAAAATACTCTCCATAAGAGAGTATATGGTCTGTAAATAAATAATTGTTGCAACAGTTTGTTAGTCGCTTTTTTAATGTACTAGTACAGCTACTTCATTTGTACTTGTCCTCTCCGGTTTCCGCCAATGCAAGCTTCCTTTGTGGCATGCAAAGCATCCAAATCCAAACTAAAAGGTACTGTCCTATCTACTTTTCTTTCCATGTTACTTGAACATTTTATACAAGAAGAAACAAAAAAATTACTTTATTTTAGCCACCTTCCCCTTAATTGCAACAACCGAATACTATATTTATATTATAGTTCATTGTTCTTGTGTTGTGTGCTAAAATGATAGGTTATCATATCATGGTGGGGAGAAGGAATCCATTGTTGCCCGAAGCAATAGCTTCTCTCGGTTAAAAAACAGAACTGGGAATGATAAATTCAGCAAGCTCATTGTCACTTTTGCTTTAAATGCAAAGGTTATAGCTGGCATGTGGCTCCTTACTTTCTCTTTCAAGCTGTTACTTAATAGTGTCCTAAAGACATGAAACATGAATTAGAAACTGTCTAATATCACTGTTTAATCTATTCAGATCCAAAAGGGGATACATGGAGGATGGACCTTGAAATTGATACTTCTCAGCAGATACAAAAAGAAGGAAAATATGTTGTTTCAGCTGTAGCAACTGTGCTCTCTAGATAATATTTGTGGACCAGGTGAATGGATGCCAATGTCAAAACTTCATTCTAAGGTAAACCTTCTTTCTCCCACATATAAGTCTTGGATGAAGCTTGTTGTTTTGTAGTATTTTATTTGATTTGTATGTGAGGCAAGGACACCCTATAGCTTGTTAAAAATGGAAGTGTGTTTATGGATGCAATGGTTCTCTACTTTGGATGCCTCTGTGTCTGTTTTGAATATATCAGCATTTACATTACTAAACAATAGCACATCGAGAATGTACATCATTAAGCCAAAAGATCACACATACAAATACCCCCACCCACAACCCCCCTCTTTACATTACTAAACAATAGCACATCGAGAATGTACATCATTAAGCCAAAAGATTACACATATAGATACCCCCCTCTTTACATATTCGATTAGGGAAAGCATGTCTGCTTTGGCTCCAACTTCAAGATAACATACATTTTGATGGAGAGTTGTGTAGCCAACTTTGTTCTGAAACCCATTAGTTATCCTGAATGGACTGGATCAGTTTTCTCATGGAAGCTTGATAAACCCAGCACTTTCCTTAACAAGGATATGCCTGTTAGGCTAATCACATCCCACTCACTCCTTCCTGCCTATGAGATCATCCAATATTCCAAAGATGACCTTTTTTCCAATGTAGAGGGGCAACATAAGGAATACTGTACTCTTTGGTAATCTGTGCCCCAGAAGGCAGTAGTCCTGTTTGTTCAGTTTGATAGTAAATGTATATTCATATTGTGTCACAAGGCATTTTAATCCTTTGCTTGATGTTCGTCCATCTAATTACTTGACCAAAATCATTTTGTAAAGTCTGTTGTAACTCCCAAGTCCAACAAGTGAATACAACTGTTTGAACATTGCTGTACTCTTCCTTTCTCTATTGAACATGCTGTAACTATTATATTCTGTTTTCCCCATATTTTCTTTGCTCTTCCTTCTTCTACCGAACATGTAGTAACAGTTATATCATGTCATTCTCATATTTGTAATTTTGATACCTATCACATGCAATCAGTCTGGTAACTGACCACAAACAATAATGGAAATTTGGATTATATCCTTCTGCTGTGAACCCAAAGTATTATAGTATCTATTTAGTACTAAAAGAGATTAAAATTCAACTTATACTTCTACTGAATTAGAAAGGTTTGTGGCAAAGATAACCTAATTCAACTTTTCTAGCCCTTCTTTTAGATCTGAGATTGTAAGCAGCAAATGTAGACTTTCCTAATTTGTTTAATATTTGGAGTACGTTCATTCAATTCAAAAGAATTTGCAGAGGATAAAATTGGGAAGACAGGTTACTCATCTGGTTTTTTTTATTTTACAGACCATTCCACGATATTTGTTCCTGAAGACGGTTGGAGGTATAGGGTTGAATCGATTTTTGACAGAGGAGACTCAAATTCATACAGATATTGGTAGATAATCTAATATATTAGAGGTGGATAGTTTAGTAGGCATGATGAATCAAAGAAATTGGAAAAGAAAGATTAGCTGTTAAAATTTGTAATATGCAATTTTAATTGCAGTTTTCTTGTTTTGAAGGATTCGGCCTTCATATAGTATGATTTCTGAAATATCTAATTGTTCCAAACCAGGATTATCACTTGACAGAAAAGCTGTGGTCGAAGCCTGATAGTAAAGAGTTTGTCCAATGCATTGATCATCCATGGCATCACATGAGTATGCTTTATTTTTCTCAACAAAGATTTCCCCTTTTACAGTTCCTACTTTTCAGTGAAGTAGTTCACTGCAACTTCTTTAATAAAGTTTTTAATTTGCAGAACCAGGTGAGCGACATAATGGTTATATTATTTTCAAGGCCAATGGAGGATTGAATCAAATGCGAACAGGAGTAAGTGCCCAAAGGCCTATAGGATATACATGTATCCCGCTTTATAAATGTTGGTTCCAGCATGTTGTCTTGTTTATTTATAAAAATTCATATCCTATAGATTTGTGATATGGTTGCCATCGCAAAGATTATGAATGCGGTACTTGTTATACCAATTTTGGACAATGCTTCATTTTGGGCTGATCCAAGGTGAATGCAATTTCTCTGCCAAGTGACCTCAATTGGGTAATTTAGTTTCTTGAAACATAAAATCTCCTTATATTTATAATGTTTAGTAATATATGATGCTTTTTCAATAGTACAAAAAATGTCAGATCTCACATCTGTTTTAAATTTATGTGATGATCTAGTGAATTCAAAGACATTTTTTATCTCCATCACTTTATTAATATTCTAATGGAAGATGTGCACATTGTTGAGTCTTTACCACCATCTCATAAAAATGTTAAACCATTGGAGAAGCCTCCAATGTCTTGGTCAAAGGTGTGTTAGACACTAGCCTTGTTCTGGTTCATAGTTTTTGATCAATTTTGGAAGAGAGCTTTTTCATACACTAATCTTTGTTCAAATTACTGTTGTATTTTGGTTAAACAGAGCATTGTACACTGTTTGATGTACATGTATCTTTCTACAAGCATGAGATGCTTCCTTTGCTAAAAAAGCACAATGTGCTATACTTCACTCATGCTGATTCTGGTCTTGCAAATAATGACGTTTCTAATTCAATTCAGAAGATCCGTTGTTGTGCCAATTATTGAGAAACTTGCATGAACTCTTCTCACCAAAATTTAGGGAAGGGAACCCTTCATTGCCCTCCATCTCAGGTATGAGGTATCTCATGTTTAAAATTGGAGGTGTCAAAGAATGTGAATATGAGGTACCTTGGTTATTGCTCTAGAACCAGGGATTGATGAATGTTATCCATGCTTTTCTTGCTATGTTTAGATATGAGCAAGATATGCTTGCATTTACAAGATGCATGACAATCTACTTTGATTATTTGTCTTCTGCTGGCAAGCAACTACAATGCCCCAGTGGATAAGTAGATCCATCTTAGCTGTTGGCATTAGCTAATTTGCAAGTATAATAATTGTAAATCCCATGATGGGCTAAAAACCTCCTTATCATGAAGATAGATTAATGAGTCCAAGATCTAAAAAGCCTTAATTGCTATTCAGTCATTTGGCTAAAACCACGTTCTTGTAGGTTTATTACATACTCAGTGACAATCCAAGAGCTACAAGCTACATGGTGGGATATAGTCCAAACTATCCTCGCCACGTGCATTATAGAGCTTCCTCCGTTGTATCATACAAAGAGGATTCATCATTTGTGAGTTACAAAGGAGGATATGCTACATGGTTCAACCACTAAGGAAATGATCCAAATATTTTAGTTGGTGCTATTGTTGGAGGACCTGATCACAATGATAACTTTGCAGATGCAAGAGACAACTATGAGCAAACAGAACCTACAACCTACAACAATGGCCCAATGGTCGAAAGTTTAGCTAGACTTCAAGGTGGAAATGCTGGAGACAACCAGCTTCTCCCAGGTATTATTGTTTTATAGGATGGAATTAATTTGGTTTCAGTTTGTTTCAATGATGTTGATGGTGATGCTTTTAATGGTTGTTCTTATGGCAGTGATTGTGCCAAAGCCCGGATCAGATTCAGGATCTTCTACTCCAACTACAATTCCAAAGCCAAAGCCAAAGCCCTCTCCTGCACCTAAACAGAGTTCTCTTCCTACTTCCCCATAGAGTAAGTCCTCTGAATCTTAAATTTTGGCCACCACAATTCAACTTCAGTAGGAATGAGCCAAGGGTAAAAATAATGTAGTGCCACATAAATAAACAAACTCAATCCTGGACAAACAGGGGAAAATCAATGATAGTTTTGGTTTTTGCAATTAAATCTATATTAAAAATAACATATTAGTTCATCGACTTCTTATGTTTTATTGTTTTACCTTAATTTTTTTGTACTTAGTGGCATTTTACAGAAATAAAATGTTTGTTTGTAAATATTTGAGAAAAGAACTAATTTTTTTTTATTGTGCTATGAAAATACTAATTTTCATCCAATAATGTGGGATGAATCTATGCAACTCCTGCTATAATAATGACTTGGTGATTATTCAATACAAAAATAGTAGTGATGCTGCTTTATTGTTAACAATCTGCAGAAGATGTTAGGCTGGCTATCTCGTAGAAGCTCACGACTTCTTGGAGTCAGTCAGGAACTACTTATTACAGATATGTTGCATCTATCACAAATAGGACTCCACACCATACATTGACAGCTATTGGCCTCTCTATCCAAAGATTGTATGGTCCTTTATGGGGTCTCTCCAAACTAGATGCCAATAATACGTATTCATTTCCTAAGTGGTTAAAGTCACTCTCTCTTGGTCAAAGTATGGATTTTGTGTACATTCATGCTGCTCCTGCAACGACCATTTCCCTTGCTAATTATCATATGATTTGATCAATTTCCATTCAATCCAATAATAACAACGAGAGCCTAAGAATAATTTGTGATGAGATTGTTTGTCATGCACCTCTTCCATTATACTATGGCGTCTCCCTTGTTTGGATGTGGTCTTCTTGGGCATGGAAGCACTTCCTAGAATATACCAAAATCAATAGAACCTTAGATTTTTGGAATTCTAGATCACCAAAAACTACGGAACCATATATCCTTGAATTCTCTAGTCTTCTTGTAACATTTAAATTCTAAGTTTATTCATGTAACTTGTAATTTTTTTATCCTTGGATTCCAAAACCCTAAATCTTTAGAGGTTTGGATTGTAGATCTTGTATATCTGCCAATTTCCTAGGTTTGAACACGTAAACTCCACTAAAAGTTAAGTGCAGCAAATATATTTTCTTCGTAAGGACCATATGATCATGTAGTGCTTATTGCACAGTTTTTCTCTCCCTTGATATATCTCAAAGAATTTTTGACATGAAGAAAAGTTTTTGGCACCAAGATGTTTGAGACAAATGTGAACAAAGTTGTCACTTCAGCTTCATACGGTGAAAGTGGAAGCTTGTCTTCACCTCCACCAACTCATGTCTCAAGGTGAACTGAACTGATGATAGCATGATTGCATTATTGGTCACATAGAATATATGGTAGATTACAATTAGTCTCTGATGTAAATAAAAAAGGGCATTAGCCTGAGGGAGCATGAACCATTGTAAGTTTTATATATAATAACATTTTCCTTTCATTTTGAAAGACACAATGAAAGGTATAAGTTTTGTTTAGATTTCAAATGTTTGTATACTAGTGTATAATTTATTGAAGAATTGGTGCATATGATGGTTTACCTTATGATTTCCTTGAAAGTGACATGGGACCAGTTGTCTCTTCCTCCCGCCAATTTTCAATAAGTAAATGTGATCATGTAGATATGATTTTGCACTGTAGTAATAGATATAATAATTGAAAATTTGATTTCTCAAGTACGGTAGTCGCTTCTTGTTGAATATATGTGTAAAGTGATAGAACTACAATAGAAAAGATTTCCTTTTGAAGTAGCATAGGTATTCTCATTGGAAGGAAAAAGATATAGACGAGGAAGAAAGACGTAGGCAGGGAGGTTGTCCACTGACTCCTCATGAGACGGACCTTTTTCTAAAGGTGCTAGGCTATCCAGCTGCAACTAAACTTTATATAGTAACAGGGGAACTTTTTGGCAATGGCAGTTTAGAATCCCTCAAGAAATCGTTTCCCAATGTGTACTCACATGCAACTCTTGCAACTGAGGAGGAACTTGCCTCAATCAAATAGTTTCAAAATAGATTGGCAGGATTGGATTACATAATGGCTTTGGCACAGAGTATATATATTTATTCCCCATTCACCTCTCTCAACATTAGCACAGAATATATATTTATTCTCCATTTTTTTTTCTCACTTCAATGTTGCAATTTTTTTTCTTGCTTACGCGCTAACAATTACCTTAACGACGTATTATTGCACCTTTCTTGAGGCAATTGCTAGTTGGTATTAATTTGATTCGTCATATATTTTGGTATTAAAACTTGTTTGTTTGGTGGTTCACATCAAGTAAACGGAGTTTACATTGGATCCGATGTAAGTGTTTCGAGACTTATGTATTTTATAAAAAGCTATAATGGACTAGACGAAATCGCACTTACAATTTACAGTAAATAATATTAACGACTCTCTGTTTGCTGTTTGCAGGAAGGTGTCAGAGATTTTAGGTCTTATCCTGCTGGATTAAGGGACGTAATAAACTATACGGAGCACCGCTACAACAACCCTCCCGTCTACATCACCGAGACAGGTAAGCAACTTTTAATGTTCAATCATTGGTTTTACCAATATTATGTTCTGTAAAAGAATATGGCTCTGATCATTACAAGACAACATGAATCTTGAACAGGGTATGCAGATTTCGACAATGGCACAACCCCGCTTGAAGAAGCATTGCATGATTCTAGGCGAGTGGATTACCATTATCAACATCTATCATACCTACTTGAAGCCATAAGGTGCGTGCAACATACACTCATATTTGTTATTGTTTGACCTTGCCATGTGCAGTATGGATTACTGATGAGTGCTTTGCAATTTGATAAACTGAATTTCAGGGAGGGAGCGACCGTCTGAGGTTATGTGGTTTATGTGGTTTGTTCGCTTTTGGACAACTTTGAGTGGGCGAGTGGATATAACCTACAATTTGGTTTATATTATGTTGATTATAACGATAACTTGAAGCGATATGCCAGGGAATCTGCCAACTAGTTTAAACACTTGCTCAAGTTATAAAATATTTATTCCTCGACGATGTACACTGTAGCATCTCTCCGATCTTTCTGTGCGTACCCCTGTTCTTATCCCCCACACTTTCACCTTCACTTTAAAAAATACCATTCTTTCTTTCTCAAAGTCGTAATAAAAATTCTGTTTTAATAGAAACATTTGTTTCTACATGGCAGTTGTAATCAAAAATCTGTTTTAATAGAAACATTTGTTTCTACATGGCATGTGTAATAAAAAATCTGTTTTAATAGAAACATTTGTTTCTACTTCCGATTAAATACTCAGATGTTTTTTAATGCCATCTTTTTTTAAATGATGAAATAGAAAGCCTTTTTCAAAAGTTGTAAATGTTTGTAAAAATTTAGGCATCTCCAGTGAGGTGGGGGAGATGGGATAAAATAAAACTTGGACATTTAGAAGGGAAATCTCTTTCCAAAGGTTAAATAAACTGAATTTGAATATGTAATTTATTGTTGTTTTATATATACCAATTATCATAGATTTAATGGTGGTTTTATAGTTTGGAGAGCTAGAGTATTTTAACTATTTTGTGGCGCATATATTTTATCCAAGTGATGTACACTTGTCACTAAAAATATGTCAAAATTTCAAAAGAGTTAAAATCAATCAAAAGTAAAATATTACGATGATTACTTTATTTTGTATTTTAAATAATTTAACAATGTTCAATTATTTTAGATTTCAATCATAAATCAATGTACTTCATAAAAAATAAAAGATAAAATTATAATTGAGTTTATAAAAAAGGTAAAAGAAAAAATTTAAAAATTTCACATAAGTAAATTGATAATTCTCAAGCCGAGTTTGACTTTGATTTTCCCATGTTTAAATACCAAACAAGTTGTTTTTATTTATTTTTGTTCAATGAAGATTCACTTCAGTAATATAGTTTGTATCAAATGATTGGTCATATAATTTGAGCTCACTTGGGCCAGTGGAGTTTCACCTCTTTTTCTTCTACATGCAACAAATATTGGGATAGATATTGAAACTCCATCACTTGATATTGGTTGACATTGATACACTGATCATATTGTATTTCCAAATAACATGGCATAAGAAAATAAGATTTCAATAGATTCCTTGTTTCTTCTTTCGAGTGAATTAGAGAGATGTAGTTTAGCTCCTTTTGGGTGTCTCAATTATCTCATTAGAAGCAGTTCCACCCTAGCTTAAAAATACGGTAATAAAAAATAGGCATTAAATACCTCATTCAAATGAGGGTATAGAGAATTATATACAAAGTTAATTTGAATTCATAGCTAACTTCATTTAATGACATTTATTTTTCCATATGAGAAATCTTATGATGACTTGCTAACTAACTTTCAAGCTCATGAGATGCACAAAAGTATTATTATTACCTTAGTTATGTGTTCAATCTATGACATATTCATAATGACATGCAACATGTTTACTATGGACAATTTCTAGCCAACTGTCTTAGTGACTACTTCGAGATGACTATTAAGAGAAAAAGAAGAATAGAGAATAAACAATAACTAAGTAGATGTGAGATGAATCTTGGGAGGAGGATGGGAAAGAAATTTGGTATTTTTTGTTCCCATCATTTCTTTGCTGGGACACATATTCTAAGTTCAACATTACGGGGTGTAACTAGGGATCCACTACGAATAGCTTGGCTCCACATATTAGCTAGTAGTCAAGGCCACTTCTTGATGTGGTTGAAAGATCATTTCTCTTTCATTTCATAATGAGATAATTCTACGTATAATATTATATATAGAGAGAGTGATGTCATATAGGCCCAGGGCACATGGAATAATCTCGTTAGGTATCAGGCACTAGCTCAGGTATTGGATGTGAAAGAAGCAAGGAACGTAAAAGCGTGGCCCACCTTGCTTTCTTTAAAAGTCGTGAACCGACCGTTGATTTTTTGAAATGGAAGATCAATGATTGAAGGCCATGCATATGATTGCACACCTAAGTATTGGATAGGTCACAAAGCTATGATCAATTTGGATATATTAGTATAGAACCAAAGTTGGTTGTCTCATCAGGGAAGGAGTTGTTAGTGTCTCGTTCGAGGCGAGTTCCTGATTCCTCTTAATTTGGACGACAAATACCATAGGACTGCAATCAAGTGACTTAAAGCTGTAATTGAAATCTTGGTAATCATGATTCCCGTACGTGGGTTGCGTCAATACCATTTCATGTTAAAGCATATAATACCCATGAGAAGGAAACACATGATATCAAATAACATTATCCTCCAAATGAGCGTGCTCAAGAATGTTTAGTGGGAGTGATATGTACTATAGCGTTAATCGATAGCATCACAAGAAAACATTGTTTCCTCCAAAAGGACACATAAGAATATTTGCACTCTGCTAAGACTTATGGAAGAAGGGTCGAAGTATCAAAGAAGAATCCAAAAGCTAATAACTCTTTTTGATCATTTGAAAATTCAAATCTTGCTAGCTAAAACAATGATAGTAAGGGACATTGAGATAACCTAATCAACAAAAGAGGAGGAACAAAATGGCTTTGTGCTTTATACCAAAGAAGTAAAAACCCGCGAGTAAGAGTGCAGGATGATCTAAGAATTCATTTGAATACTCCAACGTGTTATAAATGGTTTTAATATGTTTGCAAGTCCCTAATTTCAACTTGCAAAAACTTGTAGTTATTGGAACCATATTTCTATTGGTTCAAAGAGAGCCCATAATGGAGGTCGTATATGAAAGTTATAGGGTTAGGGTTTATATATACTAGAATGTTTTCCTCCTAGGGAATTTATTTTTTTATTTACAAATTGTAGAATATTTCTTACATTTATAAGGACACATATTCTAAGTTCAACATTACGGGGTGTAACTAGGGATCCACTATGAATAGCTTGGCTCCACATATTAGCTAGTAGTCAAGGCCACTTCTTGATGTGGTTGAAAGATCATTTCTCTTTCATTTCATAATGAGATAATTCTACGTATGATATTATATATAGAGAGAGTGATGTCATATAGGCCCAGGGCACATGGAATAATCTCGTTAGGTATCAGGCACTAGCTCAGGTATTGGATGTGAAAGAAG
>LPNX011109688.1:135135-172912 GCA_001517045.1 Pseudotsuga menziesii
CATGACCTTCAGCAGAGAGAGACTGGGCTTGAAAATACCTGTCCCTTCTAACAAAACCAAAATTGGTGCCTTACATCATTGAAACAATGACTTCTACATAGGAGATATCCCATCAAGGTCTTAGGCCTATAGCCGAACAGACACACAAAAAAACAGACAGAAAGAACAAATATTGCTGCAACCCATACAATGAGCAGAACTGCTCAGAGAAAAACAGATACCCGAGGTCACTCCAAAGGGCGATCCTCTCGTGGGGGCGGCATGTCAGTTGCAGGAGATTTTGTCGGAGTAGTCCCTGGGTTGGATAATTCGGAACTCGGGTTGGCAAGCATGTTTTGCGCGATTATTCCAGAAGCCTAAACCCAACTGCACTCTCTTGTTGTCCACACCTGATGATATCCAAGGTATCACAAATTCCCTGAGCAGCTTGAATTTTTCCTTGGATGTCCCTGGCAAGCAAGATGCGTGCCGTCCAGAATGGATTTGGAAGCAGTGGGCACCCCATAATTGCCTCGTACTCCCAGATGAGGTCAATTTCCATTATAGCTATGAATGCTTCAATGGCCGATGGCGTCTTCGCCATATACTAATCACCCCAATTGAACAGGGTAGCAATCAAGATTTTTCTGCTAGGGGGTGGCATTGATTCATCCATTTCACTTGGAGAGGCTTCATTGGGGTTGACACCCTGATTGGGACCTCGCGCTCTGGTGCAAGCCCTCCATAGTCACGTCATGATGAAAGCATGCAGGCAATAAAAGAACAGGAGCAGGAATATGAACAGAGCCTCGAATGATGCCATGGAATCCATCGAGTGCATATAAATAGGGCCTTCCATGGCCGAAATCCTCCTCCCACGGCCATCCTCCTTAACTCTCCTCAAGCTTGCCATGATGGTCTACCATTCTCCACACTTGATCAGATCTCTTACCGTTTGCAAATGATTCGGAGCCTTAATTTTTGCAGAGGGCCAAAGGATATGGGAATCTGCCATGGATATCGATCTATCTAGTTCAGAGGTAAGTACAGTACCAGTTCATCCTACTTTCCTCCCTTCCCACAGATCCGAATTCAAGGCATCCCTAGCAAATGATATAAAGCCGATCCCACAAGCCTGGCTTGAAACAACCCTGCAGAGCTTCCACGTGATCTGTACCGGGTCCGCGTGTTAAGGCATAAAAAACCATGGATTTACCACGTGTTAAGGGGAGAGTTGCCGTGGGTTAAGAAATGCTTTGAAGTGCCCCACATGGTAGTCAAAAACTCTCCCAACTCACTGTATTAATCACCGAGACATTCACGGGCCCTCTCCTGGGTATCGGCTCACCGTCAGTTTTCCCTCCTTTATAGGTCCGGAGCCAGCTGTCATTCACATGCATCATGTGATACATGTTACCACTACCCTCGCATCATCCTCTACCATCTTTGAACATCGAAGCTAGATTTGATGGGTTTTTTCGCCAGCCTCGTCTTCCTCTACATGGAAGGACAGACTGCTCTCCACCCCTGCGTCAGCCATGGTGTCCGCCACCCTATTCCCTTCTTGTTTAACATGCAACAACAAAATAGTTTCCTCTCCTGTAAGTATTTGCCTAAGACTCTTAACCTGCTTTCCCATTTCCAATTCTTTGAATCTTGGGTCGTTGAGGCGCCCACTTGGAGTCTGCAAGCAATGTTAATGATGATCTAGAAATCTCCCTCAACAACCAGAGTCATCTTACCAGTTTGCATTACCGATTTCAACCCGTTGATTAATCCTTCAAGCTCGGCCATGTTATTCCTGTTGGTTTCGATGAAGCCCCAGAACAAACTGATGATATCCCCTTCAAATTTCTGATAACACCACCAAATCTAGCAGGTCTTGGGTTGCCTTTGGCTGCTCCATCCACATTGAGCTTGAAAGTCCCATCAGGGGGAGCATGCCAACAGTTCAGGATGGAGACATGCACCGACGGAGATCGAGCTATCGAGTTATTGGGAGGTAATTCCTTGATCCCTAGATCATGCAAAATAATTCGCTCATTTCCCTCAACTAAATATTCTTCCATATCTCTTCTTGTTTTCTGGCTTTGTTCTTGAAGGTTTGTTTGTTTCGAGTTTTCCATATTTCCCATATTGTGAAACCGGGCAAGAGTTCCCATAGGCGGTTCACAATTTTTTTTTTTAAATGTTGATAGGCCAATCAGCTATTGTGATGTTTGGTCGCCCCCTTTGCCTGTGGTCTTTTCTAAATATTTACGCTCCTTTCTCCCATAAGGAATTGGCCACTCTGCATTCATCCAGTAGGTAGTTTATGGACTCATTATTTTCTTTGCACATGCAGCATCGCAAAGGGCCGTGGAATCCCCTTATCTGTAGGTTGTCCCAATTTAGGATGTGCCGTTTGATAACTAACCAGTAGAAGACAGAGACTTTGGGCCACCATCCACCTTTCCAAAAAATTTCCCACTTGGCTTCTGGAACATTATTCTGTGTGTTGGTTAGCAGTCTTAGGGATTCTTTAGGATTAAATTTGCCTAAATTTGAATAACCCCATCTCATCTTATCAGGGTCCTCATTCCTGGATATCCTTTTCTCGTAGAGCTCCGATAAAAAAAAATCAGTATCCTCCCCTAGTGCTTTAGCATGCCACTCACTTCTTTCCTTCCATCTTCTGAACATCTGGTCTTCATTATCATTATCCCAGAACTCCGCCACCTTTTTCATGGCATTATTTTGGAGAAAGGTACGCAACAAGGGAGTGTCTTCCCCACAAGAGATGGTTGGTTCCTAGTTCAGCGCTTCACTTGCAAATCTTGCATTTTGTCCATTCTGAACTTCCCAAAAGCTATGCTTTTGAACCAATCCCATGTTTTCCTGGGCATTCTTCCAGATGCTAGAGCCTCGTGGGTTTTCTCCAAACTGGACTAGGGATTGATGAGGCCATTGTGGCGCATATTTCAGATGCCACAGTTTAGCCCATGGTTCATCTTCATAATTCACCCATCTCCACCAGATTTTTGCACTCATAACTTTGTTGTTATCAAGTGGGTCTCTAAGGCCTAATCCTCCCACTGCCTTTGGGGTGCAAATGGTTTTCCAATCTACTAAAGGCCATTTTCTATTATCTCCTGTTCCCCCCCACAAGAAGTTCATCTGAATATTTCTTATTTTGTTGATGATGGACTTCGGGGCTGCCGGCACTGAAAAGAGGTAGATGGGCATAGCCTAAAGAACAGATTTTACCAGGATTAACCTGCTCAGAAAATTGAGGGCTCTGAAAGTCCAAAGACTGAGCTTTTTGTTAATTTTGTCCACCAGCTCTTTCCAAGAGATTTGTTTGATAGTCGATTCTGCCATTGGTGCTCCCAGGTACTTGGACGGTAGGCTGCCTTCTGAAAACTCCAGAATCCTGAGTATATTTCTCTTGGTTATCCTAGGGGTGTTGAAGAAGTAGGTCTAATATTTTTCTTTGTTAATTTCTAGGTCACTAGCTTCTAGGAAGGTATTCAGGAAATCTTTGATTCCTCTGGCTTCGTGCATCGAGGATGCGCCATCAACATGTTATTGTCCACAAACTGTTGGTGGGTCTGGGTTCCATCGCATCTGTTAGGGATAATCCTTGGATTCTGTTCGTAGCTCTCCTGTTCTTGAGCATCCTGCCCAGTCCTTTTGGCGCAATTATGAAGAGGAAGGGTGATAAGGGGTCCCCCTATCTAATTCCACGAGTCGCATTGAAGGGACTCGAGGGGGATCCATTAATCAAGATAGAGAAAAAAGCAGAGGAAACCATATTCATTATCCAGTTAGTCTATTCCTCTGCGAAACCAAAAGCTTTCAAGATACCTGCCAGGAATTGCCAATTCAATTTATCATAAGCTTTTGAAAGGTCCAGTTTTAAAAGCATACGTGGAGTTCTAGTTGCTTTGAGGGAATGGATAGTTTCGTGGACCAGAATAATGCCATCCAGGATTTGTCTTCCTTCCACGAACCCGGCTTGCTCTGGAGAGATGATAAGAGGAAGGAGCGGTTTAAGACGATTAGCTATTACCTTGGAGATGATTTTGTAGATCACATTACACATGGCGATCGGTCTTAATTTGCTTGGGTCCTCTATTCCACTTTCTTTTGGAGTGAGGGCTAGGAAATTCGAGTTAAGAGCTCTGAGAATGCTCCTAGATTTCCTAGAGTCCTCCACTAGGGCCCATATTTCTTCTTTCAACCATTCCCAGCCAGCGTGAAAAAAGTTTGAGGTGAAACCATCCGGACCTGGTGCTTTATCTTTAGCCATCTGTTTAACAGCATTTTCAACCTCTACCATCTCGATGGCTTTTCTGAATATTTGGTTATGGTCCTCCATGATGAGCTTGGGAATGTGACTTAGCAACTCTCTTTGAGCTTCCTCTCTCTCTCTCTCTCTCCAGTTCCTGAAGGATCTTGGCGAAGTACGAGTTCAGGGTGGTCTCCAGATCTTCTTGGGATTTTGCGATGATTTCGTCCTCCTTTTTCAGTCTATCCATCTTGTTTCCTTGTCTGTGTTGAATGGCCACTTTGTGGAAAAAACTAGTGTTTCGCTCCCCTTCTTGGAGCCATTTAATTCGAGAATTTTGGTTCTAGTAAACTTCCTCTTGTTTCTCTCTTTGATTGAAGTCCTGCAGCAAAGTCTTTTCCTGGAGCCTCAATTCTTCTGCATAACCGTTGATCATTACATGTGACTGGTGTTGCTTGATCTTGAGCTCTAAAGCCTGTTTTTCATGGAATATGTTGTTGAAGGCCTCCTTATTCCATTTTTTGATGTGGTCTTTAAGTATTTTAAGCTTATGTTGAAATTGATACATACGAGCGCCCCTCATAGGAGGGGAGCTATCCCACCATTCCTTGAGTTTCTCTTGGAAGTCCGATTGGAGGAGCCAAAATTTCTCAAATCTGAATGGTCTACGAGGGTTGACTCCAACATTGTCCCATTCCATACAAATGGGTCAGTGGTTCGACCTTGACATTGGTAGGACAACCGCTTTGAGGTTTCCCCCCACCATCATGATCAATTCTGAGAGCAGGAATCTGTCCATTCTGCATGCTATTCCTCTGTCTCCTCTCTGCTTGTTGTTCCATGTAAAAATACCATTGGAAGTTCTAACATTAATCAGGTCCAAATCATTAATGGTGTTATTGAAGAGAGTAATTACAGCATTTAGATTCTACCTCCTTTCTTTTCATCGAGGCTTCTTATCAGGTTAAAGTCCCCTCCAATAATCTAGGCTTTGTCCTTAACTAGAGTTTTTAGGTCTATGAGGGATTCCAAAAATTCAGGTTTCTGATTTGCCCTCAGGGGACCATAAATGTTGGAGATGAATCACCTTATTCTAGTCCCAAGGATGTGGAATTCAGCTGAGAGAGTACATGTGGTGGCGAGAAAACCCGATAAAAGTACCACATGAGGGTTCCATAGGATTCCTAGACCACCTGCCGCTCCTCTGGCGTCGACTACAACCGACTCGTAGCCCTTCCATACTTTTTGAGCTATACTTGCAAGTTCTTCTCCTGAGCATTTTGTTTCTTGCAGGAACACATACACGATTGATATACCTAACTCAGACAACAAATATTTTACGGATCTAAAACTAACAGTCAAGAACTGGGCTTATGATATCCATAGTAAATCCACCTTACAGTTTTAAAACAAAATGCCTAACATTTCACTGCATCAAATCTTCCCTTTCCAAAGACCAGTATTAATCCCATCTATGATGGTAGCCGAGTATTAATACAGTATAGTAACCGGATCTAAAATGAATCCAAACCAAATACATGCATTATATTATATTTTTTATCCACAATTTAAGACTAAACTTACTCCACAGAAATTGCAAGACCCTATGGGTCGTAACAGATTAAACAATTTAAAAATATCAATGTTAAAAGATTTCGCTCTCGTGACCTCATGGTCATAATCCCATTCAAATGGAAACCATTGATTATGCAAAGAATAAACACAACTAATCATTTCTAAATAAAATATGCAGTTAGCTAACAGGATCTACATAGAAACACTAAACCATCATACAAGTTAACAATATTTTTTTTTACTACAGAATTCCTATGTAAACTGAACCTAGATATCTTTAAGCAAACAATCGTATCAAAACATACACATGGTAGTAAGACCATCGAAGGATGGAAACCAATATTTAAAACGAAGGAATATAGAAGTATAACCATAGATTCACTCATAACAAGAAATGCAAATACCCTAAGGGTCGTTTCAATTCATTTATACATTAAAAACAAATATCAAAATGATGTACACATATAGGGTGTGGCTGTAAGACCATCCATGATGGCTTCCACCATTGTTATTTAAACCCTAAACAAATTCTAATTATAGAGTAAGCGAAGTGGTGGTAAGTCCATCCACGATGGCACCCACAATACTAACGCAAGTACTAAAACAAGCCCTAATGCACATAAAAACAATGTGAAGTAGAGAGGCTATAAAGCCCTCCATAAATCATAGCTTAAACCCTAGGGGTTTAAAAACAATTTAAAACTTATCTTGCACATAGCTAGAGTGGTTTCCCTCCTCTCGGATCCATTTGCTCAGGATTTTAGTACCTGCATCAAACCACAAAATATTTAGCGACTGTGAAAGAAATTCCTTAAATTACAAAAAGAAAACTAGAGTTATGGTTTTTGGTTTATTTACCTAGGCGTTCTAAGACACGAGCCTGGGAGGAGGTGACCCGATCGCCTTCCTCGCCGGTGCTCCCAACCTACAAAAACACATAAGTTGCAGTCAAAACGACTTTGAAAAATAATATTGTAAACAAGTTAAAAACATTAAGTCTCCTTACCTTGTGTGAGTTGCAGAGAGGGCCAGGGGTCGGCTCCTCCGAGGTGACCCTTATTCCTCCTCTTCCTGCACAAAAAACACAATGCAGTGTCAGCTACAGTAAAACCATTAACGAAAACCTTCTAATAAAAAAATTGTAGCTTTAAATCAAATTTTCACCTGATGAAGGGCAACATCGAAGCCAGAGTTGGTGGCCAAGGATTTTGAAAGTGAAACCACATGTTCCAGATGGCCAACGAAGCCATAAAAAATGCAAGAATACCTTGGGAAGAAACCAGTTATAGTGCCATCAAAAACCATAGCAGCGATTACACCAGAAAACCCAACAAGTTTCCATGAACAGGGAAGAGCTCAACACTCTCTCCCACGAACCAAACAAACCAAGAATGAAGGGTTCGGACAGGAAAAAAAACACATTAAACTCTTTGCAACCCTAGTTGCAGAACCATACAAGTGGACAGCTGAGATAAGATCTCGAAGCTAGTGTGGGAATCCTGGCTGCATTGTCAACTCGCAGTGAGGACAACGCTTTTAAGACCCAAGTCAACTCAAGTACAACTCATTAAACCACAACCAGAGGTAATCATGGCTCATAATCATTGCTCGAGCCATTAAAACTATGGTAAGAACCGCATCACATACAAACCATTTCCATATAACCATGTACAACCTTTTAAACCAACGATATATATTTATATTAACTTTGCAGACCATGGCATAACACCATATCGAATATCCATTGTTCAAACCTTACCTTATACCCTTCATGCCTTAGGACCAAGGTCCTTTCTTTTACTACTTTATTACATTGCGCTATGGTAAGTCATGTAGTTCCCATAACCCATATTACATTTGGAAGGTGAGTTCAAGACTATGGTAAAGGCTCCCAAGCCTTGGGGTTAAGTAAGGCCCTAGTAAAACACAAGACAAGAAACTAAAGCAAGTATTTTTTTTTTTAAACATCCCCATCAGGTGTGGTTGTACGCAGTGGTTAGAACTCTGCCATTACTGCAGCTGGCGAACCTAACATAGGCAGCATAATCATGTAATTAACTTTACATAACATCATTAATTAAACTCACAAATAATAATGCTTGCTAGAATTGTATGAAGAGTTCTAGTTAAATGTGTGCTTTTTTTTTATTTACGAATTTTGAGGTGAGTGACATTACTCTCCTCTCATCATCGCTTGGTCAATATAAGTAAACTCATCCTCCTTTCCATCCTTCCTTCACTTCCGCATGAGAAGATTGTAATACTCTCTTCTTTCAAGTCTATCTTGTATATGTGCCACTATAACTTAAAAAAAATATGTGTTTTCACTTTCTTGGTAAAAAATCTTCAAATCACACAAACCAATGAATAGGTAATGGACCAACTTGAGATTGAAAAAAAAAAAGTGTTGTTGGCTTTGTAATCTCTTTTTATAGGATTGTTTCATCCTATTCATCTACTTTTTGTTTTCATTTTATTATAAAATAATATAATTACTTTCATCTTAAAAATAAAATAAATATTCAAAATTATAAAGAAAAAAAATCATATTATTTTGAATTTTTATTTTATTTAAAATCGTATTAATTTAAAGAAAATTAAATTTTTTATTTAAAATCATATTAATTTGAAGAAAATTAAAATTTTTATTTAAAATCGTATTAACATGAATAATTTTTATTTATTTATTTAAAGTAGTTTTAATTTAAAGGAAATATTTTTATATTTTAAATAATATTAATTTGTACGAAAATTTTTATTTGTCTATAAATAAAATCTTAAAAAAATAATAACTATTAAAAATAATAATAAAATATTTCAAATCATATTAATTTGACGAGAAAACACTTACAATATACCTACTAAAAGTAGGTATAACAATAATTAAAAGTTAGTGACCTCGTATTCTCAATTTGGGGCTATCTATGTTCAAGACTGCTCGTATTCTCAATTTGGGGCTATCTATGTTCAAGACTGCTCATCTATTTGTTGTGGGAAATTTTTTTAAGCTAATGTATAATCTTTTAGCTTTAATAGGAATGGAATCAAATCAAATTTACAATATCTATGTTTGCCTGTGTGCAAATATGAGTAAATGGCAATTTTGTGTTCACCTATAGAGTAAATGTAGTAATTTAATTTTTTTATTGTTTGATATAATTTTGTTATTCTAGAGACAAAGGGATGACATGAAGGATATATTTTAATATTTATGAGTGTAAATTGTTTGAAGTTCTTTATTACTTTAAAATTCAAAATTGTGAGATCATAGGGAAGTACCTAATCAAAATAAAGATTAAAAAGTATTATAAAGAAAAAAATTATGATCTATAATATTCTCTTTGGTTATGTACATATAGGTGTATCACAATTTTCTAGTTAGCATACAGATGAATGAATGGATGGTTATTTAACTTTGTTAAATGATAACTAAACTAATATGTTTATGGGAGGTTTCTCATTACGGTTGTTTACGGGAAGTTTCTCATAATGGACATAACCAACAACGGTTTACTCATGCAACTTCTTTCATAAAGTATATAGTGCATGGTTGGGATACGTAATGTAATGAGTTGTCTGAGAGGTTGAGGTTATTCATGTAATCTCTCCTTCATTAATAAGCTTCAATACTTTTCCTGTGTGGATGTCTCCCCTCTGGGTTTTTACCACATTAAATTCTAGTGTTTTAATGGTGTTATTTGATGTGTAACTTGGTTGATTTGTCTTCAATATATTCACAAGTGGTATTCGAGCCCGCGTGAAGAGAGACGTTGGATTTGAGGAGAAGACGTGAAGAAGAGGGAAATAGTGAAGACTGGGAAGGTCGTGAGAAATCTCGCTGGAGAATTGTCCTGAAGAGGCACGCGCATGGAGAAAGAAGCGTGGAGAAGATTCATGAAGAAGCTCGTGGAAGAGCGAACCCAAGCATGGAAGAGTGTTGTTGCATGGACAGCTAGAGGAGAGTCGAGACCCACGCTTCTTGGACGGCTAGAGGAGAGTTGTGTAGGAAGCAGGATCATGGAGAAATTGGCATTATACCTACCAAATCCCACTGAGAAGATTGAATATTCGATGTTGAAACCCGCTATGAACAAAAATAACTCAAACCCGCATGGAGGAGAGCTTGCTGCTACTGAAAGACAAGCCCACGAGCACCGCATAGAGAAGAAGACCGGTTGTGGAGGAAAGAAACTCACAGTTGGTGAAGAGATACCCGTGAAAGAGAATCTGTCAGAGTGCTGGTGAGGATATATATGCCATGTAAGTTTGATTATATATGTGTAAGTTTGGTCATATATATATATTTAATATTTTAACTATCTGAACGGTGGAGAAAAATGAGGGTTAGCTCGTAACCTTCTAAGAGAAGGAAACACGTGGAGGTGGATTCTTGCTTTTTGGGTGATATATATATATATATAATAACAATAGAATTTCAACATTGATCCATTTATTTGGAAGAATATACTATTGTTTATTTGGAAAAAAAATAGAGAAATTAAAAAAGTTCAGCAATGTCTAGCACAAAGTTTGAAATTGAAAAATTTAATGGTAAAAACAATTTTGAACTATGGAAATTAAACATGCGGGGTCTATTAGTTCAGCAGGGGTTATAGAGAGCCTTAGACGAAAAAAGAAAAAAACCTCTAACCATGACAGATGATGAATGGAAGGATTTAGATGCTAAAGCGCTAATCAAAGTTCGCTTATGTCTTGCGAATGGTGTGTTGTTCAACATTATTGGAGAAACATCAGCAACAAGCCTATGGAACAAGTTAAAAAGTTTGTATATGACAAAATTAGTAACAAACAGAATTTACTTGAAGTGGGAACTATACGGTATGAGAATGAAAGAAGGTATAAAGATAGCAAATCATATGAATGTTTTTAATACTCTTATTTTTCAGTTGAGTAGTATGGATGTTAAAATTGATGATGAAGATAAAGAAATCAATCTCTTATGAACTTTACCTGAGTCTTTGGGTCAAGTAGTTTCTTCCATTGGCCTTAGTACAACTGATACTTTAGAATGTGACAATGTGGTTGGAGCATTATTGTCTAAGGAATTAAGGAAGAAAACTACTCTTGAAACCTCTTCGCCAAAATGTTTGGTTGTTAGAGGACGATCCAAAGAGAAAGGAGAAAAGTCAAGAGGTACTTCCAAGTCTAAATCGAAGGGTAGAAAGAGAAAATAAAAATGTCGGTAATGTAACAATATTGGTCGTCTCAAGAAGGATTGTTGGAAGAAACAAGAATACAAGAAGGATAACTCCAAGTCAGAGGAAAATTCAATTAAGTCTTTTGATTCGGGTATGATCAATGAGGTTTTGTTTGTTTGTAATATTTTTGAATATAATGAGGAATGGCTATTAGATGTCGGTGCTTCACACCATATTTGTCCTCATAAAGATTGGTTTGCTTTCTATCAAACAGTTAATAATGGAATAGTTCTTTAAGGAGATAATCATTCATGTAAAACTATTTGTGTTGGAAGTGTTAAAATTAAAATGTTTGATAGCTTTATAAGAACACTTAAAATTAAAATGTTTGATGGATTTATAAGAACACTTACAAATGTTAGACATGTACCTGAGTTAAAGAAAAATTTAATTTCTTTGAGAGTGTTGGATTCTTGTGGTCATAAGTTTACATGTTTGAATGGAACTCTAAACATTTATAAGGGTGCTTTAGTGGTCATGAAGGCATAGAGAACATGAAACCTTTACAAATTGATTGGAAGAACTCAAGTTAATGGTACTGCGTTAGTATCTAAAGAAGAGTCAGGGTCCACTCAATTATGGCATCAACATCTTGGTCATATGAGTGAAAAAGGACTTCAGGTATTAATGAATTGTAAATTTCTTCCAAATTTGAAAACTCTGAATTTGATGTTTTGTAAACATTGTATATTTGGAAAGCAGTGTAGAAAAAAATTCAAAGCAGGTAGTCATATTAGTAAAATTGTTCTTGACTACATTCATTATGATTTGTGGGGTCTGTCTACTACCATTTCCTATGGGGGAGAAAAATAGTATGTATTATTTGTAGATGATTTTTCTAGAAAGGTTTGCTTTTCTATGTCCTAAAAAGAAAAACTGATGTCTTTAACACGTTTAAACAATTTAGATTTATGGTGGGAAAAAGAATTGGCATGACAATTAAGTGTTTAAGAACAGATTTAATGGAGGTGAATTTACCTCTTTAGAGTTCGAAAAATATTTCAAAGATGAAGGGATCATAAGACAGAAAACAAATGTATACACTCCTCAGCAAAATGGCATTGTAGAATCCAAGAACGGGACTTTTCTAGAAAGAGCAAGGAGCATGCTCAGTAATGCTAATTTGGGGCAAGATTTGTGGGAAGAATCAATTCCTACTGCTTGTTATCTAATAAATCGATCACCATCAATGGCAATAGATTGTAAAATTCTGAAAGAGGTATGGACTGGTCATCCCTGTGATTATTCAAATTTGAAAATCTTTGGTTGTGAAGCTTATGTACACTTACTCCTAAAAATCAGCATTCTAAGTTAGACCCTATATCAAAGAAGTGCTTTTTTGTTCGGTATGATGATGTAATAAAAGGATATAGATTGTGGGATCCTACTTCCCACAAAATTGTCATTAGCATAGATGTAATTTTTTTATGAATCTTCTATGATTAAATCCGAAAATGTAAGAGTTGATGTGGAACAGGAACATGTAATATCAAAACATCTAATTTAGTTGGAGAACCAATATTCTCATGACTCAAAGATACAAGAAGAATTTTTTGGAGAGAGAGAAGTCATAAAAGATGAAGAAATCCAAGAAAATGTGGAAATCCCACAACCTACACCAAGAATATCATTAAGGCAGAGAAATCCTCCTAAGAGATATACTGATTTTGTTTCGTCTTTTTTATTTACTGATGATGGAGAACCTTCTTGTTTTCAGGAAGCCATTGATTATGTTGAAAATGCTAAGTGGAAGATGGCAATGAAAGAAGAAATGGATTCTCTGGAGAAAAACAAAACATGGGAATTAGTTGAAATCCCAAAAGATAGAAAAAATGTTGGATGTAAGTGGGTCTTCAAATTGAAGAAAGGAGTTGATGGTAAGGTTGAAAGATACACATCCAGATTGGATGCAAAAGGGTACTCTCAGATGGAATTTATAGATTATCATGAGATTTTTTCACCAAATGTCAAGCTTGTATCTATTTGTATTGTGTTAGCATTAGTTGCATTGCTTGATTTCAAGTTAGAGAAACTAGATGTTAAAACAACTTTATTACATGGAGACTTAGATGAGGAGATTTATATGGAACAACCAGAAGGTTTTGAACAACATCATAAAGGTAGATTAGTTTGTAAGCTCAAGAAATCATTGTATGGCCTGAAATAGTCGCCCAGACAATGGTAAAAGAAGTTTGATTCTTTCATGGTGAGCCAAGGTTATACTAGAAGTGAATATGATCATTGTTTATACTTCAAAAGGTTGAATGACGTATTCATTATCTTAGTATTCTATATTGATGATATGCTTATTGTGAGCAAAAGCATGGACGAGGTTAATAGGTTAAAGGATTAGATGGCTAGGACTTTTTATATGAAGTATCTTGGAGCTGCAAAACAAATCTTGGGTATTGAGATACACCGAGACAGAGGAAATAGTAAGCTTAGTTTTTCACAGGAGAAGTATATTGAGAAAATACTTGAAAGATTTGAAATGAATAAGGCAAATCCTGTGAATGTTCCTTTAGATTCCCATTTTAAACTTTCTTCAGGTTTATGTCCTAGTAGTGTTGAAGAAAAGGATTATATGTTGCGTGTACCATATGCCAATATAGTAGGATGTTTATTGTATGCAATGGTGTGTACTAGACATGATATTTCACATCTAGTAGGTGTTGTTAGTAAGCACATGGAAAAATCTAGGAAAAGAACATTGGAATGCAGTGAAATGGGTGCTTCGGTACCTAAGAGGCACAAGAGACTATTGTATCAAATTTAATAATAACAGTGATTATGTACGTGGTTTTGTTGATTCAGATTTCATACATGATTTGGACAAGAGAAGGTCTACTTTAGGTTATGTCTTTAATCTTCCAGGTGGAGCTATAAGTTGGATGTCAAAGCTTCAAGAAACCATTGCTTTGTCCACTATAGAGGTTGAATACATTGCTGCCTCACATACTTGCAAAGAGGCAATTTGGCTGAGATGTCTACTTAGAGAAATTGGAAGGTTGCAGAATAGTGTGTTTGTCTTCTATGACAACAAAAGTGCTATTCATTTGGCTACAAATCCTATTTATCATAGTAAGACTAAACATATTGATGTAAAATGTAATTTTGTAAGACAAGCCATTAGTGAAGGTGGAGTAGATCTGAAAAAGGTCCATACTCAAGAAAATTGTGCAGATATGTTCACAAAACCAATATTGTTAAATAAGCTACAATGGTGTGTAGCTTCTCTTGGTTTGAAAAAAAGGTGATAAATAGTCTTGGGAAAAGTATTTGAATTTTTTTTTTGTCAAGGTGGAGATTATTAAATGACAACTAAACTAATGTGTTTATGGGAGGTTTCTCATTACAAGTGTTTACGGGAAGTTTCTCATAACGGGCATAACCGACAACAGTTTACTCATGTAACTTCTTTCATGAAGTATATAGTGCATGGTTGGGATATGTAATGTAATGAGTTTTCTGAGAGGCTGAGGCTGGTCATGTAATCTCTCATTATTCATTAATGAGCTCCAATACTTTGTGTGTGTGGATGTCTCCCCTCTAAGGTTTTACTGCATTAAATGTCGGTGTTTTAATGGTGTTATTTGATGTGTAACTTGGTTGATTTTTCTTTGAGATATTAACAAACTTTAGCTCATAATAATGGGTTTGTTTAATGTGTTTGAAAGAGATTTTATAAAGGTTAAATGTTTTGTTTGCAAAATTTATTTTTGTTATCATTAAAGACAACTTTACAACTTACCAAGGGAGTTGCAATGTGGGTAATGGAAAAGATTGGGCCAAGAGAAAATTTAGTTTATAACTTTATTACAAATTTACATGACAACAACATATGTTTAATATTCTTTTGCAACATTGAGAAAAGAACTTAAACTCATATAGTAGATTTATTTTGTTAACTATGGGTTGCTTTTTAGTCATTTGTATATAAATGTGAAAACCATTTGAGAATCATAATACAAATTGATTTTGTTCCATAAATCTATTTGTTTTTTTGTAGTTTAACTTTTTTTTGTCATTTCAAAATTTAGTTGTTGAACAATACTTGTTTTCTTGTTCTAACTCAAATTTAAACTTATACACATGATTCGTTCAAGGTGTTGGTTTTTTTTTTCTTTTTTTTTTTAATCAGAAAGAAAAAAGCCTCTCTTTGATATTCATTAGAATCAAAGGGCATCTGATGAGCCAACCCAAAATGTGGGTTACAGTCAAAGAAGTGGAACTAATAAGTAACATACTGTTGATCACCAAGAAAGAGTCACAACTCAACTGAGCTATCAGGGGGAGGTCCAAGTGCTTATCCAACAATATCAAAATACCCATCAGTAAATACTATCACTCTAAGCCATATCTACCGCAGACAAAAGAGCACAGAACTGCAATCTAAAGGAGCCTGCTCCATACAAAACAAAGAAAAGGTGCATGTGAAATAGGGAGAACATGCTCCAGCACCAGCTCAAATGAGCTTGAAATTATCATGTGATTCCAAAAGGCCATCAAAAAATTCAAAGTAACAACCACATCTCGGAGCCAAAGAAAGAGCAGTTTTAGAAAGGTGGTTTGCTAGCTGATTGTGTTCACGGTAGATATGGCAAAATGACAGCTCTAGAAAGCGAGAGCAGAGCTTTCTAGTCTCCCTACACCAGTGATGGAGTTCAGGTGGTGAAAGGGTAGCAGTACCCTTTTCCCAATTAATGATGATTTAAGAGTCACCAAATACCTTTAGTGTGGGAATCCCCATCATTTGGGTTGTATGCAGAAGAGCCCAAAACCCTACCAATTCTGCTTTAGTATTGGTGCAAAAAACCACCCCCACAGCAAACTTGAAGGAATGTGACTCATTCAAGTACAGGCAGAAACCAACTCCTCCAACATTTTTTGTAGATGCCCCATCAAAACATCCGCATGGATAGACAAGTTCAGGGCCAGGACCCAAGGCTCTTGATTTTTTTCCCTTCTTTGCAGGAGGACAATACATCTGCGAGGAGTATGCAATCTGTTGGATCAAATTAAGGACAAATAACTTTTTCCCTTCAAAGATACTGTAGATGGTAGTGAGTACGAGTTTGATGCACTGATGATAGGATCAATGCCCAAAAGGACATCATGTCCATTTCCCACCTTCCAAGCAAGTCTTCTACCAAGCCATGGGAGGGTTACCAGGAACCCCTTCCAAATAACAGAAACACCTCGAGAATTGAATTTCTTACCTCTGAGCCAAGCCACAACCGATATATTCTTCAAATATTTGTTTATAAGAACATGATTCCATAATCCATCATTCTAAAGAACCATCCAAATTTTTTTTAATCTTAATGCAATGATGAACCAATGCAAATTCTTAATGCCCTATACCCCATTCTCTTTCGGCTAGGAGAGGTGCTACCAATTGTACAGATGGTACCTGTGCTTGTTACCTGTAGAGCCCCATAAAAAGGCGAAAGTTAAACTTCTGAGTTTATTTCAAACAGATACTGGAATGGGCGCAAGTCCCAACCAATAGACCGGGATACTTGACAACACAGCTTGCATGAGGATCAAACGGCCACCAAGTGAGAGAAGCTTATGTGACCAGTAAAATATTTTGTTTTCAAATTTCTGGATCAGCCAGTTCCAATCATTTATCTTATACCCCAGAGGCTTGAGATGATAGCCGAGGTACATGAAACCAGAGACAATAGGTTCCTTTTTGTAGGGCAGAACCCGAGCTATGTCAGTGCATATATCCACATCCACATTGTTGTAGAGAAAGCACGATTTGTCCAAACTAATGCACATCCCAGATGCCTTGCAGAATGTACTTAATATAACATCGAAGGCAATCCACTTAGATAAAGTGCCAGTGCCCAACAGGATCACATCATCCACAAAGAGGAGATGTGTAAGGGCAAGAGTAGAAGAGATTTTAATACCTTTTATGAGACCATGATCCCTAACATCTGCGATCAAGAGGCTGTGTCCTTCTATAACAATTATGAAGAGTAAGGGGGATAAGGGACAACCTTGTCTGATACCTCGAGAGGAATTGAAGAACTTCGAGGGAGTGCCATTAATAAGGACAACAAAATTTGCTGAAGTGAGGCATCCCATAATCTAGTTAACCCCCAGGAGAGGTACCCCAATTTGGATCAGAATGAGACAAATGAAGGACTCGTTTACTCTATCAAAATCCTTCACCAAATCCAATTTAAGGATGAGAGCACATGTATTCTTGGTTTTCACAGTGTGGAGAGTCTCCTGTACAATGCCAATAGGTTCAACAATATGTCATTTTTTGAGAAAACCATATTGTTCTTTGGATATATGGGAATCCAAAAAAGGCTTCAGCCTAACAGCTATAACCTTCGAAATCAATTTGTATAACATATTGCACAAGGAGATAGGCCTGAAATCAGCAAAGGTTAAAGGCTTTTCCTTTTTTGGGATCAATGCAAGGAAGGTAGAATTCAGGAAGGGAGGAATACATCCTGAAACCCTAGCATAATCAACCACAGACAATAATTCATTACCCAATAAGTCAAAGAAGTGTAGGTAAAATTCAGCAGGCCAGCCATCAGGACCAAGACTCCTATCTTTTTTTAAAGAGTGTAAGGCACTTTCAACTTTAGACAGTGTAATAGGGTGAGTGAGACATGGGGCATCCTCAAGAGATATCATATTGTGGTAAAGCATGACAACTCTAAGCTGTTCAAGCAAGCAGGTATGCTTGTCATCACTGAAAATATGGGCAAAATGACTCTATCCCATCTCCTTAAGAGAAGTCTCATCCTTAATTCTATTTCCTTCCTCATCCATAAGAGACCAAATAGTATTCTAATTCCTTCTTCCAAAAGCCAATGCATGAAAAAACTTGGTGTTAGAATCCCCATAGAGAGCCCACTTAGTATGACTTTTAAGCTACCAAGTCAGAAGGATGTGGTCCAATAGTTTATTTCTCTTGGATCGAAGCATAGACATAGACAACTGCTCCTCTTGGGAGAGAATACCATAGACCGAACCAGAGAGAATGGTACAAATGTCCATATCCAACCTATGAGACTCAGACTCCAAAAAGGGTCCTTTTTCCTTGATCCAACCTTTGACATCCTTCTTAAGAGATTGGAGTTTGTGGGTAAGGAGGTCCAAATCAATGCCAGATGAAGGAGGAGTCATCTCATACGATCTCTTAGACACCCAAGTCAAGAAGTCTGGATCATTAAGCCAAGATCTATTAAATTTGAAAGGGAAATTACAAGACCCCATAGAATTATTCCACTCAAGGCAAAATCAGATAGTGGTCAGAAATATCTGTATGGTGAGTCCACACATGGTGAACCCAGAGGGAAGGGATCAATGAAGAAGCAATTAAGAAGCGATATAATGTTTCGTTGATCCCTTCATCACCTACCTTGCCATTCCTCCAAGTGGGGCCAGCACTGGGAGGAGCAATATCCACAAGCCCCACATAGTCAAAAAGGAGATTGAAATGCAATGAGAGAGGGTCAATTACAACCTTCTTCCCCCAAGTCTCAGAAGCTCTCATGGTTAATTTAAGGTCTCCCCCCAATATCAGGTTTGGAGAATTTAGAAATCCCCCCCCTATGAACCCTCTCCCAGAAAATATCTCGATTCCTGTATGGGCCATAGCAATTGAGAATGTCTAAGGGAGCATTCATACCACGAAATGTGGCCTTGACCAAGATACTTGCGATAGTCGCAAATGCACGACATCTAACCCAGTGAGGGTTCCAAGCAGTCAGTAACCCTCCTAAGAGACCATATGCACTAATGGCATAGAATTCCTAGATGGGTAAGAGCTTAGAGAAAGCAAGGAGAGCAGGATAGGTGTTGCACATAGTCTCCTGTAAGAGTATCATGTTTGGACGAATCGAAAGGAAAAGAGAATGGAGGATACATTGTTTGGTCTTACCTCCCAGACCTCTGACATTTAATGAAAGGATCAACATTAAGGAACAAAAGGGAGGGGAGGTGATGCTCTAAGTCCCTCAGGAGAGAGCCCTCTTGTAGCATATTTGATGCGAACCGAGAGGGGGATATAAGGAGGAGAGGCTATGGAGAGATCCCCATATAGACCCTTATTTTCCTTCTTTTTTTTCCTGCCAGTCATGTTCTAGAAATGAGTGGAGTTAAGGTGGAGAGTGGAAGGGGAGGAGGGGGTAGTGGCCAAGAAAATCGATAGAGAGTTTTGGAGAGAGGGATCTGAGAAGGAGGGGGAGGTAGTAGGGTTGCGAGGAGAGGGAGGTAGTGAGGGAGAAGTGGTGGATGAGGGGAGTGGAGGAAAATCCACAAGTGATGAGAAAGGAGGCACAAAAGGAGATGGGGTAGGGTTCAGGGTGACGAGAGAAGACAGACTAAGTGTAGGTGCTATGGGACCAATAACAGAGGGGGAATATGGTTCAACAGAGGAGACCAAATGAGGGGAATGCAGCAGCAGGAGCATTGTCCAAAACATCTAGTACAGTAGTAGTAGGAGCTTTGTCCAATCCATCCAATGCATCAAGCATAGTATCAGAAACATCATCAGAGAGGGAAAGGAATTGAGAGTAAATACCAAATTTTGGATGCTCCGGAGCGAAAGATTCAAGGGGTTCCTTGACCACAAGAGTACCTTCCATACTGGAGCAGGTTCGCTCAACTAAGAGAGAGAGGCAGGTTCTCCGAAGATGTCCTGTATCGCGGCACCTACTACATCGGAACGACACATGGAGATAAACCAGTGTCTGCACCAAAAGTCGTTCCTTGCAAAGTATATCCACCTCAGCAGGTAAACCATGGGATATGTCCAGCTCAACCAAAACCCGAGCCATCCTTTTATCAAAGGAGAGATAGAAATCCTCATCCACAGCAACAAACCTGCCAATCGTGTTCGCAATACCCTTGAGTATATTCAAATTCTAGAGGGGAAAGGGGAGAGATGGCAACAAAATCTAGAGGTGATGCTTCATTACCCGTTCTCTGAGAGGGTCGAAGTGAGTATGCCAGCGCCCCAATACCAGAGACCCTGAACCGATATGCCAAATCCTATAAAGAATGAGATCAGCATGTGTCGCTTTGAGAAAGATGAAGACAATCCAGCCATTAGACAAGAGACTGATGGTTGGTATATAAGTCAAAAGCAATGTCCAAAAATCCAAATCCCAATCAACCCATGATTTCTTACCCAGTATATAGTATTCCAATCTCCCCACAAAAGCGTGTGAGCAAAGGGATGACACACGGTCCATGAAAATATCATGGCCAAGGACGTAGCAAAACCGCCATTCATGGGTTTTTATATTTTTTGCATGTCTCCTATGACGAAAACGAGAAGATGCCTCTATGTCAACCAAAAGGAGATCCTTCAAAAGTCAACCCTAAGCGTTCCCGCAAAGGCAGACCACTGAAACCCTACAGAACAATAGGAAAAGAAGCAAACAGAAAACCCCAAAAACCCCCGAAATCCGTGAACCCGAGACAAACCAAAGCTAAAACCACTGAGAAGACCCAAAATTCTACCCAACAGTCCTTCCAAAGTCAAAACCATGAATTAGGGTAAAACCCACCAGCTAAAAAGAAAGGACCAAAAAAGAAAATAAACAAACCATCAGTCCGATAGGAATGGGACAGAAGAAGGATCGGGGGCATGTGAGTCCCAACCAAACTAGGGTGAGGAGACCAAACCCCATATTCACGAGAGAAAACCTGAAATCATCAAAATTCAACCCAAAACAAGCTGACGAGGGCGAATATGAAAAACATGAGCTCAAGCAATATAAAGACCCATGCAGGGTTGATAAACCCATGAAGACAGAAACCCAAGACATAGAGGCGACTGCAAGAATCAATATCCTTTCCACTTTTTCACTTGGTTGGTACTAGTCCCCATGGTAAGGGGAGGAACTCTGTCAAAACCCCAAATTTTCACAATAATTTAAAATTTTGAGATAACAACAAATGCTAAAACCTGCAGTCTACTAACAGCTAACGGTTAGAAATAAAAGAAACAGTCAAGTAATTAGTTTTACTAAATCTTAATTATATTAACTCAACAGTTCATTTTTGTAACAAGAATAAACTCTTCTTGCGTATTGTTTTACTTCAGTTTACTAATGAGTCTTTTCATGTCAAGTAGGTGGAATCTAACTTTTGAATCAGGGGCTTTCATGGCGGCCGTCGATCCTCTTCTGCTCCAGTTGTCTTGATTCTTGGTTTAGTGTAACTTGCATTGTCTCTGGTTTGTGGTTCAAAAGCCATTCTCAGTGGCTGTGGGTTCTCACTCTATAAGCTTTGTAGAGATTATCGTTGCCCTTGGCTTGCTGTCTGTGAAATCTTCCTTTCGTCATCCTCATGGCTTACTATCTGCTCCAGCTCCCTTTCGTTGTCCTCGTGGCTTGCTGTTGCGAGAGGTTTAGTCTTTATAGACTGTTGGGTCTATAGTTTGTAAAGCCAGTTGGTGATAGTGCTTCTACGAGACTGTTCGTCATTTCCATTGACATGTAAAAGTTTGTTTTCTCTTTTATTTAAATTGCAGCAGGTGTAATACTGTTACAAAGGCACAAACATATCTTAGGCTATTTATTTACTGACAGTAGTCTTTTAAACTCCTTGTAGGTGCTCGCCACTATATGCTTTCATGGTGGAGGAAGTATGCAGTCAACCAATGAATGCCGTGGCTCGTGGCTTAGTTCGAGTAATCCTTGTGGTCCATGTGTTGTGTTTTCACCCTACTTGTAACAGGGTGGTCATTTGGATTCACCCAGGGTTTTGGGGAAGCCTTCCTCGACTCGCCATATTTTATGTAGTTTGATTTCTTTACAGGTCATATGTGGGTTTACCCAGTTTCGAATCCTCGCTAGTCAATGGGTAGACTCAGTTTTAACTGAGCAATGTAATTAGTTTTGATGTTTGGCTTTACGACTTGTTTAAATTAATAGTTCTTGTAAAGACGGTTCTGTCTTCAAACTTGTTTTGGTTTATCAGATGTTTTATATTAAGCTCTGTGTAAAATTCAGGGTTTTTACCCTTCTTGACTGTAAGTGAAGTTTTTGTACTCTGTTTGAATTACTCTGTAAGGGTTTATAATTAAGGTTTTTTTAAGACTGATACTTATAGTCATAATTTAATTCTTGCTTGTTTTTATTCAAAGTTATGAACTAAGGTTTATCCTATGGAAACCCTCGTTTTGAAATAAATTATTCTAGTTTATAATAATTACACAGTATGTTGTTTTTTCCTTAAAGGACTGTGAATAATTTATAATAATGTGGTGACTTAATGGTTACATAATTAAATAAATTTGGTTTATTACTTCAATGTTTTGATATTTGTAATTGTAATAATTATAAGGGTTTTCAACCCTGTATTTCGCTTTCACAAGTACACCCTGTTTGTATAAAAAGAAACAGTTTCTTTTATAAGTATACATTTTGTATATGTTTTTAGTATTGTATTTCATTTTTGTGTAATAAATTTAGTTGATTCTTTTAATGGTTAAAAAGAACTAAACTTATGGTTTATCCTAGGTTACTAATGTATATAAAAATACAGCTAGATTTTGCTCAAAAATATGAGGTAGGGTTTTTACCCTATTTAACTTTTATAATAATGATTTCTATACTTTTATTTCATTAAATTCAATTACTGTCACAAGAGTTTAAAATTATTTCAATGGCTTAAAGAATTCTAGGTTAGGGTTTGTAGAAATAATCTCTATTCTTCTTTTAAAAATTACTCCAGTTTGTAAAAGAATTTCTTTTGATTTATAAACAATATTGTTTATGTTAATAATAATATTATTTGTGTTAATAATAATATTGTTTGTGAATATTGTATTCTCGTAAGTTTATATTTGCATATATATATTATCAATAAAGACTGAGAACAGTTTATAGTAGTTGAGTTTATTTAATAAGATTATTTTTGTAAGCTTGGTGAAAGAATAAGAATTTTCATACCTATCAATACTCCTTTACATATAATTTAACTATAAGAGTGTAAGGACAATTCCTTATTAATAATACTTTATGCAGAGGTTACTACTATCTTTTAGTTATTTTAAATTCTAAGAGAAAGAATACTGTAAGAGTTATTAAGTTCTTATTTATTATATTCCTTATCTCAAATTAGTTTATCTTCAGAATTTAATTAGGTTACCAATCCTTACTTAGAGTTCAGATAGTTGCAGGTAAAATAGCTATTATTATTAGGAAAAGATATAAACTAACAGAACCATATTTACATTCTTTACTTAACGTAAATAACAAGCATTTAACCGACATTTCTATTTCTTCTATTTCAGTGTAGATGTATAGTTTATAAAAGAAGGTACTGTGTAAAAGAATGACTTACATACTTGAACATACTACTATTAGTAAAATAATACGATCCTGTTCTTTTTCTAATATTCTTAATACACAGTTTGGTTCTAACAACAACCCTACTAAACAGATTAATATTCTTTCTGGAAGCAACTATCTACTAAAAGAAAAGATTTCAATACTTCTGAAAAACATAAGTACTCTATTCATTTCAGATTCCTATCATACTTCATTCATTTTAAACACACTACCTGTGCTAGAGTATGATCTGGTTTATTCCATATGGAGAAAAACATAGGTAGGATTAATTTTCATCAGAGTACAGAATCACCATTCAAACAACTAAGAGATTTCAAGCTTAACAGTTCACAACATAACATATAAATCATTCATTATTTGTTCATACTCAGATATAAACTTTAACACAGAAATTAAAAGATAGTAGAACATGTTTTTAAAGTTAGATGACAACAGCATTGGGAGGCCATTCCTCCCTACCAACTCCTGGAGAGCGCTCAAACAACGACTTCTCTGGACCCCTGAGCCTATTCCTAGTCTCCTTGGCTGGGACTGGGTGGAGCAAAACAACAAATTACTAGTCCAATGACTCAATACCAACTCTGCACACTGCAGCAAGATCTTTCAGCTAGAAAGATGTACTAGATCACTTCCTCCAGTTTACCCCTCAAACACCTTCCACAAAAATTCCCTTCCCAATGAATTCCTTGAAGTACATTCACCTGAATGATTCTTCTCCTGGAATGAGTAGCCTCAGCTCTATTCAATGGGATTTTTTATTAAGATTGCCTAGCTCTTTTTCAGTTAGTTGTCATTAATTGAGCCACCTACTCTGATCCTACTTTCTTGGGAGATCATGACCCCAAATGTAGGGAGGTTGCCACCTACAACATTGGAAGTGTTTGAGGATGCTGCCACTTGTCTATTTTCTCTCCACCTAGTCTCCTCCACCAACTTGACCAGTAACACTCTTTTTAACAGCTCTCCCAAGCTGTTGTCTCCGCTTTTATTTATTTAAAATTAAAATATTCAGAATTACATTCAATATCCTTGACTCTGTTGAGTCATCATTTACAACTTAGTATTAAATTTAACATAATGTCTTGGAATAAAATCAAAATACGATAATATTATTTTGCAAAATTGGGGCATGTGACAAACCACCCCCTTAGGACATAACATCGTCCTCGATGTTATTTATTCTTCATTCTCTGAATTCCCCTGGAATAGAATTGGATATGAATCTTGCATTTTACTTTCCAATTCCCAAGTGGCTTCCTCTAGACTAAGGTGCTTCCATTGCACCTTCACTTGTCCAATGGTGCGGTTCTGAAGTGTAATTTCCCTCCTTCTGAGGATACAGTCTGGTTCCACCAGAAATTCTCCTTCTGGTTCCACCTTTACAACATTCCAATTAACAACATGAGTAGCATCATGAACATATTTCTTTAAAACGCAAATGTGAAAAACATTATGTACTCTTAAGTTAGGTGGTAATGTTAATTGATAAGCTACTTGTCCAATCCTAGACAAAATTTCAAATGGGCCACAGTAACGAGGTGCCAATTTTGCACAATTCCCCAATCTTAGAGAGCTCTTTTTGGGTCTTACCTTGATGAACACATGTTCACCTACCTGAAACTCCTTTGGAGTTCTTTTTAAGTCTGCTTGACTTTTCTGCCGATCCTGTGCCACTTTCAGATTTCCCTGCACTTGTTTCACAATTTCTTCCATTTCTTTTAACAGTTCTGGACCTAATACCAATCTATCTACTGGATTACTCCAAGAGATAGGAGTATTACATTTTCGTCCATATAAAATTTCAAAAGGACTAAATCTGGCTGATGTCTGATAATTATTATTATAAGAAAATTCTACCAGATGTAAATAGTCCTCCCATTTACCAGGCTGGTCTTTCACATACATTCTTAATAGATCTTTTAATACTTAGTTTACCCTTTCAGTTTGTTCATCTGTTTGAGGATGAAAAGAAGTACTGAAATTTAATGTGGTGTTTAACCCTTTAAACAAAGACTTCCAAAAGTTTCCTGTAAACTTAGGATCTCTATCTGAAATTATAACTTGTGGTAATCCATGTAATCGAAAAATCTGTTTTATAAAAATATCAGCTATGTTTGCAGCCTTATAAGTAGTTTTAACAGGTATAAATTGAGCTACCTTGCTTAACTTATCAACTACTACCATGATAGAATCATTTTGATTTTGATTTTTAGGTCATCCAGTAATAAAATCTAGACTAATTATCTCCCATTTCCAGCTAGGGATGGGTAAAGGCTGAAGCAAACCAGCTAGGTGTTGATGTTCAGATTTTACCTGTTGACATTCAAGACACCTAGCAATATAATCTGTTACTTCAGTTTTCATATTTGGCCAGAAATACTCATTTCTTAACATGGTTATAGTCTTTTGATAACCTGGATGACCTGAATATGGTGTTTTATGAATTTCATCCAGAATTAATAGCTTGACTTTAGGTATGTTAGGTACATACAGTTTATCTTTATACAATAAAAATTCTTTTTCATTTAAACTGTAACCTTTTATCAAGTTTTATGTTGGATTTTCTTTAGCTTTAGCTTGCAAATTCTAGTAAATTTCATCTTGTTTTATTCCTTCTTTAAGTTGTTCGTCTAAGTATGAAACATAGGTGTTGATTGTTGTTGCAAAATTCAGCCTTCCATTCCTACTTAATGCATCAGCAACTTTATTTTCTTTACCCTTTATATGCTGGATTTCAAAATCATACTCGCTTAAGAAAGCTAACCACCTAGCTTGTCTGGCATTTAAATTAGACTTATCTAAAAGATACTTCAATCCATTATTATCAGTCATCAAAACAAATTTTCTGCCAATTAGGTGATGTTGCCACATCTTTAAGGCGTGTATTACAGCTGCTAATTCAAGATCATAAGTTGCATAATTCTTTTCATAAACTTTTAACTTTCTAGACTCATAGGCAATAATATGCCGTTCTTGAGTCAGAACACCGCCTAAGCCATCATTGTAGACATCAGTGCACACTACAAATTCTTTATTAGGATCTGCTAATCTTAAAATAGGTGTGCTGGTTAATAAAGTTTTTAACTTTTTAAAGCTTTCCTCACATTTATGATTCCAGTTGAACTTCTTTCCTTTCTTCTGCAAGGAAGTTATCGGATTTTCTATCCTCAAAAAACCTTCAATGAGCCTCCGGTAGTAACCAGTAATGCCCATGAAATATTGAACATCCGTCACATCCTTAGGAACCAGCCAATCTTCGATTTCCCTTATCTTTTCAGGATCTACGAAAATTCCTTCCTTGGTCACTACGTGACCTAAATACTGAATCTTATCCTTGAAGAAATCACACTTACTAAACTTTGCGAAGATTTGATGTTCTCGCAACTCTTGCAAAACAATTTTTAGATGTTATTTATGTTCTTCTTCAGTTTTTTAATAGATTAGAATATCGTCGATAAACACAACCACAAACTTATCTCAATACTTATGCATCACGTTATTCATTAAACACATGAAGACAGCTGGGGCATTAGTAAGCCCGAATGGCATTACGACAAATTCGTAATGACCATATCTTGTTCTAAAAGCTGTCTTAAAGATGTCTTCATCTTTAATCCTCACTTGATGATATCCAGACCTTAAATCTATTTTTGAAAACACTGTGGCTCCACGTAATTGATCAAATAGATCATCTATGCGGGGCAACGGATATCGATTTTTTATGGTCATCTTGTTTAACTGACAGTAATCTATGCAAAGTCGCATAGTTTCGTCCTTCTTCTTGACAAAGATGACAGGTGCCCCCCAAGGAGACACACTTGGTCGAATATACTTTTTATCAATTAAGTCTTTTAATTGCGATTTTAATTCATTAAGTTCCAATATGTTCATTCGATACGGGGCCTTTGAGCTAGGTACTGCACCTGGTACCATCTCAATGGTGAAATCCAATTCCCTTTTCGGAGGTAATCCTGGAATTTCTTCTGGGAATACATCAACATATTCTTTTAAGACCGGTATGTCTTCCACTCTTAACTTATCTATTTTAATTTTACTTTCATCATCAATAATTGTTACTGCATAAGCTTTACATCCCTTTCTAACAGCTCTTTTAAGTTGTAAAGCAGAAATCTGCCTTACAGTAGTTTTTCTAGGAATTTCTTTAAGACTTACTGGTTTTTCATCACTGTTTAAGCATGTGAAAGTTTTATCATAACAGTTAAGAATTACTCTATGTTGTTCTAACCAGTCCATACCAATCAGTAAATCATAAGAACCAAGTGGCAAAACATTAAGTTTAACAACAGTTTCAAATTTATCCATAACTAATGCACATTCTTTCACAAAACAAGTTACTTTTCTTTTAGCACTAGTGGCTAACTGAACTAACCATGAATTCTCAAACTTATCAACAGATAACTTACATTTTTCTACGATCTGAGGTGCAATATAACTAAGACTAGCTCCTGGATCAATCAAAATAGTTACAAGAGTCTGATTTATCATACCTTCTACTTCCACCATGGAAGTCTGATATTCAGCTTGTCGGTTCTCCAAGGCTACGTTGATTCTAGGCATGCTCCTTACTAGTTCCCCAATGGTCATCTCCTCCTGTATAGTATGAATATTGCTAACAGTCTTCTTCCTGTTTGGATAGACTGAAGCATAGTGTGGACCATTACACTCCCAGCACTTGACAAGCTCTTTGCGCTCAAAGTTCTTGCTAAAGTTTCCATGATTTTTTGCAGTTTCCTTACCTTTAGAATTATTCTGATTGTTGGGTGTATTGTTCCTATTTCCTTGGAAATTCTTGTTATTAGAATAGTTTTTGGCCTTATTGTTCTTAAAATTTTTGTTAGGCACAAAATCCTTCTTCTTTTGTTCAAACTGATTATTATTTTTCTTAGCCTTCCAGTTGACCAAGCTTTCTTTCTTCTGATTCTGCTAAAAGAAAAAGTTATCATTTCTCATAGCTTCCTCCAAGGTCTTTGGGTTATCATATTCAATTCTATCTTTAATATGATAAGGTAGACAACTAAGGAATCGCTATACCTTTGGTTTCTCATCTACAAGGTATGGTACATACCTAAGTAGACTTAAGAACTTGTTGTTCAGGTCCTTCATTGTCATTGAACCTAACTTCAGTTCATAAAACTCTTTGGCTCTCTCCTCATAATACTGCTCAGACAGGAATTTATTTTTGAAATACCTCTTAAAGGTACTCCAGTTAACTTCTTTCTCTTTTATACCCTTAACTCTCTTCAAGTCCTGCCACCAAATGTCAGTCTTTCCTGAGAGGTTATATATAGCCATTCTAGCCTTTAACTGGTTAGAATAATTATATATTTGGAAGTACTTCTTCATCCCAGATAACCAGGATTCAGCTTCCTCCCCCTTCTCAGTCTCTCCATTAAAGGTTGGTGGTTTTATCTTTTTAAATTGCCCAAAAATTTCCTCATAAGGTTTGTATTTCATCTTTTTAGTGCATAGATTATCATCACTACTGTCACTAGTAGTATGGTAATTTCATTGTTCACCAAACACTTCAGAAGACAAACTACTTTCAATTTTTGTATGTTTCATCTTTTTAGATTTTCGTTGATGACTGGTATCTTCTGATTCTGATCTTCTACCCCTACCCTTAGTTTGAAACTTTTCAATTAGGATCTGATTCAGCTCTTCTTGAGCCCTCAGAATCCTTTCATTTTCTCGCTTTACAGAATCCATTTCAGTTTTTAAGTCTTCTACATTTGTAAAAACTTTGAGGAATTGGTAGTTAAATCCTCTGGTATAGGATCTCTCGGTAAATTTCATGTTTCGGTAACTGGAGACTCTTCTTCTGCATACTCTTCTAGCCTTTCCATACCTGCCTATTAAACTTCAGAAAAACAATTCTATGTTGAATAACATTTAAAATAAAATACGTCAGCATAATAATTTAATTTATTGTTTCATGAAAGCTAGTTGGGCTTCATCAAGGCCTAGTGTTTGACCCTTGTGCTCCAATACCACATGTCAAAACCCCAAATTTTCACAAAATTTAAAATTTTGAGATAACAACAAATGCTAAAACCTGTGGTCTACTAACAGCTAACGGTTAGCAATAAAAGAAACAGTCAAGTAATTAGTTTTACTAAATCTTAATTATATTAACTCAACAGTTCATTTTTGTAACAAGAATAAAGTCTTCTTGCATATTGTTTAACTTCAATTTACTGATGAGTCTTTTCATGTCAAGTAGGTGGAATCTAACTTTTAAATCCGGGGCTTACTTAGCAATTGTGCGAACACAGAAGATTACTGGTTCTTGCAGGTTTACAGGTATGATCGAATGAGTACGTATTAAAAATTATTAAAGTATCCAGTAGTATTTTATTTGCAATTATAAAGCTTAGTAATTAAGCTGCTAAACTCTAAACAGCTTCCGTGAGGTAAAACTATTTGGCTTCCTTCAGTTTTTCTTCTAATAAAGTTTAGAAGTACGTTGTGACAGTAAGATATGTTTGCGGATCCCAAAATTATAATTTCAGTTGCGAAGTAACTTCTACTTTAGTCCATATAAATTGCAATGTTATAATGATTGTTTTGGCAGTATTTATACAATAATACATTATCTTATCCGTTTAACAATTGTTCTATATTTTGCTTCTGCGAGATAACTCACAGCCTGTTAACCTTTTGACAGTAGTTTGATTGTGCAAACTAACACCATAATGCTTTCTCACATGAGATCATTGTTTGCCTATACTTTTTAACTTCATTCCAAACCATGTGATTCTAATAATTCTGGACTCAAGTAGGATCATTCCAAATAAATTTCTTAATTTTTCTATGACACTTCTCTTGAATTAAATTACTGTCTACAAACAATTTTTTATGAGATTGATGCTTTCGAAACAAATTTACTTTCTAGCTATTTTGTATAATTTATAACTATTTTACTAACCAATAGACATGTTGAATCAATAGTAAGAAACAAGTTGAGACACAACCTAAATTCATCAAAGTATCATCGCTTTGAACTATGTAACAGAATTTCATAAAAGTGTTCTTACAATACATTTTGTCCACTTCCTAGTTCTGCTATCATTTGACTTATTAGTTCTTATGTGACTTACAAACATGCATAATCTATTTTTTTTTATAGACATTCAGTCTATAATTAGTTCATGATCATAAACATATTTAAATTAGAGTTTATAATTCTCTAAACTATTACATTATGCCATTTATAAAAGTTATAACTTGTAATGTCCTTTTATAAGAGATTAACTATGCATTTTTATATAGGAGAACTATAGTTGTTAGCTTGAGCTCTCCCATAACATATGGTCTCTAACCAAAACAAGGTCAATGTTTAGAGAAAGGATATGTTACCAACCAAATCGCATTTGTGATGTTATAATATTATAACATAAGGTTAAGTGGTGGAATGAGACTTATGCATGAATGATTTCGGCATTATCCAAGTTTTTGCTAGGTCAACGTAATCCTATCGTTGATATTGTACTATTAAACGAGCATAAGATATGGTGCATGGTATAATCGATTTGCAAGGCAATTATTGGGTCGATGATATAGTTTACTCCTCGTTCCAATGATTAAATAATTGGATATCATTTTATGCAAGCACTATAGAAGATTGATCCACTGCATGGTTTTGATTTACTGACCACGTGGTCGTCTCCTGACCAAGTGTGGGAGATATAAGAGGCACTGTAACCCTAACCCTTATTATTTCTTCCCCGCAGTTCGCGCTGGCCCTTGAGGCTGCTCTGCTTGGCTTTCATGGTGGTCGTCGGTCCTCTTCTACTCCAATTGTTTTGATTCTTGGTTTAGTGTTGCATTGTCTCCGGTGTGTGGTTTAAAAGCCATTCTCAATGGCTATGGGTTCTCACTCTACAAGCTTTGTAGAGATTATCATTGCCCTTGGCTTGCTGTCTGTGTAATCTTCCTTTCATCGTCCTCGTGGCTTACTGTTTGCTCCAGCTCCCTTTCGTTGTCCTCATGGCTTGCTGTTGCGAGAGGTTTAGTCTTTATAGATTGTTGGGTCTATAGTTTGTAAAGCCAGTTGGTGACAATGCTTCTACGAGACTGTTTGTCATTTCCATTGACAGGTAAAAGTTTGTTTTCGCTTTTATTTAAATTGCAGCAGGTGTAACGCTGTTACAAAGGAAAAAACATATCTTAGGCTATTTATTTACTCACAGTAGTCTTTTAAACTCCTTGCAGGTGCTTGCCACTATATGTTTTCACGGTGGAGGAAGTATGCAGTCAACCAACGAATGTCGTGGCTCGTGTCATAGTTTGGGTAAGCCACGTGGTCCATGTGTTGGGTTTTCACCCTACTTGTAACAGGGTGGTCATTTGGATTCACCCAGGGTTTTGGGGAATCCTTCCTCGAATCACCATAATTTATGTGGTTTGATTTCTTTACAGGTCATATGTGGGTTTACCCAGTTTCGAACGCTCACTAGTCGATGGGTAGACTCGGTTTTAACCGATCAATGTAATTAGTTTTGATGTTTGGATTTACAGCTTGTTTAAATTAATAGTTCTTGTAAAGACAGTTCTGTCTTCAAACTTGTTTTGGTTTATCAGATGTTTTATATTAAGCTCTGTGTAAAATTCAGGGTTTTTACCCTTCTTTACTGTAAGTGAAGTTTTTGTACTCTGTAAGGGTTTATAATTAAGGTTTTTTTAAGACTGATACTTACAGTCATAATTTAATTCTTGCTTGTTTTTATTCAGAGTTATGAACTAGGGTTTATCCTGTGGAAACCCCTGTTTTGAAATAAATTATTCTAGTTTATAATAATTACACAGTGTGTTGTTTTGTCCTTAAAGGACTGCAAGTAATTTATAATAACCTGGTGACTTAATGGTTACATAATTAAATAAATTTGGTTTATTAATTCAATGTTTTGATATTTGTAATTGTAATAATTATAAGGTTTTTTAACCCTGTATTTCACTTTCACAGGTACACCCTATTTGTATAAAAGGAAACAGTTTCTTTTATAAGTATACATTTTGTATATGTTTTTCAGTATTGTATTTCATTTCTGTGTAATAAATTTAGTTGATTCTTTTAATGGTTAAAAAGAACTAAACTTATGATTTATCCTAGGTTACTAATGTATATAAAAATACAGGTAGATTTTGCTCAGAAATATGACCTAGGGTTTTTACCCTATTTAACTTTTATAATAATGATTTATGTACTGTTATTTTGTTAAATTCAATTAATGTCACAAGAGTTTAAAATAATTTCAATGGCTTAAAGAATTCTAGGTTAGGGTTTCTAGAAATAATATCTCTTCTTCTTTTAAAAATTAGTCCAGTTTGTAAAAGAATTTCTTTTGATTTATAAACAATATTGTTTATGTTAATAATAATATTATTTGTGTTAATAATAATATTGTTTGTGAATACTGTATTCTCCTAAGTTTATATTTGCATATATATATATTAATAATAAATACTGAGAATAGTCTATAGTAGTTGAGTTTATTTAATAAGATTATTTTTGTAAGCTTGGTGAAAGAATAAGAATTTTAATACCTGTCAATACTCCTTTACATATAATTTAACTGTAAGAGTGTAAGGACAGTTCCTTATTAATAATACTTTATGCATAGGTTACTACTGTCTTTTAGTTATTTTAAATTCTAAGAGAAAGAATGCTGTAAGAGTTATTAAGTTCTTATTTATTATATTCCTTATCTCAAATTAGTTTATCTTCAGAATTTAATTAAGTTACCAATCCTTACTTAGAGTTCAGATAGTTGCAGGTAAAATAGCTATTATTATTAGGAAAAGATATAAACTAACAGAACCATATTTACATTCTTTACTTAACATAAATAACAAGCATTTAACTGACATTTCTATTTCTTCTATTTTAGTGTAGATGTATAGTTTATAAAAGAAGGTACTGTGTAAAAGAATGACTTACATACTTGAAGATACTGCTATTAGTAAAATAATATGATCCTCTTCTTTTTATAATATTCTTAATACACGGTCTGGTTCTAACAACAACCCTACTAAACAGATTAATATTCTTTATGGAAGCAACTATCTATTGAAAGAAAATATTTCAATACTCTGAAAAACATAAGTACTCTATTCATTTCAAATTCCTATCATACTTCATTCATTTTAAACACACTACATGTGCTAGAGTATGATCTGGTTTATTCCAGATGGGGAAAAACACAGGTAGGATTAATTTTCATCAGAGTACAGAATCAGCATTCAAACAACTAAGAGATTTCAAGCTTAACAGTTCACAACATCACATATAAATCATTCATTATTTGTTCATACTCAGATATAAACTTTAACACAGAAATTAAAAGATAGTAGAACCTGTTTTTAAATCTAGATGACAACAACGTTGGGAGGCTGTTCCTCCCTGCCAACTCCTGGAGAGCGCTCAAACAACAACTTCTTAGGACCCCCGAGCCTGTTCCTGGTCTCCTTGGCTAGGACTGGGTGGAGCAAAACAACAAAGTACTATTTCAATGACTTAATACCAACTCTACACACTGCAGCAAGATATTTCAGCTAGAAAGTTGTACTAGATCACTTCCTGCAGTTTACCCCTCAAACACCTTCCACAAAAATTCCCTTCCCAATGAATTCCTTGAAGTACATTCACCTTAATGATTCTTCTCCTGGAATGAGCAGCCTCAGCTCTCTTCAATGGGCTTTTTTATTAAGATTGCCTAGGTCTTTTTGGGTTAGTTGTCATTAATTGAGCCACCTGCTCTGATCCCACTTTCTTGGGGGATCATGACCGCAAATGTAGGGAGGTTTCCACTTGCAACATTGGAAGTGTTTGAGGATGCTGCCACTTGTCTATTTGCTCTCCACCTAGTCTCCTCCACCAACTTGACCAGTAACACTCTTTTTAACAGCTCTCCCAAGCTGTTGTCTCCACTTTTATTTATTTAAAATTAAAATATTCATAATTACATTCAATATCCTTGACTATGCTGAGTCATCATTTACAACTTAGTATTAAATTTAACATAATGTCTTGGAATAAAATCAAAATAAGATAATATTATTTTGCAAAATTGGGGCATGTGACAAACTCCAAGAACGTTTCCTACTGTGGGACAAAAAAACCTAAGAGAAACCCAAAACCACGGGTGTGCCAAATCAACAGAGAAAGGGTGTGACAGAAACCGGAGAGCAGACCGGACATAAAAATAGAAGATCCCTGGGAAAGGTTCCAGATCAGCCAATGACAAAGGGAAATTTAGGGATATGGCCGCCATGGCTTCGACCATATCACAAGTAGAGCGAGCACTAGAACACGTACCAAAGCATGCTCCATTTCTTCCCCCCGTTCAGATGCTCTCTCCTCTCAACAGTGTTCAACCCTTCTATTCGTTCAAGGTGATTATTATGTCCAAGGAACATGTTTTTGGTTATCTTACTTCTCTAACATATATAAAATCTTATGTTCTTTATTTTATTTTGTCAAACACAAATGACCAATTTTTTTTTTTTTAATGTTTCAACGTTTCCTCTCACTCAACACCTTTACCAATTTCCAAAAACATTTGTTTCACTAGCAAACTCTCTTCCAGTGACTTTGCATGAACATTTCCACTATGTGGCTTTTGTTTATTACCAGCTTAGATCCAGCTTTACCCGGCTCTATCATGCGCCGAGAGGGATCAAATATTTCGAGGTGCAAACCCTTTTTTGGAGTGCAATTGTTGAAGCAGGGTTTGCACCTCGAAATATTTGATCCCTCTCGGTGCATGATAGAGCTGGGTAAAGATGGATCTAAGATGGTTCCAGTCATGGGCAGCAACATTAATATTTTAGATGATCCACAGTATGTATACGTTTTTAGTTATTTTTGCAATTGAATTTTCAGTAGAATATTTTATAATCCAATTTTTACATTATAAAATTACATGAAAGAAGCTTAAGAATAACAATGTAACAATGTAAGAAGGTGAATAAGAAGAATGTGATATGATGGAGATATTGTTTTAAAACAGATATATTTGATATTCATATTGAATATAACACATATTGTAAAAACTGTGACAATTTATCAATGTAATCTCTGTGAGAGTAGTGACTTTAGTTTTTTATTTGCTTGGTCTGTCACCCAAGTGCATTGTTTTACATATGTTTATCAATGTAATCTCTGTTTTCTTTAAATTATTAAAATTTTCCAGTCTGATATTCCAGTTAATATGGGGTTTTATTAGTGTTATTATATTATTTTCTTTCTAGTTTATTATTATTTGTAGTGTTATTTTTATAGGGTTAGTATGGAGAATTATAAGTGCTTTTCTTATCATTCATTCCAATGTCAAGTAAAAACTGTGACAGTTATTATTATTCTTATTAACCTATTCTTATTATTCATTCCAGCGTCAATTGAAAACTGTTATTATTATTTTTACAGTATTAGCATGGAGAATCATTAGTGTTATTTTTATTATTCTAGTGTCAAGTGAAAACTGTGGGTAGTTATTGTTAACTTTTTGGAGTGTCTTATTATTATTCCAGTGTTAGTATTCATTACTTGAATTACAATTTCACATATTTGAGTCAGAAAATAGACCTAATATTACGATTAGATATATTTTTCTGGTCAAAATTTGATTGGATGAGAAAAAAAATCTCGGATCATAGGATAGTCCTTTATTGCATTATGTGATCCCTAACATTACCCTGAAAGAAACTTGACTTAGTTTTTCACTACTTGAATTACAATTTCACATATTTGAGTCAGAAATTAACCTAAAATTACAATTAGATATATATTTTCTGGTGAAAATTTGATTGGATGAGAAAAAACTCTCGGATCATAGGATAGTCCTTTAGTGCATTATGTGATCCCTAACATTACCCTGAACGAAACTTGTGGAGAAGAGCGGAGAGTAGTGACTTTAGTTTTTTATTTGCTTGGTCTGTCACCCAAGTGCATTGTTTTACATATGTTTATCAATGTAATCTCTGTTTTCTTTAAATTATTAAATTTTTCCAGTCTGATATTCCAGTTAATATGGGGTTTTATTAGTGTTATTATATTATTTTCTTTCTAGTTTATTATTATATGTAGAGTGTTATTTTTATAGGGTTAGTATGGAGAATTATAAGTGCTTTTCTTATCATTCATTCCAATGTCAAGTAAAAACTGTGACAGTTTACTTTGTTAATTTACAATAGCACTTTCCTATAATTTTTAATTTGTTTAGTCTGTTATTCCAGTGTTGGTATGGGGAATTATGAGTGCTATTATATTATTATTTTTTTTAGTTTATTATTATTTTTACAGTGTTAGCATGGGGAATGATTAGTGCCATTCTTATTACTCATTCCAGTGTTAAGTGAAAACTGTGGGCAGTTTACTGTTAATTTTTGCCAATCTTTATTATTATTTCAGTGTTAGTATGGGGAACCATTAATGTTATTATATTTTTTTTTCATTTTATTATTATTTTTACAGTGTTAGCAGTGTTAGCATGGAGAATTATTAATGCTATTCTTATTATTCATTCTAGTGTCAACTGAAAACTGTTATTATTATTTTTACAGTATTAGCATGGAGAATCATTAGTGTTATTTTTATTATTCTAGTGTCAAGTGAAAACTGTGGGTAGTTTATTGTTAACTTTTTGGAGTGTCTTATTATTATTCCAGTGTTAGTATGTTTTAAAACAGATATATTTGATATTCATATTGAATATAGCACATATTACAAACAAAGTTAAGTCGGCTCGGCATAGCCTTAAATCGTAAATCCCTGTCGATAAATAGTCTTTTCTCTTTGCATTGCTTTAACCATTTTGGGAAGTCGGCTCGGCATAGCGCGAGTGATTGATGATTTTGGGAAGTTGTGTGGAGCATAATAAGTATACGAAGTGATTTAGGAAACGACGAAGTGGTTTTATTGATTTTGTTTTGAATTTTGCAGTAGCTTCGAGGATGTTGTTGATTTTTGCCCCAAATACCTTGTCTAGAACCTAGAAGCGTTCTGCAGTTCTGGCGTTGAGTGCATTATCAATATCTAGAGAGCGTTCTGCAGTCTTGCCTTAAGCTCATTCTCAATGATGCTAGGTAACGATTGTGAATTTTCAATGCTTCATTTCTTTATACTTGTTTGGTTTCTATTAAAGCTTTAATCGATATTCTTCGACTCAGACGCAGAGCTAATGTTGAGAACACCTCGCAGATCCATGGGAAGAGGTCCTTGCTATCAATTGTACACAAATTCATTTTATAAGCTTGTTCTAAAGCCAAATTTGACAAAGAAGAGTGTTCGTTACTCAGCTATCAGCTATAACATCACAATAGAATCGCTCAAATTATTATAAAAACTATTTCTTGACTGGGTCACGCCGTGC
>LPNX011109688.1:173293-268913 GCA_001517045.1 Pseudotsuga menziesii
TAGATTTTTAAATTGCAGCTTCATGATTTTTTATTTTCTTATAATAATACATGATGATCTAGATGAAAGTGCATCCATTTAAGTTGTTCTTCTTCTGCACCTCCCGACGGTGGACAGACTGCAATAGCTCTAAGCCAAAACATTCCACAGCGCATGGCAGACAAAATACCTGAAGTTGTAAGCAGATTGAAAGACGTAAGGTTGGTGTCTAAAATAACTTCTCCCGCCGAAACCTCAGCTGCTTCCTTCATAGCCAATACTTGGCAGGGCGTTCTTCAAACTAACGATCCAATCGAAACAAAGAAGAGGTAAGTGCAATGTACTAATCATAACTTATTAATAATTCACCAAAATTATATTTGGATACGTATCTGGACTGGGACTGAGTTGTGTGAGAGCTGTAGTGCTCCCATATCTGGGAAGAATATGGGCAAGATTATTGTAACATTTGGATTTTTAATTTTGTTATGATCGATTTGCCATTTTTTGAAAAAATTGAAATGATTGCCACCTCGATACAAAGAAGCAAATCCAAGAAGTCATTCAGAGAAGTCGGCTTGGCATAGCTGATTGTTTGTAATAACACATATTACAAACAAAGTGAAGCCGACTCGGCATAGCCTAAAATTGTAAATCCTTGTAGATAAATAGTCTTTTCTCTCTGCATTGCTTTAACCATTTTGGGAATTCAGCTCGGCATAGCGCGAGTGATTGATGATTTTGGGAAATTGTGTGGAGCATAATAAGTATACGAAGTGATTTAGGAGACGACGAAGTGGTTTTATTGCTTTTGTTTTGAATTTTGCAGTAGCTTCGAGGATGTTGTTGATTTTTGCCACAAATACCTTGTCTAGAACCTAGAAGCGTTTTGCAGTTCTGGCGTTGAGTGCATTATCAAAATCCAGAGAGCATTCTGCAGTCTTGCCTTAAGCTCATTCTCAATGATGCTAGGTAACGATTGTGAATTTTCAATGCTTCAATTCTTTATACTTGTTTGGTTTCTATTAAAGCTTTAATCGATATTCTTCAACTCAGACGCAGAGCTGATGTTGAGAACACCTCGCAGATCCTATGGGAAGAGGTCCTTGCTATCAATTGTACACAAACATATATATATATATATATATATATATATATATATACACACCTAAGATTATTAATTATTAAGCCGACTTGTATATATATAGATATATAAGATGACTTTTTTGTGTGACACGTGTCATCTCCACGTTGAGCACGGAATTACACTTCTACCTCATACCGGGCTGTAGAATGCGCCTCTCAGCGCAATTATTTCATTTTCATTTTTTTTAATAAATATTATAAATCAAGGATTGTCACTATGTGGCTTTTGTTTATTATTATTATCTCATTTTCATTTTTGAAAATAAATATTATAAATCAAGGAGGTAGAAGTTACAATTTTATTTTATAATAAATTGTAAAATAAATTTATTTTTTTCTTGAAAATAAACTTTAAATTTTTTTTATTATATTAATAATAATCATAATTAAATTTCAATTTACATTATTTTAGTTCATTAATAATAACCTTTTAAAGAAAACTAACGTAATGAAATATTTTGGAAAAAAATGGTGATCGAGCGCTCTGCTAGGGTTTGCGACCTACTCTAGATCGGTTTGCTTTAGATGTCTTACCTGTTTCGTTGTAGCAGTGCTATCCTTGGTGTCGTTTGTTAGCTTGGCCCTGCTTTTGTACCATGACGACAGCTTTGGGGGGGGGGGGGCAGGCCCATCCCAGTCAAAGGCGTCTCAGAAATCGACAAAGGGACCTCTAGGGTCCAATTCCACAGTCAAGATAGGCACGAAAGATATTCCGATCCCAATGGAGGACATTAGTACAGAGGAAAAGACCCATACTGATGCATGCAAGAAAAATGAAGTAAATCCTCCTCTCCAGAAAAAATCTTGTATTCCATGCACGACAGAAAGACCATCCTTATCACTCCCGGCAGAAAGAATCAATGTGAGAGCCCAAAAAATGAAAGATCACACCCTGATTGAAAAATTTATGGGGTTCTGGCCGATTGAATAGTCCCTTAGGGGTTGGATCGTAGCAAAGTGGAAACCCAAATCCCACCACGACCTGCAGCTAGGGTCAAAAGGATTCTTCACTATTATCTTTCACCATTTGGAGGACAAAGAGCGAGTGGAAGATGGCGGACCTTACTTCTTTAACTATGCAGGCCTGTATCTATGAAACTGGGTAGAGCGATTCTACTCAGAAAAAGAGGATTTCTCATGGGCTCCTGTCTGGTTTTGCATGTTCTCGCTTCCTCAAGAATACTGGGATGAAATCACCCTCCAGGAGATCAGCAATACATTGGGAACTTTTGTTTGTATGGTAGACCAAAACAGAATGAACAAATATACCTCATATGCCAGAATCTATGTCTATATGCATATTGATCAGGCCCTTCTAGATGCCATATGCCTCTCCCATGAAGACAGTGACTGGATCCAGTTGCTAGACTATGAACACATTCCCTTCATATTTCAAACATGCCATGAACATGGGAACCTGTTCAGAGAATTCCCTACTGAAAAAAAGCAGGAGATTCCAAAGAAGGCATGAATGGATGAACAAGGGTTTCAACAGACTACCAGAAAGAAAAGCAACCATAAGAAACCTTTGCAAGAAAAGAGCCTAGATCTCCCCCCTTCAACTAGCAACAACTTCCGACCAATACACTTAGTTAACAGAGTTATTCTCCTCTCCCCCTCCTATTATCCAATGAATATCCTCTTCTAGAATGTTTGAGGTATCAACGGTTGCTCTAAACAAAGAATGCTCAAAATGAAGATTCAAAAAGATCAACCTACTGTCCTTTTTTTGCAAGAAACCAAATGTGCTAGTGAGATCATCTCTCAGATGATGGCTATAATCTGGAAAGATTGTCTTACCATTGCGATAGATGCTCAAGGGGCCTATGGAGGATTATCCATTAGTTGGAACCCTCTTCTCGTCACCTTAGATGAAGTCGCCTCCTTTCATCACTCCCTCTCTGCCTCATTTCACGTCCTTGGCTCTAGTATCAGGGGCTTTATTATAAATGTTTATGGCCCTCAAACTGTGAACTCCAAGATGAACCTTCTGAATCATTTAGACTGGTTCTGCAACTTAGATCTGGATTCTCCTCTATTAATAGGTGGAAACTTCAACATGATTATCAATTTGGGGGAAAAATTGGGTGGAATCAAAGCTCTTTTGACGGAAGATGATGCCTTCAAAACCACTATTAGCTACTGCGCGTAGGTGAATATTCAAACCTACTCTAGCTTTTTACCTGGAACAATAGAAGAGGAGGAGATCATCAAATTGCAAAATTCCTTGATCGTTTCCTAGTTTCTGATCAAATTCTCACCCTCAGTGGCCTTCTGGATGCCTCTGTTCTACCCATGGCAAGTTCGGATCACTAGCCCATAGCCCTCTCTTGGTACAGTTAGGGAACCCCCCTCCATAAACATTTCAGATTTGAAAAGTTATGGCTTACCCATCCAACCTTCATGGACTCTGTCATATCCTGGTGGGAGGAGATGACAGTGACTGGTCATTCAAAAATGGCCATCATGCATCAAAAACTCAAGAGGTTGCATGGTCACCTTCGCCATTGGAATAAGAACACTTTTGGAGATATCTTCAAAGACAAAGCAACTATTCAAGAAAGTCTAGCCTCCATCCAGCGTCATACTATGGATCACATCTTCACCCAGGAAACCAAACTCCAAGAAAGGGATCTTTTGAACCAACTTAACAAGGGATGCAACCAGGAATTGATTTACTGGAACCAGAAAGCAAGGGTCAAATGGCTTAAAGAAGGAGAGATGAACACAAGCTTCTTCTAGAAGTCCACCACCCAACATAGGATGAGGAACAGAATTAGCAAACTGCATTCAAAAACTGGTGAAATGCTTGAGGAGCAATAGGAAATCTCTAAAGAGCTTACCAGGCACTTCAATCATCTCCTCTCTGAACCGAACCACTCCCATCAAGACTCCATCCAAAAGTCAATCTAGCATATCCCTCCTCTGGTCAACAATGAGCACAACCAATCCCTCATGCAACCCATTACCATGCAAGAAGTGGAATCAGTGGTCAAACAAATGGTAGAAGGAACATCTCCAGGCCTTGATGGTTTCACCATTTATTTCTTTCACCATTGCTGGAATATGCTCAAAGAGGAAGTACTTGACTTGGTAGAGGAATCTCGTCAAAAAAATGGCTCCTCCCAGCACTCAACGCCACGCATTTGGTGCTCATCCTGAAAGAAATGGATGCCTCTCATCCAGGTAAGTTTCATCCTATTTCCCTCTGCAATGTCATTTACAAAATCATCTCTAAAGTAGTGGCCAACATACTGAAACCCCTGCTCCCCCTCCTCATCTCTTCGGAGCAATCAGGCTATGTAGAAGGGCGCCAGATTCTAGATGGTATTACCCTTTCCCATGAGGTAGTCCACTCACTGAAAACCACCAAAACCCGTGGCATGATCCTCAAACTTTATCTCTCCAAGGCCTTTGACAAAATCAATTGGTCCTTCCTTGAAAAAATGCTTCTTGCTTTTGGCTTCTGTCAAGAATGGGTTCAGTGGATCCTCTCCCTCATCTCCTCTACCTTCTTTTCCATTATGGTCAATGGATCTCCCTCCTCCACCTTCTCCCCCTCGCATGGTATCCGTCAAGGGGACTCCCTTTCCCCTTTCCTCTTCATTCTTATGGCTGAAGGTCTAGGGCGCATGATACATTAGCCATGGTAGCTCACACCCTAAGAGGCTTATCCATGCACAATGCCCCTCCGCTGGCCTACCAATAATTTGTGGATGGCAATCTCCTTTTCGGTCATTATTTTGTCCAAGAATCTCGTACCATTCACTCTATCGTGCAAACCTTTGAAAAATCCTCTAGAACTACCCTAAACCTTGAAAAATCTTAGATCTTCTTCTTCAATACTGGGGCGGCAACCTAGAGGAATATCACTCGCATCCTCCGCTTCTCGGTCTCATCCTTGCCTACTAAATATTTGGGCACCCCTCTTTTCGATGCAGCCATCAAACACGCCTCTTGGAAGGAGCTCCTTGACAAACTTGAGAACTGTCTTTCTTCTTGGACCTTCAGAGCCCTCAACCTTCCCAATCGAGAAGTCGTCCTCAAGACCACTTTCCAATCTATGCCTATCTACCTCTTCTCTATTCTGGCAGCCCCAAAATGGGTGTTGAAAGACATCAAAGCTCTGCAAAGGTCCTTCCTTTGGGGCTGCAACAATAATAACCGTCACTGAGATCTGGTAAGCTAGAAGAAGCTCTGCACTAAGAAAAAAGAGGGTGGTCTTGGCATTAGAGATCCAGAACTAAACAATCAGGTGCTCTCAACAAAAATTTGTTGGACCTAGAGCTCTAAAAACAACTCTCCCTGGTCTAAATAATGGAACAATAAATATGCACTGGACTATCCGCCTCATTCCTTAATCAGATTTGATGAAGACGTTTCGGGCTCGCATATCTAGAAGGCGGCTAACAAGCAAAGGGCGTTGGTGCAGTAGCACATTTTTTGGGAAGTAAAAGCAGGGGACAAGGATTTATTTTGGAGTGATTCCTGGAAACAACTTCCGTGTTTAAAAAGTCTAATCCTCGATCCTGACAGTCATAACTATATTCAACTCAATGCCCACCTAAAAGTCAAAAAAGACTGGCAACCTTTGACCGAGGGGTTCCGCCGCTGGAAATATCCCTCTTCTTGGAATGTTGTCCCTAGCAAAGAACTAACTGACAAAGTTTGGCCTGAAATTTGCAATCGACATCTCAAACAAATCCACGAAAGGGACATCATCCGATGGGGTTATAGACCGTCTGGTACTTTCAAATTCAAAGAAGCCTATGATATTCTATCAACTGTGTCGAACTACTAGGACTCTTCTATTTGGAACCATATCTGGAAGTCACCTCAATGGCCCAAAATCTCTCATTTTCTCTGTCTTCTCTTGCACAGGCGGATCCTCGCCTAGGAAAATGTGGCCAAAAAAGGCTTCCACGGGCCCTCCAAATGTTTCCTCTGTAATGATCATTAGGAAACCATGGACCATCTCCTGGACACCTGCGTCTTCACTAGCTCCTTATGGGATCACGTTGCGGAGGCCTTTAGACGCACAAACTAAGCAAGAGGTAATGCCATCGACACTATTCATCAATGGAGGGACTCTCCATTTGAAAGTAACATCCTCAATCAGCTTTGGACTCTCACACTGAGGTTCATTCTCTGGAGCTCGTGGAAAGAGAGAAACAACAGAATCTTCAAGGACTCCAAAGCATCGGTGCAAAATTTATGGGACGCGATAAAAAAAATATTCAAGAAAGAATCCATGCCAAATTCTGGTCAAGCTCGAACCTCCCCACCTCCCAGAATGAGCGAAGCATCTTGGAAGCTTTAAGCTTTAACTCCTCAGTTGTCCTGCCTCCTTGCAGCAAACCCACCATGCAAGTGGAAAGCCCTCTTCATTGGGAGATTCCTCCTGCGAATGTCTTCAAGATAAATTTTGATGGCGCCTCCAAGGGAAACCCAAGCCTGGTTGGCTTCGGGGGAGAAATCAGAGACCACAAGGGTGGCATCATCCACCTTTTCTATGGTAACATGGACATCAACTCTAAAAATGCCGCGGAACTAGAAGGTATGATTGCCGGTTTAATGATAGTTGACAGGAAGAATCTTCTTATGGTAATTGTGGAAGGAGACTCAGCTATCATCCTCTCCCTGGCAGCCAAAATCCTCCATGTCATGTCTGTCTCCAAAGTTACCTCCAGCTGGTGCCTGGCCCACGATCTCACCTTTCTAGCCACCCACCATGTGCACAGGAAATCCAACGCTCTAGCTGACTTCTTAGCTAACTCCGGGGTGAACTCTCCACTCTCTCTAGTGGAAGGCACGTTACAAGACGGTCTGGACACTCAGATGCTCCTCAAAAGCAAACAACTGGCTAGAACTATTTGCTCCATCCTGGATGTAGGTGACTTCTCCATTGATCAGCAACATGCCCTCCCTCGATCCGAGCAACGGATGCTTAGCGACCGTCATGTTAACCTTGGCACTGAAGGAATTTTTGAGAACCTTCGTCATCCTCCAAGTGTGGGAGCAAAGCAAACCATCACCTCCGCACCTACGACGTGGGGTAGCGAAGATCTGGTTCAATCCTAGCCTTCAAGGATCTGCATCGTTATTCATTGCTCATACTATGGCAGTGAGGGAGAAGGTTTTAAGCGCTGCGGTGTGGTATTTGGACATAAGGGTTTGGCTCTGCTCAGCTATGCGCACTCCTTGGCTTGTTGAGCATCTGAAAACTCACAGTGCGTCTGCCACCCCAGACTGTATCCTGATAATTGTTAACATTCCCCAGCTCGATCAGGAGAAGCACAACAAGGTTAGCATGTCACAACAGCATGGAACTACGAGAAGAGCCACCTCGGGCAAAGTAAAAGCTCAGGGAGGTTGTAGTTTTCAGGTGGCAGTGGACTATGAACTGCATATCTCTAACAGAGTTTGTGTCCTCATGGAAGCTTGGGAGAGCCGTGTTCTAAATCAGAAGCTTGCAACTGGTTAGGATGGTAGCCAGATCAATCACTATTGGCTCATGAAGAACATGCTCTGCAATTTAATGGAGGATATGCTTACCAATTGGGTTAATGATAGAGACACAGTTCAGACGGTGAAGACCAGAATCTCAGAGATCGATGCTCAGCTCATGGCAATGGAGAGCTCGTTTGCTTGGAAAGGAAACACAAGAATCTCAGTCCACGGCAGTCTGAATGGAGGCAGTCGTGACCAGGGTGGTGGAGGCAGCAGAAGTGCCACAGGTGGCATGGTTTTGCCCAATTGTGGAGGTAGTGGCAGTGCAACTAGGTGCACCATCGCGCTTCCTCCTGCTCTGTCCTTCCCCATCCCCTCGACGGTGGAGCCGTTATTCAAGCGTTTGAAGGCGATTACTGCCTAGCAGCAATAGCCTCAGATGCCTCCGGAAGTCGCCCCCAACTCACCCAGGCAGTTCCAAGAGGAAAGATGGGCCTGCCCCAAAACTAAAGAAATTCTAGACATTCCACCTGTTTGATGACCAAGCCATCCAGGTTTTTTGGTTTTGCATATCGTGCCAAGTGGTTTTTCATGGACTTTATCATCATTGCCTATGTCTATTTCCAGGCCTATGTCTATGTTTATTTCTAGGTCAATACCTGTGTCTATTTCCTAGCCTAAGTCTATGTCTATTTATGGGTCAATGCCTGTGTCTTTTTCTGGGCTATTGTCTTTGTTTCTGTTGATTTACTGTTGAATTTTGTAACTATGTATGTTTATTGGCCTCGGCCTTTACTTTCAAAGTGGAACAATATAGCTTCTGGCTCTCTTAGATGACCATTTTTTGAGAGGTCGAGGTGGTGGATTCACCTCCTAAGACCTCCTTTGGTCATGTTTGCAGCTATAGTAGAATTAAACATCTTAAAAAAATATAACATTTTAAAAAATATGTAATCATATTAATGATATATAATTTTATTTTATATATTTCATCTTTTCCTTAAGTTCTGGTTCGAAGACGAAGAAGAAATAAATTTTCAATATCCATTTACATGCGGTTTTGAAAAAAAAATATTTTAAATAAATAATAAACATTAATTTGGAAACAAAAATAAAAGTCAAGGAAGAGCTCATCTACTACTGTAGCCCGATGCAGCTTTGGACAAACCGCTGTCTCCATCGACCTCAAATCTTCGATACTTACAACTACAAGCTCTTCAGCTCCATCACACAAAAACTCACTAAGAATTTGAATATCCATCACACAAAAACTCACTAAGCATTTGAATATCTTGCAGTTTCCCAGTCCTTTTATCTTTTTTTTAAACATGCGACGTAGGCCTGGAATTTAACGGTCCATAGAACATTTTTTTCATTTTTACAAGTATTTGACATGTAAGTCTATGATAAACACGTCAACATTGATAGGTAAAAAAATATTTGAAAAGTTTATTTCACTTTTATGAATTTAGATATCTGGTCAGAAATTTTAATACTGATGTTACCTACTATAACCTAGTTAACTATCATTGGCCATTTTGTTGGGCCAGCTCTGTAATTTCCAGTTATCCAAGGAACACATAAATGATAGACTTCTCTATTTCGCTATATTTGTATTGTATTTATTTATATTTTGTGTTTCTAATTGTATTATTAATTTTCCGTTATGTAGTTTGAAGGAGCCTTCTGATTTTTCCAAGGGAAATCTCTAAAAAAATTTCCTAGTTGTTGCACATTTAGACTTAGTAAATTTCTGTATAAATAATTTACTCATATTTATATATAACATAAAAAACTATTTTATTCACATTTATATATAATATCAAAAATTAAATATCAAAAATAAGTTGATAGTCAGCCAAATAAATGATAGGCCCTACAAACTTGAAACAGTGATTAAATTTTCATTGACGGGCATAAGAAAATTGAACTTCCAAGCCTGTGTGGAAGGCCCCAGAGTTTTTCAAGCACCCAAATTATGAATCTAGCCAAAGCCCTTGCAGTCGTTGAGATCAAGGTGTTGGAAGCTTTTCAAACACCTAAAGGAAGCACTCTCTAAGATTGAGGTGTTGGAGGCTTGTCAAGTAACCGAAGGAATCTGGAAGCTCTTACAGACTCGCGCACCAATTGAGATCGAGGTGATAGAGGCTTGTCAATAACCCAACCAGAAGGAATTTGGAATCCCTTGCAGACTCGTGCAGCCGTTGAGATCAAGGTGTTAGAAGCTTGTCAAACACCTGAAGGAATTTGTAAGCCTTGTAGACTCTAGCACTCTCTGAGGTCGAGGTGTCGGAGGCTTATCAAGCACCGAAAGGAATCTGGAATCCCTTTCACACTCGTGCAAAATGAGAGAGATAGAGGTGAAGTTGGAGGCTTGTCAAGCACTAGAAGGAATATGGAATCCCTTTCAGACTCTAGCACAATGAGAGATCGAGGTGTTGGAGATTTGTCAAGCACCCGAAAGAAACCTGTAGCAACCTCAACTATTCATCTCTTTGTACTAGGTATTTCAGGGAGAGAAGATGAGAAAATTCTTCTGGTAACAATTTGAGATGACTTGGCCTCACAACAATCTTTTTGATGCGCTTCAACTACCCAATGGACTTTGGAAACTTTGAAAGAGAAGCTGAAATATTCAACTGGTGCAACTCCAGAGGTGCCTGAAACGCATTGTTCATCTTTCAACTATAATAAATATAAACATATGATTCCCTTTCATCTACACAATCTATCAAACCCATTCGAGATCTTGTGGTGGTTAATAATAACAACAATAGTTTACCGTAAAATAGTGCAAAGAAAATAAACACGGAAGCAGCATTCACATGAGATTCTGTTCACCAGCGTTTTCAATTTGTTTCCTTCTAGTTCTATAATCCTTATATCCTTCATTGGGATCCTGGAAGGAAGGAAAGAGTAGGGGCAGTTGTTCCAGCATAGCCATATCAGATTTGGCCACTTAACCTTCCTCAATATGCTTTCTAAATCACCATATTCAGTTGCAACAAGTTTTAAATTCCTGAAACGATAAGGTGTACTGTGGATGAGCTTCCTTAGATGGTTCTTCATCACCTCATCACACCAACTTTTGAACGATGAAAATTTACTGTGAGTGTTATATATCTAATATTACAAGCAATTATTTTAATACTAATGTAGTATTAATTAAAACATAGGATCACACCCTTTCAGTGAAACGGTGTATTTTTTACCTATAAAAGGTTTTCTCATCATTGTAATTAAATCATCAATCAATATTCAATTTTACTGTGGTTAATTTCCGGAATTCATGTGGGTTTTAGAGTTTACTTGTAAAGAGAGAGTGAGATTTGAAATTAGGTGGGGAATGTAACATTCATCCCTCCCAACCACCCAATCTATGCACATTTTACAAAACTTAAGGGAAAATAAAGATTTTATTATATAATAATTAATATAATAATTAATTATTATTCCTTAAATCTCACCATTCTTAATAAAACAAAATTCCTCCCTGCACAAGAAAAATGGCAGAAATGAATGAAATTAAAGAAAGAATGGCAAAATTAGAGCTTAACCAAGCCCAAGGTTCTAAAAATATTGAGGGTTTACACTCAAGACTCAACCAAATCGAAGGAGAACTACACAAAAGCAAAAACGAATTATCAGAGACTGTCAAAAAAGAAGTCAACGAAGCAGTATCTTGGGAGATGGAAGTTGTAAAAAGAAACATCACAGTATTGTTCGAATCCAGGTTAAGCAAACTCGAGCATCATTTGGAAAACACATTTACTACATTAGTGTGCAATATGTCAAAGGAAGACCAACCATCCTCAAATTCAAGGCACCATAAGACAATTCCTCCCAAAAGAGGAAGTCCACAAGAAGAGTTCGATCACGATATCTCTCCAAATCATGAGCAGTCACTTTCTCCTCCAAAAAGGAATGGATATCAAATGAAACCCAAGTTAGAATTGTCAAAATTCAATGGAGACACAAAATGGAGCGTGGCGTGGATCAACAAGGTAGAAGAATTTTTTTCCATACACAATATCACAGCTGACAAGGAAATGATAAAATATGCCTCTATGCAACTAGAAGAGTGGGCTTACAACTGGTACCTGTGGTGGAAGGTTACAACACAGGAAACTAAGCACAAGTGGAGAACATTCAAAAACGATTTCTTTAAGAGGTTTGAAGACTTAAAAGAAAAAGACTTCTTCGCAAAACTTACCAGACTACAGCAAAAAGGTGATGTCAATGAATACACCGACGAATGGGAAGCCCTGGCGACACGTGTTCCAAAACTCATAGATAGTCGACGCCTCCAGACTTATGTGTACAAACTAAAACCCTATATAAGAGATGAACTAGAGCTACTAAATGTATCAACCTTGGACAAGGCGAGACACAAGGAAAAAATCATTGAAGAAATTTTTTAAAAAGGATGGAACAAAAACCATGACAAAGATAGAAGGTCTATTCCAAATACGAAAACCGACACCAAATACTAGCCACCACATCTAAGGAATGACAACAAAACCACCTTAGAATCCCAGCGGATGAAAGAAGGAAAGTGTAAGTATTGCGGAGAGAAGTGGGACCCAAGACACAGATGTTTAAAAAAAGAGACCACTAAGAACTTATATCAATGTGAAGCAGAAGAAGAAGACAAGTCAGATAGCGATGAATCCGACGTAGAAGAAACTCGTGACATTGAAAATCCCTTGTCAGATTCAGAAGATGAAGAAACTCCCAAAATATCAATTGCAGCCATAACAGGAATACACCAACCACAAACATTAAAATTAAAAGGGCATATAAAAAATAACAATGTTGTAGTCCTATTCGACACAGGAAGCACCCATAATTTCATCGACGTAAGTGTTGCAAAGAGGCTTAACCTTTTCATATATCTAGTACCCAACATGAAAGTAATGGTAGCAGATGGAAAGAAGATCGAAAAAGTAGGGAAATGCCACAAAGTTAAGCTGCAAATACAAGACTATAACCTTGAGTCAAAATTTTATGCAGTGCCCTTAGGAGGACTTAATGCAATATTAGGAATTCAGTGATTGAAAACACTAGGTACCTACTCAGCAAACCACCAAGAACACTTTATAAATTTAAATGTCAAGGATAAAGATACAAATTATATGGGTTCCAACCCCCTCGCATGCAAATTGTGTCATCCCACAAAATGGAGAAGCTAATTCGAAAAGGGGCACCAGCATATGTTGTACAATGCCAGGAAATGGAATTATTAACTTCAGAAGTAGTTAAACAAGATCATCCAGAGATCCAAGGATTAATCCAAAAATACAAAAAAGTATTCAAAGACCTCCCCATGGAGTTACCACCAAAAAGGAATATTGAGCATGTCATCGAAATCAAGTCAGGACTCTAGCCCTGTCAATGTTAAACCCTATAGGTATCCACACCACCATAAGACGGAGATTGAAATATTAATCCCTGATTTATTGAAATGTGGAGTGATTACAGAAAGTCGAAGTCCTTATGCTGCACCAGTAGTACCGGTACGAAAGAAGGATGGATCATTTAGGCTATGCATCGATTACAGAGGACTAAACAAAATAACTATTAAAGACAAATTCCCCATTCCATTTATCGATGAAATGTTGGACGAACTGCATGGCGCAAGGTACTTTTCAAAATTAGACTTAAGGTCAGGATATTACCAAATCAGATTAAGGCTAGAAGATGTGGCGAAGACAGCTTTCCGAACCCATGAGGGACATTACGAATTTAAGGTAATGCCTTTTGGGATAACTAACGCCCCAGCGACATTTCAAGCAACCATGAATAACCTATTCTAGTCATTCCTAAGGAAGTCTGTATTAGTGTTTTTCGATGACATCCTTATATGCAGTAAGACATGGAAGGATCATCTCACACACCTAGAACAGGTGCTCTCTATTTTAAAAGAAAATCATTTCTACGCCAAGATGTCCAAATGCACGTTCGGTAAAGAAGAAGTGAGCTATCTTGGACATGTAATATCTAAATAAGGAGTCAAGGTTTATCCATAAAAAATCAAATCCATCACAAAATGGCCCAACCCTACTAACATCTCCAAGTTAAGAGGATTCCTTGGGCTAACGGGATACTACAGAAGATTCATTAGGAATTATGCGCATAGAACCTCACCCTTATCCAACCTTCTAAAAAATAATGCATTCCATTGGAATGAAGAAGCGGGAAAATGTTTTGAAGCCTTAAAAGGAATTATGTCTTCCACACCTGTATTAGCTACCCCAGACTTCTCAAAACCATTCGTGATAGAATGTGACGCTTCAGGTTATGGGTTGGGAGTAGTACTAATGCAAGATGAACACCCGATAGCTTTTGAGAGCAGGAAATTAAACAAGCAAGAACAATTGAAGTCTACATATAATAAAGAAATGTTGGCAATTATGCAAGCATTGGTAAAGTGGCGACAATACCTCTTAGGGATCAAATTCATGATCCGCACAGACCATAATAGTCTTCAATACCTACTTCAACAGAAAACATTGTCCACAGAACAACAGAAGTGGATAGAAAAAATTGTTTCTTTCGACATGGAAATAATACACAAAAAAGGGAAGGAAAATGTAGTCGCAGATGCACTCTCCAGAAAAGATGAGGATATTACCTCTTACTCCATCTCGGTAGCAATTCCAAAATGGCTGAATGAAATACGAAGTGAATACGCCAAGGACCCAGAAACAAGCACTATAATTAACAACTCCAACCGTGACCCCAAGTTTGAATGGAAAAATGATATTCTTTGGTATAAGGGGAGGATTTATTTGAACTCAAACTCTAAATTCAAGGTTAAAGCAATAAAAGAATCCTATGATTCACCAGCCGCCGGACATGTAGGATTCTTCAAATCTTATTATAATGCAAGAAGGTCATTTTTCTGGAAGGGAATGCAGAAAGATATCCAGCAATATGTGGTAGAATGCGACAATTGCCAGAGAAACAAAAGTGAAAATGTTTTAACCCCAAGGTTACTCCAACCCCTACACATTCCAAACCAGAAATGGGAAGAGATATCAATGATCGATGGGTTACCTCCGTCAGAAGTAAAGGACAAGATCCTTGTAGTGGTCGATCGATTAACCAAATTTGCTCACTTCATGGCAATTAAAAAAACAAACACGGCAAAACAAATTGCAGAAGTATTTTACAAAAATGTCTACAAATTGCATGGCTTCCCAAAAGTCATCGTCAGCGACAGAGATGCAAAATTTAATGGAAAATTTTGGAGGGAATTCTTTAAACAAATGGGTACATCACTCAATATGAGCTCAGCTTACCACCCCCAAACAAATGGTCAGACTGAAGTCGTAAATAAATGCTTAGAAGCATATCTACGTTGTTTCGTAATAGATAAACAAAACCATTGGTCTCAATGGTTACACTTAGCAGAATGGTGGTACAATTCAACATACCACACCTCCGTAAAAATGGCCCCTTTCCAAGCATTATATGTGTATGAACCTCCAAATTGGAAGGAGTTAGTTCTGAACGATAGTAATGTTCCAGAAGTAAGGAACCAACTAGAGAAATCCCAAAAAACAATTGAATTACTAAAGGATAACTTAATCATGGCACAGAATCACATGAGGCAACAAGCAGATCAACGTAGAACCGAAAGAGAATTTGAAGTAGGAGATTGGGTATTCGTAAGACTCCAACCCTATAAACAAGTATCCCTTAAAAGTGGAGGGAAACACAAGTTGGCCCCAAAGTTCTATGGACCATACCAGTTTATCCAGAAGATTAGTCAAGTGGCATATAAATTACAGTTACCTGACAAAAGTCGTATCCACAATGTCTTCCATGTATCATGTCTCAAAAAAATGTTGGGCAAACATCAAATAGTACAAACAATACATCCTATGTTAGATGAAGAAGGAAGGGTCATTTGGGAACCTGAGGCAATCATTGCAATCCGAGAAAGAAAACTTTGTTCTAGAATACTCAAGGAATATCTCATTAAGTGGAAGAATTTTCCAGATGAAGACGCATCATGGGAGACAAAACAGTTTCGTCAACAATACCCGTCCTTACCCTTGCTTTGAGGACAAAGCATTCTAAAAGACAACGAAAATGTTATATATCTAATATAACGAGCAATTATTTTAATACTATTGTAGTATTAATTAAAACATAGGATCACACCCTTTTAGTGAAACGGTGTATTTTTTACCTATAAAAGGTTTTCTCATCATTGTAATTAAATCATCAATCAATATTCAATTTTACGGTGGTTAATTTTCGGAATTCATGTGGGTTTTAGAGTTTTACTCCGCTTCAGTGAGGAGCCATCCTAATTCCGTGCATTTCGGTTATTACCTATTCATTCAGTTAAAAGCAAACAACATACAATTAGAGCAGCGAGACTTCTCTTTCTGCTTCTCTTTCAATTATAGAAACCTTAAAAATGTTTGAAGAATTCAAACACTTACAGAATATTGCTGCCACAAATCACTAATGTTATCGGCCACCAAACACCAAAGATGATGTCGGATTACTCCACAACACTTTTCCTCATCTGCAATTTGTCTTCCTAGATCCCTTAGTAGGTGATCTTACATTTTTATCGTATGTTCTCCATCCACTTCTACAACGCATTTGCCCTACAGATTTCTAAGTCGAACCGAACCGTTCCAGCCTAATCTTTCTCACATTCTTAAGGCCATATCCCTATCTTCTCCATTGAAATAACAACCAATGTCCAAGAATATTTAATTTTACTCTTCATCTAGTGCATCGTAACTAAGTTTGAGTGTCTGGTTAATCTCTTTTGGAAGTTTTAGTTCATCTAATAGCCCACCCCAATAAGATTTCTCATTCTTTTGACAAAGAATCCCCCCAAACACTTTCAGGGACAAAAGCAATCCATGGCATACCATACAAAAATGATCTACTAGATCTTTAAATATTGGTGGTGGATAAGGCTGGCAGAAGGCATGAAAGCACGAGAACTCTTGAGAGTGTTGTCCATTGAGGCTTGTCAAATTATAGATTGGCGACTCTGCTATTCCTGAACTTTTGAGGACATCCTTTTAGCGAGATATAACTAAAATTAAGCTATCTGAGCGAAGGACATTCCTGAACTTTTGAGGACATCCTTTTAGTGAGATGTAACTAAAATTAAGCTATCTGAGCGAAGGACATCTTGTATTGGCAAAAATTGCATGCAACTGATCTAGATCATCTAAAGCATGCAACTGCAGTTGATGTTCATGTGTGTGGTGAGATGTTGAGAGATAGGTTTTGAGCTTCTCTATAGCTTCATCAACGTGGTCTATTTTCACATCCCTATGAGCCAAGTCCCTAATGAGTTTTGACTGCAAGTAATTTACCAACCTTCGAGTTGCATTATCACTAACATCAAATAAGAAGAAAGACTTACCAAGTGGGGCCTTTTCTTATTGAGTTGTTTGGCTAATGTTGTCTTGCCGATTCCACCCATGCCCACAATCCCGGCCAGTACGTTAACTTTTCCATCAATATGGAATTTGACGGGAAAAATGAAAATCATATAGCATTTTGACAATCAAATATGGTTTAAAATTTTGGTTAATAGGCATTTATGAGTTATCTATGAAAAATAATAAAAATTATAAAACTTAAATTTAAAGAAAAATAAAATTTCTAGCCTTTGGCCTCCTGCCTTCGACAATGTTTCATCAATGTCGCTGCCTCATGTGCCTTTGCTGGCCTCGTTCCGGCGTTGCCGCCTCATGCCTTCGATGGTTCCTTTCCACCGTCGTTGCCTTCTCTAATTTCTTTATCTCCTTCACTTGTTCAGCATTAGCGTGATCACCTCTTGTCTTTGGTCCCTGTTGACATTGACGACATTGGCTCCTCCTAGTGATAAGGAGGAAGGTGTTGGAATGTTTTGTGTTTACTTGTTGTCTCGGACTAATAGCAAGGACGTAGATATGCGCTATCCTAGTAATATTAATATATTTATCTTATATAAAACTATACATTTTAAATTTCAATATACAAACTATACATTCACTAAAAATTAGAAACATCTATTAAATTAAAATTATTTTGTTGCATTTCTATTTGCAAGTTGTATTGATTTTTTCACAAAAACATAAAACTGAATGATTTTGCTATTATTTTTTGAATTTTTCATTATTGCAATGAACATCTACACTTTACTAACCTCAGTCCTCAATGCTCATTGATTACATTAACATGGTTGAGAGTTGGAAGGTGAGAGTTGATTACATTAACATAGTTAGAGTTGGAAGGTGGGAATCATGGGAGTTAGAGGGCCTTGGGAATAGAGTTTGAGAGTTATTTACTTAATGCACTGTATTTTTGGCATTATGTTTATTGATTTGTTTAGATTCAGAGATTGACTTGAAATCTATGATTTTGAAGAATTGTTATAGAGTATGTGTGTGTATTTTTTAATCATTTTAAATAACATCAATAATGTATGTGTAGTGTTTGTCCCATAATTTTGGTAATTATATAGATTCAATTCAAAGAGTATTGATTAATTCTAGAGAAATCTCATTAAAATTGAAATAATCATCTATTATATTTCTCTTATGGTTCAATTTTAGTTAAAGATTCAAAATTTTAATGAAGCCAAGTACTAAATAAGTGCATTGAGAGACATAAATCATGTATTCAACATTTAAAATGAGAACAACTTTGTAAAATAAACCAAACTCAAATAAAATATACACACAAGAAAGAATGTACAAATCTATATTTTATCTCTAGAAATCAAATCTTATTTTATTATTTATTTCTTTTTATAAAACAAAACTCTTTACATCACTATTATGTCATAATGAGATTGTAAAATTTTAAACAAAACCTTAAACCACAAATAAATAATATTGAAACCCAAAACTTAAAAAAAAAATAATGTGACCAATAGAATAAAAACCAAATTCCAACAGGTTTCACACTCTGGTGAGACAATAATACAGCATTTTCAAAATCTTCCACTTTATATTCAAGACCGGTGGTATATCTCGCAACATTCAAGCCTATTTTTATGCCCTTTTTAAACACGCATTGCACCAAGTTCTCTAACAGCTTCCTCTTGTAACTGTAAATTCACAATACAACAAACAATACATCGTAGGATCCTTAAGATCTGAGATTAATTTATAGCCCGTCAAGATCCAATTATATGGTAGGATCCTCTAACTTATGGTAATTAGTGTGAAGATGCCATCTAATATAGTACCCTTCTTTTCATTACTTTATTAAAAAGTGTGAAGATGCCATTAACACAGTTCCCTTCTTTTCCTTACTTTACTTTCTTAAAAAGCAAAAGTAGCAAACAGACGTGCCATAACGTGGCAGAAAGAATCTAATTATTAGCAATTGTATCAGAAAAGGTGCAAAGGAACTGTGTACGCGAAGGTTGAAAGTAAAATGGTTACAATAATGTAATAATATTATATTACTGTTATTTCCAAAATCTAAAAAAAACAAAAATCTCCCCAATAAAATTAAGAGCATTAAAATCTTAACTTTATTTTATTGTTTTCCAAATATAAAAAAATATACATAAATTTAATGATTAATAATAATATAAACAGGATTCCATAAAATCTTTCTTGAGGGAACATTTGGTCTAAATCTTTCAAAATAAAAAAACAAAATTTTAAATAATAAAGTATTAAAATAATGATAATAACATAGCCCTACCATCCAACAAAAACATGCTCTTATCAAATAACTAAACAATATTTCCACCGGACTCCCTTATTTTTTAAAATTCATTAGAAACTAACCTATATAGAGCAATTCCACTGATCGACCAAATATACCACCAACATAATTTATTATGGATGAATTAAGAAAGCTCCATCTTTATATGCACCAGTTACTCAGAACAGTTTGGACGGGCACACACTTGATTTTACCTCTGTGGGCTTATGTTTGCTATAGGTTGTGTCCATGTTAATGAAAATGTTTTCTCTAATCTTTTACCAAGGTGCTCATTTTCAAGCTAAGAGCACCATGTAAACCCATGGACCCACTATTTCCTAGTTTTGAGTGATTTTTCATCACTCAAGTCAGAAAGCCCCAAAAAATCAATTATTAATTATTTTAATTAATAAATTGATTAATAATGGAGCAAATCCAAAATCCTAGATTAGTGGATTCTCAACCGATTTGATTGAAATCAGTCAGATCCAAACCAGATTGATTGGATCTGACAAATCCTTAACTGAAGCAGGTGATCTGGACAGATCCAGAGTTGAACTTCAGCATCCTTTATGGGGAATTTCTCCCTCCCTCTCTCCTCCACACGTTTGGGCTCGTCTGGATGAGTTTTGGTGGATGCTTTAGTCAACAGGTTGAGGTGTCAGTTAGATCAGCTCTCCGATTGACAGTTGCACTCAGCGAGACTCAGATCTGGCTCAGTTAGACATAGATCAGGCATTGATGGACTCTCCTTCAGCTATATTGATTTGTCTCCTTGGGATTTGTGCCTCCCCTGGGCTGGATCTCCTGTTTTTTTGTTTAAATAAACCATAGGCTGCCTCTTCCAAGCTAGTTAGAGTTGGATTGAGGAGTTGTTGCCATTGTAATACTGCTATATTTTTTATTGTGAATCAAGAAGCTTTGGAGGCCATATCATGTAGTGCATGTGTTTGTGTGGATTCCCAGCGTCATGCTACTAATGTGGTAACTGCAATTTCTTTACAATTTATGTGCTTCTTTTGTTTTCTGGCTTCAAGGATTCTGTTGAATCAAGTAAGGGTGTAAACTAGGAAAGTTAGATTACTTGTTCTTGTTTATCCATATTATGTATGCTCAAGAATTTCAGTTATATGCTTAAATAAGATTTTTTTGCATGATCTTTTATTCTTGTTGATTTATACATCTATATCCAGATCTCACGAGGTGTTGTGCAGGCTTGTGTTATTTAGTTGCAGGTTCCCGATTGGACGATGGTGTGGATCAAGATTGACGCCATTCCTTATCCAATAAGCTCAAGTCTCTGTCCCTCAACGCTCCAAAAAAGGGCCTCCTTTCAACTTGTTCCATTCTTTAAAAGTCATTAGAAACTAACCTATATAGAGCAATTCCACTGATCGACCAAATATACCACCAACATAATTTATTATGGATGAATTAACAAAGCTCCATCTTTATATGCACCAGTTACTCAGAACATTTTGGATGGGCACACACTTGATTTGCACACACTTGATTTTACCTCCATGGGCTTTTGTTTGCTATAAGTTGGGTCCATGTTAATGAAAATGTTTTCTCTAATCTTTTACCAAGGTGATTAAACATTTTCTAATCTTTTACCAAGGTGATTAAACATTTTCTGGATCAAAATTTCAATGGTGTGTCTCTTTTTCGAGTGATTTACTAGGATTTGTATTTTTTAAATAAAGAATTTAAATGGTTTTAACTTTAAGCAATTGTTACAACATTTATCTAAAGCAACTATCTTCATGAGACTTAAATGATACTTTTACCTCAATATAGATTAAAATTGAGCAGCCCCAAGACCAGACCATATTTCTTAAGATTGCTCAATCTTCTTTTAAAACAATGTCCTAGTTATAGAAGTTGTTTCTTCTATATGAGAATAAGACAAGCAATTGCTTAAAATTTAAAATCTTTATCCACAACATTGAGGCAACTTAAACCTCTTCTTATACTATTTATATTCCTCATCATCGGCCAAAGAATAACTTGATTTCAAAACAAATATATACTTGAATCCATTTAAATATTTGCTACCCGTCCTCAATCAGAGAGTCCTTCAAACAGTTATCCTTTTCTTATGCTCTTATGTTGAAGTAGTGTTCTCACATTTTTCCTTTCCTTTGTTGCTCCACGATTTCTTCTAAAGAGATCTGACAACTTAGATAAAATAACATACTCATTTATAAGTCTTATAAGAGCAACTAAGAGAAACAATACATGCCATAATCTATTTGTGAGTGTATGAACATTGGTATAGTTTGAGAAAATGTCTAGCAGTCTTAAGTTCCAGTTTACATTAGTTTAAACTCCAAAGTTCCTACCAATAAAAATAATTATAGATGTGTAAATACCCAACAAAAATTTTAGTCAATAGCTATGGCATGACGTTTGATTTGAATGTTGACAGCCATACAGTATTGATTGGGGTTAGAAAATTCTAAAAAAAATATTAATTTTTTAATTTTTATGGTATTGCAAGAAGAACACAGGGGTCTTGATTTTCTAACATGGTCCTACCTAAACGTTTGATTGCAAGAAGAAAATGGGGGTATAGATTTGGTCTCATCCAAAGGGGGCAAGGAGAAGATGTCGTAAGTAGAGCTACCTTTGTGTATTTATTTTATGCTGCTAAGCATAGGCATGGTTCTTTTGAATATGCTCTCCATACCTTCACCATCCCAATCCCCATCCCCATCCTCCCTTCCTTTCCAACAATGAAATATCCATACCTTCGCCATCCCTTAGAATTGCCTGAATTCCAAATCCATTTTATCTTCCTAGATACTTCTTCAAACATCTTCTTATATGCTACAAGCCTCTAGTATTGAACCTTGAAAAAATATAAGGTTTCAAGGGGTTGACTAGGATTTAAAGGAAAACGACCACAAGTTGGGGAGAGAAAATCTAAATTGATATAAGCTACAAATTCATGTGAGAATTATGAAAAATTATCATATTATATACAAAAACATTGGTGAAAGTTTGAGGTATATATTAACTCTCGGAGAGACATCTGTATTGAATGCCATTTAATATTGCACAATTTCTCTTAAAGCTAGAAGCCAATATTAAAAGCCCTAGAAGTTTCTCTGCATATTAAATTGCTTATATAGTTACTTCATAATGTTCCATAGCCCCCAAGTGGTGGAAACGAAATGAGAAGTCAGTTGGAGTACAAACGTATGGTATTTGCATTGGTTATGGTCTTAATTAAAATCATTGAGAACATGTAAGAGGAATGAAATGGCAGGATTGTAAGAGATATCATAGGTAAGAAGTGATTGTGAATCCCCTCTTTCTTTTACTACTAGCCCTTGCATTTACACACCTTCATAAATGCATTCAATCAATACCCACCTTCAACACTTTTCAATTCCATTTATACAACATTTAAGCTACCCATAAATGATTATTTCTTCATGGTGTGGGATAGCCAGAGTCTGTTATCATTTCCCTCAACAGATGAATTAATTAGATTTTTTTCAGGATATGTTATACAATTTTATAGAAATGAGAAAATGGTAGCAAATGGATTTGGACCTGAAATATAGGAGACAACGAGGGAAACCTCAATAGGAAACAATAGGAAGCAACAAGAAACCTGGAAATTTCAAACCCCTCAAGAAAAATAAACCCTCGAAGAAGTTATAACTATTGTGGCTGAAAAAAAAATGCAAAGATAACTTAGGATTCTTCCACCCTAAGAAAAATTCTCTCTAGAAGAAATTCGAAGCTAAATCCCCCCCCCCCCTTACAATAAAAAATTTGTTGTTGTTGTTTATAAAGTGTTGCTATCAAAATGAATACAACCAACTAAAGTGAAAAATGATATCCCTCCAACCCTCATTTTGTCTTTATTTACCCTCTCATTTTTCATTTTAGAGTTTTGAGGTTGTGCAGGCTTCCACCAAACCCTATTGTTCACTTCAAAAAAATGTTGTGGGAGGCAAAAATTTCGAGCAGTTTTGGATCCCCTTCAAAAAACTACCAAAAAATGGTTGAAACGTTTTGAACAGTTTATGGTTGTTCACAGAACATTTCCATGTTGGTTTCTTCCCCTTAGAAAGGTTTTAGAAGCTGAGAACATGTATCTAGTTGACCAAAAATAGTTTTCAGTTATCACTTTTTCAAGGGACAAATGAAAATTTTGTTTCATTGTTCAATTGTTATGCAAAAGAAATTCAATGTAGTTATAATGTATATGCCAAATAACTGGTTTTTGGCATAGGCTATGCCAAACTCTCAGAGCAATCTCTCTCTTATCCAAGAAGTTCCTTTTATTGAAATATAAATAGGTAAGGCATCATACTGAAAAGGTGCTCTAGTACTGATTTACATGCCCTTAATAGTTTAGTGACATGGATTGCTACCTCCAACACCCCTTTTTCAAACTATTTTTTGGCTCTAGTATCCCAACTACCTTAAACCTGCAACTCTGATACTGGGGTAGGAATTGAACCCACAAATTGGCCTTGGCCAATGTTTTTCCCTACCACTGAGATACATTCTCCTTTGATGATAGGTATCCTCAACAATTCAATCTAAAGGTGTGGAATATGTGGATTTCTACCTCTCAACATTCCCCCTCAACCACCTCAAACCTACCTGGTTTGATACATGCTATTAATTGCACAAATATCCTACCCCTTGTTTGATAGGTTTCTCTACTACTAAGATGCATGCTCCTTTCATGAAAGGAATCCTCCAAAGGTGTGAATTGTTACTCCAACAGCTCCCTCAAGCCAAAATTTAGGTCAATCCTCCTAGCTATGTAGAGCCTACTTGCTCTCATACCATCCTAGGAATTTATAAGCACATGACCTTACCCCAGTTGATGGAATACTCTGCCACTAAGCTACATACCCCTTTTATGATGGGCGCATTTAATAGTTTGATCTAAAAGGGTGAATTGTGACCTACAACACTTTCATAACCCAAACCTACATTTTTATATTCCCCCTTTTGTTTAGCAAATCACCCTAATCCTTAATTTCAGCTTCAAATGTAGACAAAATATGCTCCTAGGAACATCAAACCTTAAATAAAAGCCACACCAAGATGGAGTTAATGGCCAGGAATTCTTTGAGTGCAAATCAATTGAAATGATTTTGTATTTTAACAAAAATATTCTCTCTTGAACACATAATGAGGATAATAATTACTGGCATTAGATGGATTCCGAGTGTGCTTGGGATTGTAAATGCGACTATGGAAAATTATGTCTAAATTGTTTTCTCCCTACTATTGTGGCACATATATTTATTATGGGATTTCATTCCACATTAATAGTCTCCTCATTCCTAACATACATATCCTTATTTCATTCATGCAAGGGTGAAAAACCAAGAAAGATTGAAGCTAAATCCAAGAAATGCATCTTTATTGGATACGGGGTTGATGATTTTGGTTATCTCTTATAGGATTATCAAAATAACATAATCATTAGGAGTAGAGATATAGTAACATCAGTTGCAAGGAAAGAAAGAGGAAAAAGAAAACACATAGTACACAATGCTTGATGAAATCAAAGAAAATGAAGTTCCAAAGGTACCATAAAATCAAGAACAATAGTAGGTACCTCAACCTCCTGCAAATGTAAGAATATCTACCAGGTTAAGTAGATCCCATGAACGATTCTCTCATTAACTGTATTATTAATTGATGATTCATTCTGGTGGAACCATAATTTTATGAAGAAACAATGCAGGTGGAAACTAGAAAGAAGTGGGAGCAAGTCATGAATGAGGAGATGGACTCATTGGCAAGAAACCGGACTTGGGATTTGGTTGAGTTGTCTACAGGTAAAAGAGCATTGCAGAATAAATGGTTTTACAAGTTGAAGGAAGAAGGAGGCAAGAAGCGGTACAAAGATAGACTTGTGATAAAGGGGTTTTCACTAAAGAAATGTATGTATATATTTTGATGAAATGTTTTCTCCTGTTTTCAAAATTACTTCAATTAGAACTATTTTAAGGATAGTATAAATAGAAGATTTGCATATTGAATAGTTAGATGTGAAAACAACTTTTCTCCATGGGGATTTGGAGGAAGATATTTCTACGTAGAAGCCACAGGCATATGAGGTCAAAGGGAAGGAAAATTTGGTTTGCAGGTTGAAGAATAGATTGTATGGTGTAAAACAATCTCCAAGGCAATGGTATTTGGAATTTGATAATTTTATGACAGAACAGGGTTATAGTAGATTTCATTCTTACCATTGTGTTTATTTCAAGAGGCTAGATAATATGTCAAAATCCCAAATTTACCGAAAAATTTAAAATTTTGAAAATACAGATAATATCCAATAATGCAGTCAACTAATTGTTTTAATTAGATATATGTTAATGATTTCATAATCTGAATTATCTACTTGATTATGTTTATCTTATAGAATAATTATTTTTCAATTTAATGATTTCTTTTTCTTTGCGACAACAAGGTGGAATTGTCTTGGTATTCTGGGGCTTACTTAGCTTTTGAGCTAACGCAGAAATTTTACCTGATCTTACAGATTTATAGGTAAGAATGATCCGGTGCTGCTTTTCAATAATCATAAAGCATGCAGATATATGTTCATTGCAAAATAATAGCTCAATAAAAGAATATATATGCTGTTTCAATTCCAAATGCTTTTATGACGTAAAACAATTAGATTGTTGTTTTTTTTAAATACGCCATAGAAAAGAGATTTTGTTCGAATAGTATTGGTGATAGTTGCTCTCTTTCTCTACTTTGTAATTTATAGATCATTGCAAACTAACCTCTTCGATGTTTATCAATGTTTACCAAATTCATCATGTGTAAACATCGTAAATCTTTCCTTAGTCACAGGTTAAAGATGGTGGGGTTTTACGTTTAAGGGTCTATCTTAAACGGTGATCATAAACAATTTACGTCAAGACAAATTTTAGTTACTTCTTTTGATATGAAAGTAATGCGCAATAGTTAATGAGTTTTTATACTATTATTCTATCTTCTAAAGCTTTGAAGCTTAAAAGGAATTATATCATTATTACATACTGCTATCAAAAGGATTAAGTTAGTGTTGATGAACTAAGTTCTTTTACACCTAACTTACTTGGAAGATATTGTCCAGTTATTGTTATTAATTCATCAAAATTCCAATGACAAGACCGATAATTACTATAGGGCTTAACATTCTCAATTGCAAACCTTAATAGTTTAATAATTAAATATTCAAAGGCAAAATGAGAATAAAACTAGCAAGAAGGGTATCTAAACTTACATAGGTTTTAAGAATTTCTTTTGTTAAATAATAAGTGGCAAACCCTTACTAAGTTATAATTGTTTGGTTGAACGAATACCTTGCTTGCATAAGTGACGGGTCGTAGTATTGACCATGCCCTTGATAAGTTTATGGCCTAACCTTTATACTAATGTTCTTTTTGTTTACATTACAGCGTGCATACTTGGTTGACTTCGGGAGTACTGAACCTTGTAGAACCTTCAAACCATCATATGATTGGAATGAAAAATCATTTCGTTGATTGTATGTCGGAACTATATAGTTTACCCACTGCATGCAAATAATTTGATTGTGTATGTGGACTCATCATAGCCAAGTGTTGTGAAGTTAAAAGGCAATTGCGAACCCTAGACTTGTTATTCCCTCCGTCGTTTTCGGCATCCGACCGCTCTGCTATTGGGTTTCGATCTCCATGTTGATTTTGCAACTGGTATGAAAGATAGTCTCCCAATTAGTTTCTTGCCTCTCTCACCTCGTGAGCTTGCCCTGAACAATGATAGAGAAGAGCCTTAACAAGAAACCTTCGTTGCTTGGACTGGGTTGGTTTTTTTCCTCCAGGGTTTCACCTTCGCGGCTTGCTCATTTAAGAGTTGAGAGACTGTAAAGGTCTCTTCTTCATCCAGTAGTGAGAGCCATGGTTTCTCATCTTAGGATTTGTTTGGTCTTAGGGTTTTACAGCAGAGTGGAATTTTGGTTGGGAAGTAGTGGCGGCCCAAGCGTTTATATTTGCTTGGCTTGTCGCTCCAACTCTTGGCTGTCGCTGGTCGTTGCTGCGTTGGTAACCTCCTTCTTTCTTGTAACAAATGAAGGATTTGTTTCTCCTTGCGTTGGTGGCGGCACTTCTGTTTGTGGGTGGTTACGTTTCCTTAAAGCTTAGGTAAGAACTAAAAACCGCATCCCTGTTTCTTTACTTCTTTGTTAAAATAAGTATATAAAATTTTAACGATATCGTGGTAATTTTTACATAGGTGATAGCCTCAGCCTTTTGCATAGTTGGTGCAAGGCTGGGACAACTGCTTGCTCACGGGTAAGCCTTGGATATCCCATGGCAGTTCGTCCTTGTTCAGTTCTTTATAGGACATTTGATGGTTGGTCGTCATGGCCTGCAAAAACCCTTGTGGTTTTGGTTTACCTTGGTTAACTTGCTTCACTGTTTTTGTTGATGATAAACCCTTGCTTTATGCGGGGATTTCGACTTAGGCCGTGACCTGTAAATTTTGATTTTGCTTCTAGTTTTTTTGTATAAAATATATAAATGATGGAAGGCCTGTAAAGCCATACTCTGTTAACTCTTAGAAGCAAAGAGGCATCAGAAAGGAGCTTAGACTCACTTGTTTGATACTCCTATTGTAAATTTTGTTACATTAGGGTTTTACTCTAACTTAGCGATATAAAGATATATTTACTGTTTTTTTTAATATCTTTTAATTACAATATAATACTGTAATTTATCTGTTATTTCTTATATTGTATAATGGGTTATTAAGCTCGGTTATTCGAGCATGTTTATGTACTGTTAATTTATTTTCTTGCAAGCTATTACATTTGAATTTACCCTGTAAATTATTTTAATGTTACCTGTTTAGGATAACTGTATATTATTTTTATATTAACTTACCTTAATTCTCTCTGTTCTAATAAGGTTTTAAATATTATTTTATATTGGTTAACTTTTAGAAAGAAAACAAGTAATTTAATGTTTTTGAGTTGTACTTATGTAACTGTATAGTTGCATCTTTAAGTACAAAGTTTATGTTTACTTGATACTTATTATAATGTTATAAGAATTGTTATTTTACCTACAAGTAAATATTGTTCCTATAATTATATACATTATCGTTATACTTAGTCTATTTATGAAGTGTATAGATGGGGAAATATTTTATTGGTATACTCTTATGTTTTCTATACTAAATAATTTATAAAGAATTTCCTTCTTTATCTATATTACCCTATTTAGATTATAACATTAGTATTTATAAAATAAGGGAAATAACAAATTAACTATGTTCTTTTCTCTAAAATAAATAGTAGTGTTTGTTTAAATTCTATAAGAGACATGTTAGTAGATGTAGAACTTGCATAAGTTCAGCTAGATAAGATGAATAAATTATTTACATCATCAGTCATAAATGAAATCATATAGCTAACAATCTTATACCTACTAGTTTTATCTTTAGAATTAAATCAAGGTTTTTCTATCCTTACTCACAGCAATAGTTATTTATCCTAAATAGGAAAAGAAATGAACTGTAGAGCTGAAAGGCATTTCTATTTAACCTAATACTACACAATTTAACTATTATCTTCTTTTCCTTTTGTTTCAAAATAGATATAAGGATTACGGAAGTAAATGTTGTATAGAAGTCTGTTTCATCTATCAAAACATACTACCGTTAGTATAATGATATAACTTCCTTTATTTTTCTAATATTCTGACTTACACAGTCTAGGTCTAACACTACCCTATGCACATATTAGTAGTTCTTCTAATAATGAATATCTAAATCAAAGAAAACATTCTAGTATTCAAGCTAACATCTCATTTTAAATTTGCATCATACTTCATTCATTTAAATACACCACTTGTGCTAGAGTACGATCTGGATTACTCCAGATGGGGAAAAACACAGGTAGGATTTATTTTCACTAAGAAAAGATTCATTACAAACTAAAATATTCTACCCTCTAAGTTTACATCATAACCTGAACATGCATCATTTAGTCACACATAGATATAACTTTAAAATAGAAATTAAAAGATAGCATAACATGTTCTTAAAGCTGGTCGACAACAGCAATGGGAGGCCGTTCCTCCCTACTAACTCCTAGAGAGCACTCAAACAGCGACTCCTCAGGACCCCCGAGCCTGCTCTGGTCTCCTTTGCTGGAACTAGGTGAATCAAATAACCAAGTACTAGTCCTGAGACTCAATACCAATCCTGAACCTGTCAGTCAGATCTCTCAGCTAAAAGCTATATTAGATCAAGTTCCTGCAGTTTATCCCTCAAAACACCTTCCTTACAGTTTCCCTTTTTCCCAATGAATTCCTTGAAGTGCATTCCCCCTGAATGATTCTTCTCCTGGAAAATATATGAGCAGCCTCAGCTCTCTACATTGGGCATTTTTATAAGATTGCCTAGGTCTTTTTGGGTTAGTTGTCATTAATTGAGCCACCTGCTCTGATCCCACTTTCTTGGGGTATCATGACCCCAAATGTAGGGAAGTTTCCACCTGCAACATAGGAAGTGTTTAAGGATACTGCCACTTGTCTTTTTGCTCTCCACCTAGTTCCTTCCACCAGTTTGACCAGTAACACTCTTATTAACAGCTCTCCCAAGCTGTTGTCTCCACTTTTTATTTATTAAAAATAGAATATTCAGAATTACATTCCACATCTTTTGACTCTGTTGAGTCATCAGTTTCAACTTAGCATTAAATTTAACATAATGTCTTAGGAATCAATTTAAAACCAATAACATTATTTTACAAAATTGGGGCATGTGACATAATAGAAGTTATATTATCTTGTTATTGTATGTGGAGGACATGCTTGTTGCAGGGTCTAACATGCATGATATAAATGTGCTAAAAAAGAAACTATCTAAATCATTTGTGATGAAGGATTTGGGCGCTACAAATCAAATCCTTGATATGAGAATAACAAGAGACAAGAAAAATCACAAATTGACATTGTTTCAAGGTGAGCACATAGAGGTGTTGGAGAGGTTTAGAATGTAGAATGAAAGACCAGTTAGTACACATTTGTCCATCCATTTCAAACTAAGTAAGGAGATGTGTCCCAAGACATGAGAGGAGATAGAATACATGTCCAAGGTTCCCTATTCATCCATAGTTGGTAGCTTGAGGTATGCCATGGTGTGCACAAGATGAGATATTGCACATGTAGTTGGAGTTGTAAGAAGGTATATGAACAATCCATGTAAAGAGCATTGGAGGGAAATACAATTCATTCTTAGTTATTTGAGAGGTACCACTTCTCATGCATTATGTTTTGGAGGTCCAAGCACTATTCAACAGGGATATGTTGACGCATATATGGCAGGTTATAAAGACAACAAGAGGAGAAACACATGGTATGTTTTTACTGTACGTTGAACAATAGTAAGTTTGATTTTGAAACTGCAAAAAGTTGCTGCACTTTCAACAACAGAAGCAGAGTATGTTGCTGCTACAGAGGCCAGTAAGGAGATGATTTGGTTGCAAAGGTTCAAGGAGGAATTGGGTAAGAAGCAGGAGAATAAAAGGTTGTACAATGACATCCAGAGTACCATTCATCTTGCAAAGAACTCAGCCTTCCATTCCAATACTAAACATATATAGCTCAAGTACCATTTCATAAGATTTGTTTTGAAAGATGAACTATTAAAGTTGGAAAAGATACACACTAGCCAAAATCATTAGAGAAAATTTCAACTCAAAATGGACCTTTTAACCATAATTCAAATTCCATGTCATCATGTGTTAGCCAATGAAATTGCTTTAAATTTGAAATACCGTATAGGTCTTAAACAATTTAAATTTAAATTTGGGGATAGGTATCATAAAAAAACCTATTTTTATATTCATATTTTTGACATATCTCCCTGTCTTTTTACTCAAATTTCAATCAAGAGAGCTCGTTGGATGCGATATTAAATTTTGCATCCAACGAGCTCTCCCGATCAAAATTTGAGTAAAAACACAGGGAGATATGTCGAAAATATGAACAAAAAAAGTAGTTTTTTTCTTTTCTTCCTCCAAAATTAATAAATATTATTTTATTATTTTAACTATTATTTTATTATTTTTCTTAGGAGGCCCATTTTGAATTGAAATTTCCTTTAATTCCTACAGACATGTTGACAAAGGTAGTAACCAGAGAGAAACTAAGTTCCTTCTTAGTTTTTGTTGGCCTTCAAGCATGAAGGTGAAGATGAGAAATTTTCTAGTTCCAAGATTCTAAGCATAGCCCAACAAGTAACCGGTCTAGAAGTGGGAGATTGTTGGTTGTGGAGCTTGATCTTCCCGATTTAAATATGTTGTTATTCAGTCGTGTTTGTACCCCCATTTTACTATACACTCATCCCAACAGGGGGGATCGTTCCCCTCAGCTAGGGGGTCTAGGGCCAGCGAGCCCCTAAAAAACAAATTGGTATGTTTGTTGGCCAACAACTTATGAGCCCATTGTATTGGGTGACCCATGGTATTTTACCATGGTAATTCCCCTGTAAAAGGAAATCATTGTAATGTGGTTGTCTATTGTGTTGTATTGTAGCATTGTAAAAGAAATCTTTGTGATTGTGTGAGAGAGACTGTGAGAGAGTGAAGAGGAAGTGAAGTGGGGTTACTGCAGGTTGTCACCCTTAGTTTTGTAGGATGGTATACTAATACAGGACTGGAAATTTATGTGGGTGTATCCCATCTTGGGTGAACCACATTAAATCCGTGTCTCTCTTGTTATGTGTTTATGTTTTAGTATTTCCATCTTGTTTATTGTTATTGCTTTGTGATCCTGTTTTCTATCATTTCTTCCTCATTATTAGTTCCACTGTCATGCTCACAAATATTTTGTTGCTACCTAAAGTTTCAAACCATGTTTGCAAAGTTTGCATCCTATCAAAAACATTGGCAAGCTCCAAATTGCTTCGACCTTGTATTTTGTGTTGGTTGTTGAGAACGCAAATTAAAACCGCATTGCAACTACAGTCGTAGGGACATCACCACCACGTGGCTCTTGTTAATTTTAAGGATAGTTATTTATTAAGATGAAATTGGTTCAATATGTGTAATACTTTATTATTATTAAGGATAGTTATTTTATTAAGATGAAATTAATTTGATTTGATTGGTTCAATATGTGTAAGACATTTTTGGGATGGTTATTTTATTAAATTCAATATAAATTAATTTGATTTTTAAAATATATTTTAAGATAATTTTGCTAAATGGAAATTTTGAGAGGTTATATACTTTTCTTCATATACAAAAAAAATTTATATATGTCAAAGTTTAAACTTAAAATCTCTATATAATCAAATTTGCTTAACTAGTAAGCTATAACCATTAAAAATATTGAGATTTAACAATTATTGTGATAGAAAAATTATAGGGATCAAAAGTGTTGAGTTGTAGAGTATCTACTATAACTTCATGCAGTATATGCATCATTGGACATTTTTGTTGGAGATTTAATGACACATAATGCACCTAGTTGGAATATTGCATTATGGTGCATAATGTTTGCCAAATTTTAACAAGAACAAATTTAATTGAGAACAGCCACTGATGTCTATAATTACACCAACGAGTATTTTATGCTAGAGATCTAATTGCATGAATACTATACCAAATGAAAATAATTTTCTCCAACTTGATGCATAATATTTGTCAAATTTTACCAAGAACAAAGTTAATGGAGAAGAGACCAAGCTCAATCAACTACTTTTCTATCATCGTGGATTAAAATATGAATAGTGGATCTCTAACATGAGGAAGAAATCATCCTTTTTAGGAAGTAGAAGTAAAGTAATCAAAGAAAATGGAGGGATATATAGAGGATATAATATTTACTTTAAGTTGTATTCTTATTGGGTTCCAACTTGCAACAATTACCATCTTGTGCCCACTAGCTAGCACTCATTGCCATGTTGTTTTGGATACAAGTTCTGAGTTCTATAAAGAAGATTTAGATTTTGAATTGGGAGGACCAAATACCTTAATTCACTTAATCTATCAATGTGTGCTTCACTTCTTATATGTATTTTTGTTCTATGGAAGATCTGCAAACTTCCACCATTGATTACAGATCAATTGATACCACTTCCACCTCCACTAATTACCCAAACTACTACTATGATGTATTCAATAATTGGCATGGTTTGAACATTTAAAATGTCTTCATTGACTATATTTACCATGATCTTGATGCACATGGATTATAAAATTTCCACAATAGGGATGAATCACATGTAGGAGAGTTGTTATTTGTTCAAATTGAAGGTGCCATCAAATCCACCTCTATCCATATCATCATTTTCTCTCTTGAATATGTAGGTTCACGATGATTCCTGCATTGTTGCATGCTTGGTAATTTTAAACCTAAATACACTTCACTTACATTTCGTAGAAATGCATTGATTAATGATCCTAATAAACTCCTTAATGTCCCATTGCATTATGTGTTCATCTATCAAATTTTGGTTTTCATGGTTATCCCCTTCACTAATAGGTGTGAATTCATCTCCAACGGTGTCGAAGTCATGGAGTAATGTCCTCCCTTCTCCAGTGTAGGAATTCCAATGCTAAAGTATGGAAAAACAATGACAATATATTTGAGAGGGGGGCGGTGGATGGAAGAGGACATGTGTTTAATGAACATGTATACCTTTACAACATGCTTACATATATTTTCACTCTTTTCATCTAGGCATTTATAATAGTCCATAACAATTTCGATATTAAATGTATCAAGGTCATAAAGGACATCAATATCTAGGATGTTAAGCTCATTGTCCCATGTAAAATTTCTTATGTAGCATACTGCAATATTCTTGGCAAATCCATTTATTTCATGAACACCAAAAAACTAATAATAGAAGTGTACTTGCAATAGTATAAGTTTCCTAATAATTTAATCCATTCTATAAGAAGAGGTTGAGGTTGTAGCCCTTCAATAACGACGTCATTAATTCAATAATATATTTGTTCCATTTTTGTAATACAGGCATTGTATTAAAATCCTATTTATTAATTTTACATATTTTCAAGCACTAACATGGTAAAACAAAAATAACCATCATTAGATAGTTACATATTTAAGGAAAAACTACCTGATGTGATTATGGTAGGAGAATATGGAAGTATTTGTTTCCTAGTTTCACTTTCAAAATTCCCTACATGATTTGACACATACTTGTGACATTTTGGATGACAAATTAGAATAATATTTACATGTATATATAAATAATTCCAACAAAATATCTTTTACAAGGTTACTCACTGAGTTGTGGTTGTCGTTGAATTGAAATCTTGGATGAGATCATTTTCCCAAGATAACTTTTGTTGAACTCAAAGATTTTTTTCATGGCATCTTCAAGTAATAATAAAATCAAATTACATTTCCCAAGAAGTTTAACATATCTATAATTTTTTTTAGTGTTGCAAACATACTAGATATGCTTCTTCAACAAACATCAATGTACATGCCATATGAAAATAATTATTTAACATTGAAAAACGTCATGTTGGATGAAGGTGCATTCAACATTTAGTTGAAATAATAATGGTAAGAAAAAACAACAAAATCAAGGAAGATCTAAAACAAATTAGAGACAACAAACCAAAGGAAGAGAACGCAAATTAGAAAACTAAATAGAAATGTATTGTCAGATTATATAAAGGTTTTATACAACACGTTGACAATAAGAAATGGTGAAGACAAAACACATTTATAAAATGCTCACAACCATATCGTAACTTTCTTTGACATTGCATTCTTCAAGATGACCCAAGTGACAAGAATATCATTTTGATGTGTGTCAAAAACTAGAATGGTGTTCGAGAGATTATTTCCATGGGACATAGAATTTCATGACTACATATTACATAAATTAAAATAATGTTGAAGTAACAAAAAAGACAATCATGTAAATAACACTATAAAAATAAAAAATATCTCGAATGATGTAAAAAGGAAACTATCGTGGGACAACATTCATTTAATACATTATACAAAAACTTTGGTAAACTACTAATTCTAGTAAGAATCAATGATACCTTCCTTGTGTTTCTAAATAATGTGCAATCCATCACAAGGAAATGGTTGTGAATGTACCTAACATCTTCATCCACTTGCCACTTCTTCATTATTTATAGAGTGAACAATTCCCGATTTAGTATCAACACATTCACCTTGTACCTTTCCACGCGATATTGGAACTTATGAGGGAGTCATTCTCATGAATCTAATACCACAAGTCATCAATCTATTTTTTGTTTTTTAAGGATGTCTAAGATTTTTTTAGAGGTAACCATTGTTTTCCATTACAAGTAGAATGCCATGAATTTGTTGTCCAACGAGCATTTGAACATGTTTATTGTGTATCTTAGTTGCATAAACTCCAACATAAGGAAGGAATCCTACCCAATGTTATTATAATATATCATAAGTGCATATGGTGAAGACATCATTAGTGTGTGAATGTAGGATCAGTTTCTATGTGGCATGATAAACCATTTATGCCCACATCTCAACACTAGACATGAATGATGAGCAATGGGTGTAATTTGTAAAAAAAAATTTGGAAACAATGTAATGCAATTGACATCTTCTCTTCTGCCTCTCTTATTTAGGGGTTTCTTCTTTTTCAATGAATCCGTAACACTTACATTCTATTCTCCTAGGTTGTTAGAACACCACTACTTGAAAGCATAAAAGTACGTGTTAGATACAAGTATTGAAATGATAAAAACACACTTATAGAAAGATCGGATTTAAAATAAACAAATTAGAAATACAAGAAAAAATAAAAATGGTATATGTCCATTAACATTCACATTTAAAATTAACAAGTTAGTTGTGCAATAAGAAATTTCTTTGACATATTAGTGGCATTTCCATTTAATGTCAACATGTAAACAAGAACCCCAAAAGTTGCAATTTCTATGCTATTTAGGAAAACCAGTGCTTGAAAATAGGTATAAAGCTGACATGAAAGAAAACCAATACTCAACAACCAATGCATATATAAGGTAGCATGATCATTTAAAATTGACAAGATAACACTCAATTTAAATACTATTAATGTATTACAAGATCAGTGTGCATTTAATATTCAGATAACTTTGAACATGTAAATAATGCCAACATATTTTAAGTGGAATTCATTTTTAAAGTTGAACATATTAACAATGTATTTATGTATTTTATATAAGTACATGGGATGTGCATTTCCCAAATACTTTGAATTAATGCCAATTTCATACATTAGCTTTGTTTTTTTTTCTTTGATTTTATAAGCATTTTGTTTCGTAGTCAATACCTCTTACTTCCCATTCTTTAAGCCATTAACTAATGATTTTCAAAGTGAATAACAACAACTTCAACTTCAATGTGCCTACTCTAGAATAACATCCATTTGATCTCGATGACATCAAACTAATTATTAAGAAGCTTCTATAGCACCATATCCATAAATGTTTTTTAGTACTACTTAGTGTTGTCACAGGGTTGGAGCGCACAAAGCATGGTACCGCCACCAACAGGAATGGCGTCGACAAGGATAAAAGTCAACCACATAGGACAAAGAAACTGACAAATAAAGATATTTTGGTTGAATTAGTTAGTGATTGGTCAAGTGGGAAATTTTGTAACAACCTAGTGAGCCTATAAGTAGAGTTAGAATTGTAAATAAAATAAAAAACCTCTGGTATCATGGATGAACATATCGCTAAGGAGTGAATTTGTCTTTAGTGATTCACTTTAGCATCGATTGTATGAAGACTCTTCCTTATGAATTGAAATTTATCGGTAATTTTGGAACTTTTGGGTTGTAGTGTCTTGTTTATGTGGAGTGCGTTGTATCTGAAGATGTTTCCAGTATGAATTTTATGTTGATAAACTCTTGTCTTCATTATTGGGCTAGTCTGTGATGAACCAATTAATAAGTTGATGAATGTGAGTTAATGAATGATTATGCTACATATGGATTTTTCCCTTTAATGTTCAGTGAATAATGCGAAGTATCCCAATAGTTTTTCATTTAATGTATGTTGATGTCTTTACTGATCTAAATATGGGTTGATATGATTGCAAATTGTAAGGACAAGTAGATATGGTTAATAGTGTGGTTGTATTGTATGTTGTTGTGATCTTGGATTTCTGGGTCATGTTGCGATTGGGTAGAAACTAGTGTGAAGTCCTCTTCACACTGTGGAAACTTGGTTCCTAGATCCCTCCCTCGGACATCTCAAGTGAGACTGCAACTACTCTATAGGTGTTGCTGGAAAGGGTAAGACCTTTTTGGGCCGATGTTCAGGGAGTTTGTGTCAATGGTTGTTGACAACAGTGTGTTCAATGAACCCTTGCCGATAGAACTGTGTCAACAAATGGTTATGTTGTCAATATCATAGTGCGAAGAAGAAGAGGACATGTTGTGGCATCCAACGAAGCCATAAATCTAGGATTGGTTTGATAAGAAAGCCCAAGAGTTTTTGGAAGAAGATAACCAAAACCCGATATCAATGATAGAATATTGGTTGGGAAAATATATCTACTCCGATATTCACGAAATATTCTTTGCTGAATTTCTGATAGTACTGTATGAATGATTAGCGCAACTCACTTTTTAGAAGAAGAATTTCCAAGGATGCGAGCCTAAAAAATGGACTTCGGAGCTAATCCAACAACTACGAAAGATGAACAAAAAAAATTCAAGGGCTGTCGATGTGTGGATAGACAACATTTTGGAGGATACATTATTGAGTTTGATATCGACACAGTCAAATATTACAATGGCGCAGAAAGGGAATTTTTTAAGGGACCAAGGGTGATACTTCTATTGTTGTTGAAACTGTGGATCAAGATGCTCATCTGTGAATAATGAATATTAAATATGAATTATGACGAGTAAAGCCCTAGTGTGCAGAGGCTGTGGGTACTGTGAAGGTAAGGGTTTTATGGAATGGTACGAGGTCACGATGAGACTATAAGGGAATCCACAGAAGAGTGTGGTCTCCTCTGAAGTGAGGTGAGGTTCCTGTAAGAAAAGAGGAGGATTAAGGATAGTACCAGTGTGAACATAATAGGAAAATGTGAGAAGGGACAACAAGGGACTAAGAGAACCTACAATGATGAAGGAAATGACTAGGATACCCCCAAACTTGAGGAAGTACTAACCCAAAGATACAACGCACCTACAACTTCATCCACCATGCCAAACTTTGGAGGAAGAAATGTGAGTTCATTGCAGGATTTTCCTGTGTGTCGGCATAGTGGTAATAGTAGAGGATCGACAAGCATAGGGAGGAGACCCAGGATGGTGGGTGATGACGTAAATCTACCCTTGTTTCAGGGTAATGGGAATGAGGATGCCGAATGGCATTGTTTCTTATGCGAAGCAGTGTAGACGATGAAGAAAGTACAAGATGAAGATATAAAGAAAGGACAACTAGCAACGACCTTTCGGGGCCAAGAATTGGACCGGTATATGAAATTTGTGCAAGTACCAGGAAGGCATCCCCAGAATACCCTAGTGCAAATCAAGACTAGATTTTTCGATGAATTTAAGAAACCGAAATCAGAATCACAATATATTACCGAATTTAAGGAAATAAAGCAATTCTCAAATGAGTCGGTGTGGGATTTCGATCAACAATTCAAAACTCTAATGGTCAAGGTTAGTTTCATAATGAGTGATGTGCAACATAAATAATGGTTTATTGCAGCCTTGGTACCCCACATCTGCATTCCATTTATGCAACAAAAGATCACATCTCAGGAAGAAGCCCTGGAAATTGCGATGAAGTTGGAGGCTTCACCAATTGGCTAAACAAGGTTTGGCATGAGCCAGATCTAGTCGCAGTTGGTGAAACTTACTATCCAACTACAGGATATTAAGAATGAGAAATAAAACCATGAATAAGTATGGTGCAGTCGATGTTGGTCGAAAGGACATCACAAGGATCAATTTCCATACTTCCGCGAGTATTAGCATTCTGGGGCTCCAAATCGACTGAGACAAGGACGATTTCCCTGGTGCCAAATTTGTCAAACAAGAGGACATCGATTAGAGGAATGCGTATACTTACATTAGGTTGTGTCAAAACCATCTATTTTTTTCTGCAACTTCTTTTGATCAGTTGGTCACGAAGAAAAGGATTGAAGAGCTTATGATTTGCTCTAAGAAAGAACTATAGATGCATACTTTATGAAGGGGGAGAAGCAATGACCAACAGAAAGACCTCAACTGCAACCGCAATGTAATCAGCTGCAATCATGGTATAACCAACCCCAACCACTATATAGTTGGAAACACTATAATCAACAGCACCACAGTATAACCCACCACAACAACAATTCAACCAGCCACAATATAATCATCCCCATGCTAGCAGTAAGGAATATTCTGTAGAGGATTTCACGGAGGTAGAAACGGAGGCTTTGGTCATGGAGGAGCTATGGGTCGAGGTCGCGGACCGGTTACCTACTATAATTGTGGAGTGGTGAGACATTACCAGAGGGACTATCCAAATTTAGCATCTCAGTGTACTTAAAGCAGTGCAACAGATCACACTGTCGAAGAATTCCCATAGTTAATTGTGAATTGACAAGCTATGAACGCACCACAACTACAACCGAAATAGAATGAAAATCAAAATCAGAATGCTAGACCAAACATGGGGAATATATCGGCTGAACTAAGGACTCATCTAGTACATGTAAGAGTAGTAATGAGTGGACGGACTACAACATGAGACAATAGACCACTGATAAATGTCCGACCTCCAGCTCGAAAGAAAGTCCAATTCGATGTAGAAACAATGAAAGAAACATTCTTTGAATCAAAAGACACCTTGATAAAGGACAATGGTAAGTTAACTATTTATGAGATGCTGCCAAGTTTTGATTCGACAAATTCACCAAGGTTGAAAATAAAGGTCAGTACCATTAGAGGAAATTTGGGGTCTAAAATGATCCTTATAAGAAAACATGCCAACAATAAGTGCTTGTGAGTTTCAATTCAAGAACCAATAGAATTTTAATAAAATGAGTCAACCATAATGGTTGAATTGACATATTTGTCATAAAAAAAACTACTTTTTGTGTTCATATTTTCGACATATCTCCTTATGTTTTTACTCAAATTTCGATCGGGAGAGCTTGTTGGATGTAGAATTTGATTATGCATCCAACGAGTACCCACAATGCATACTTTTGATGGACCCCGCTACCCAAAAAAAAAAATACTTGAAAAAACATGATGATGATCACTTAATCACATTTTTTCATGTATTTCTTGTTTTTGGGGTTGCGAGGTCCGTCAAAAGTATGTAGTGTGGGTACTCATTGGATGCAGAATCAAATTCTGCATCCAACAAGCTATCCTGATCGAAATTTGAGTAAAAAAATATGGAGATATGTCGAAAATATGAACACAATAAGTAGTTTTTTTCTTTCTTGCTCCAAAATTAATAAATATTATTTTATTATTTTAACTATTATTTTATTATTTTCCTTAGGAGGCCCATTTTAGACCTCAAAATTCCTTTAATCATTGAATTTTTTCTAGAAAGTTGTCTAACATTAGCAAGGATAACAATATTTTTGTATTGACGAGAAGAAAGGCGACAAGATCGCCTAGTCAATTCATTGCAAAAGAAGAAAACAAGAATATAAATGAGAGTGAATGTCTATATCGATGAATATGATGTAAAATTAGTCATCTTGGATCTACAATCAGATGTGAATATCCTAACCAAGCATACATGGGAAATGATGGGGAAGTCACAGTTATTCTGGTCATTTGTAAAACTTCACCTCAAAAATCAGGCCAAGGTTTCTCCAATTGGACAAGTACCTTGTCTATCTGTCAAGGTGAAAGGACTGAAGACATAGACAGACTTCAATGTTATCGAGGTTGTCAATGATACCTGCCCATACCCGACACTATTGGGAATCGGATGAGAAATGGAAAACCTGACGGTCATCAATTTCAAGAAAAGGACGATGATATTTGAGTATCGTGATACAAGGATCATCAATCCCCTCGAAGGAAAACGATATGTTGACCCAATAAAAGATGAAGTCGCTGGAGGTTGGGATAATGCTTACAATGTCTTCAAAGACTACATCAATCCCACTACGGATGGAGAGATAGGATGGTGGAGTATCATCTCAACATCTTCAGACTCTGACAAAGCGTTAGAGAACTGGAAGAACTGATTGCATAAAGTATTAGTCAGGAAATGCACACGAATCACTCGGTCGCTAAGATGGATAGCGAAATAAGTATCCGATCTATCGACATATGAAGGACTACCTAACTTGGTAGTTTTTATCAGTGAATTTGAACAAAGTATCCGAACCACAATGCTTGTTGGCACTAGAAGAGGCACTGAAGTCTACTACGACAATATGGTTGGATACACACAAGGCATCGATAGAATACTAGAAAATATATCGATGATTGATGAATATTCTATTCAGGGAGGATGAATACTACCAAGGAAATAAAATGATGGAATAAATCATCCAAGCGACCATCTGATAACATGTCAAACGACATGGGAACTGAGGCCAAAGGAGTAATAGGTTCATGCATTCATCCATACCCTAGATGAAATACCATAGAGATGGTATGTTTTTGTAGAGCTACAAAGGGAAACAACAACTTGGGAAGAACTGACTGTTAGCTTCAGCCATACTTTCAGTTTCACAATCGAAAATCCATTCATTCATAGTGCGCTACAAGACATCTGTGACAATGTATTGGAGATAGTTCCGACTGAGCTACCGATGAAATCAAAGTGGATACCAACACTGCAGATGATGATGACATGTTACAATGTGTCAAGAGAACCTGATGATGAAGATGATTCGAGAGTTTTCAATATTCTCGAATCAAAGGGAAGTTGCAACATCGAAGCACCATAAATGTTGTGCGACAAATTCAAGCAACTGTCGAAGATAAAGAAGGTCAATATTGGGACAATAGAAGACTCATAGTTTGATCGTATTGGAGATAAAGGGCATGATTCAGTGATGGGGAAAAGTCACCGATCTACTATATGAGTTTTAGGACTTATTCCTGGCTAAATTTTCGAAGATGAAAGGAATCTTAGGGGACTTGGGTGAAATCAAGATTCCTATGAAACCTGATGTGAAACCAGTAAAATAACGACCATATAGGTTGAATATGAGATCTAAAGAGTGCTTCAAAGCCGAACTAGAGCAAATGTTGGATGCAAGAATTATCGATCCCGTCGAGGAATCATAATGGATTAGTCGATGGTTTTGCACGGAAAAAAGACTGGTGAAATTTGGATCTTTGTCGATATAAGGAAATTGAATGACACAAGTCTTCATGATCAATTTCTGATGCCATTCATCGACGAAGTGCTGGAAGTAGTTGGAGGACAGGAAATCTATTCATTTACAGAAGGATTTTAAGGCTATCATCAGATCAGGATTGCGAAGGAGGATAGAAACAAGATCACTTTCATGTCATAATGGGGATGTTTTCTATACATAGTGATGTCGTTCGGTCTCAAGAATGCGCCAACGATTTTTTCAAGGTTAGTTGTTACTGCATTCAAAGACTTCATTCATAAATTACTAGCAGTCTATATGGATAACTGGACCATCTATGTGTTGGTAAAATACCATACTACGAAACTTCAATTGATGTTGGAAAGGTGTAGACAACATCATAATTCAATAAATTTGAAGAAATGTGTATTTCGCGCACCATTTGGAATCCTATTGGGATACATTGTATGCAAGGAAGACATGTTGGTCGATCCTGCCAAGATCGTGATAATTGTCGACCTACCGACACCAACAATAGTAAAACAATTGAGGGAAACATTGGGCCACACAAGGTGTTACCAAAATTTTATAAGGGGATATGCAGCAATCATTGCGATGGTGGGGAAATCATTGAACAAAGCTGTGAAGTTCGAATGGAACAACGAGTGCCAGAGGATCCTCGATACGCTAAAGAAAAAGATGGTCACAACACCAATATTGGTTTTTCTGGATTGGACAAAGGAGTTCCATGTCCATGTCAATGCTTAGCCAGTCGCATTAGGAGTAACATTGGCCCAACCAGGAGAAGGATCAATTGACCACCCGATTGCATTTGCAAGTGAAAAGTTGTCTACTGTGAAGAAAAACTATAAGATGATAGAAAGAGAAGGATTGGCGATGGTGTATCTATTGCAAAAATTCTGCCACTAAGTGTTAGGAGGGAATTTCAAAATGTTTACGGATCACTTAGCATTGAATTACTTGGTCAATAAGCCATTGTTGGGAGGGGATATCTATTGGTGTTTGCTACTCTTCCAAGAATTCGAGTTTGAGATCATTGTGAAACCTGGACGATTGAATGCAGGACCTGATCATCTATCAAGGATAGAGTGAGGAGAAGAACTAAGTAGCATCAAGGACGACTTACCTGATGCATAATTATTTAGAGTCAGAATGGTTGATGACCATTACAAACAAATCGTTCAATTTTTGGCAATAGGAAAATACTCTTAGGAATTCACCACTAGTTAGAAGAAACAACTAGTTGTTAGAGCCACTGACTTCCAACTGATCCCAGGTAGCTATACAAGATGGGACCAGATAAAATTCTGCAGCGATATATTCTTCTGCATGAGCAGGAAAGAGTATTAGTAGAGGTGCATGGTGGGATTTCAAGAGGACATTATGGAGGATGTGTAACTACCATAAAAATACTCAGAGTTGGATTATGGTGGCCAGCAGTACAAAGTGATGCAACAGATTATGTTAAAAGTTGCGATGTATGTCAAAGAATGGGAAAACCATTGTGGAGGGGATAGATGTCGTTAGTACCTCAGGTAACACTACAACCATTCAATAAGTGGGAATTTGATTTCGTGGGACCTATCAATCCACCAGGAAAAAGAATAGGGGCAAGAGATATCATCACTGCAATAGACTACCTAAAAAGGTGGGATGAGGCAGCGCTAGTTAAGGATTGCACAGTCTCGAAAGTAGCAAGGTTCCTTTTCGACAATGTGGTTACCCGATTTGTATGTCCTAAGATATTGATGAGTGATCAAGGAGCTCATTTTGTCAACCAGACAATTAGAGTGATGACTGAGAAATTCCACATACATCACAAGGAAGGTACTCCGTATCACTCACAAGTGAATGGAGCATTCGAAGCATTTAAAAATATATTGGAAAATGCACTTACTAAGGTATGCAATATGAATCGTGATGATTGGGATCTGAAAATCCATGCGATACTCGGTGCCTACAGAACGACATGTAAAAGACTGACAGGCCAGACAACATTATTTTTTTTTATGGACAAGAAGCGGTGATGCTGATGGAATATATCGTCCCCAATCTATGCATAGTTGGAATAACAGGAATGAGTGACGAAGGAGAAATTGAAGAAATATTGGCATAGTTGGTATGAATCGAAGAGGACCACTTCATTGTGGGATTTCATCAGCAAGTAGAAAATGATCGACAGAAGGCATGGCATGATCTCCATGTAAATACGAAACACTTTTAGCGTGGATATATGGTTCTCCTATATGACAACAAGTTTGTGAAGAACCTAGGTAAGATTCTGATGCATTGGCTTGGACCATACATCATAAATTTCATTACCAATGAAGGTGTGGTACAGTTACAACAGTTAGACGGAGTAATTTTTCCAAAAATGGTGAACGGGAGTCGGCTAAATCCCTATCGAGATATCCAAGTGCGACACCAATGCTAACAGCGGCAAATAAAAAAATGTGATGAAAAATTGAAGGAAAGTCTATCGACAGGAGAAAGAGCCACGAGAAAAGTCAAACTGCAACAAGGTTTGGAACTTGTTGATATCGAATGAGGTGCGCACTAGTAAAATCAAAAAATAAATGAAGTAATTACACCAGGGAAAGTGACGACGCAAGTGGGAAAGACCCACATTTAGTGACAGATGTGTCCATTGGATTTAAAAAATCGATGGAGGATTTGGTCAGTCAATGAGAGATTCAACAATGATGCTTAAAATCTCTCACACGAAAGTATCAGAGGCTATAAAATCAGTTTGATGGAAATGGTTCGACCCATTGTGCAGGTTGAGTGAGCGAAGAGAATAAGAGTTAGATCGAGGAGAAGTGTAAGAAATAAGAGAAGTGGTGTAGATTATTTCGAGGACAAGTACATAAGAAACACCAATGGAGAGGGTAGATATAGTAGAAGAACAACTAGATATTGGGTCCACACTAGTGCGACCGGTTAGGAAGAAAAGAAGCACCACCCGTATGATCAGTCTAGACAGAAAAACCAAGAGGACCTAAAGCTCAACGAGGAGTGATGCAAAAGAAGCAGAAGTTGGTCCATCAACTACGACAGAAGAGGAAATAATGGCAAGGGGTAAACTACTAGGGACAATGATAGATGAAATTCCAGGATACATACCATCGAGAAAGGAAGGGGCACTGGTAGTACGAATTAGAGAAAACATCAAGTATTCCATCAAGATGCCCGCAAAGCCTAAGGGCGTCCATGTGACGAAAAATATAGTGCAGCGACTGCAGAAGTTACAGTGCATCAACCAAAACATACTAGAATTCCTAGAGTGCACCAAGGGCACGTATGAGGAAAGAGCACATGGAGAAGAAGGTCTGATCACTAGAGAGCCAACACAATGGGCATTGGGATTGCAGCAGTATCAACTGTTGTCAATCATCCATATGCAGCATTTTGGAAAATATGGAGAAGATAATGTGTGCGTGAAGCAACTATTGGCATGATTCCATGGAGGTTATTTATGGTTAGGCACAAAGATCCCAATTATGGTCGACTTGATATGCCAGATCACTGACCTACCTAAAGCAGGTGTCGATCCGTCACAGTACTTTCAAGGAAAGTACAATGACAAGAAGTTGGAAGCGAAGTTGAGAAAGAAATATGGGGAGGTAAAAGATAAAAGGAAATATGTGATCGATACCATCAATGATCAGGCAGTCATAATTGCAAAATTGTTGCTGACGGTCAAAATAGTGCGGAAGAATCGCCCGAACTAGCGCACATCGGGGGCTATCACATCTGCGGAGCAGTGCGCAGCTGGCGTATAGATGAATTAGTCCATTTTCCTGCTGAACAAGCTAATGGAAGACACAATGCTAGCACAAGAGGTTGGTAAGTTGTTCACTTATTCATGCTTACTAATGCTCATTGCGTTGGTTGGATGAATGGAACCAATGGAGTACCAAGGAATGGAGGTCGACGTAGTCAACATTTTCCAAGGAGCGCGGTATAAAAATTGGTGGGTGATCATCGACAAAGAAAGAAAAAATAAAAAGAACATTTAGTTCTTCCTTTACTTAGATGCACCGCGGGAGGAAGAAGTGGAGGTATCACGACTTATAGAACAATCCACAAATAAATTCAAGAGGATTGCACGACTGGTGATGGGACCCCACGCAATACACATTCAGGCATGGGAAGATCCATAAAACCAATGGATTACAATGCAGTATAAGCTAACTGATGAGGAGTTGGATTCCATTATAGAGGAATGCCCTGGGAAATATAAAGTTCTGGTAAGCGATGAAGAACTGTCGGACCCAGGAGATGGACCACTGATGAATATCCCAAAGGATCAAGATAATACCAAGGACTGAGAAGATGAAGACAATTCACAAGATGAAGCATCATAAACAACTCCAACAGAGTCATAGTTAGAGAAACAACAAGAAGAAGCGTGGATGAAGTGCCACTTCGAGCAAAGTGAGGGGAGAAGAACCATAAGACTCTTTGACAAACAAGTGAACAAAGTATTGGAAGTGATCACTATGATGACCAGTGAGAATCAGGAGAAGGTGACACAAAATGCAATGGGATAATTACACATGGTTACAAAGATACTATAGAAACTCACGAATGCAGTGCTCAAGACAAGGATACCACAAGAAAGAGTGTTGCAAAGGGTGATCGAAGTCGACATCGACAAAAAAGTGTGACTGGTTCAAATTCTGCCATAGAAGATCACAACAGGCGATGATGATGGAGATGCTAAACTACGAGGGCATGACCTAATCGGTCTCAACCTAAACTTATTCCCGATGTTTATGCTGGCACAAATTCAGATTGCAACAAGTGAGGAGATCAAGGTCACGAAGAAACTTCCCATGACTAGCTAATCTGCTCCAAACAACAAGTACAAAGGGATGAAGAGGAGAATTAGTGGCTAAAATCATAAAAGGAGTCCATAATCAATGAAAATACAAAGGCATTCGAAGACAGAAAATGACTAGAGAAGGAAGTCTCCTTGGCATGCGAAGAGGTACCTAAAATTATCCTAGAAATGTTTGCTGAAGCAAAGGCATTACAGTTAGGGAAACTTGTCACAGATCTACGGAAAGAAAATGTGGAATTATAGGCTAGAGTGGTACCCAACACCTCACCATAGTAGATAACAGAAAGAATAAGTGTGATAGAGGATGTTGTAAGAGATATTGCAAAACTAGAGAAGGTAGCGCAAATGATTGCAAAGGAAATAACATAGTTTTGGGGTAGCTTGTTACAAGACGAATAGTTGCACCAACTTGATGTGAAATTTGGCGAGGCAGAAGCACAGTTGACAACATTGAGGGGATCACTTAAAATGATAACCCCACTTTCAAAAGTAACCAAGGAAGCTGAACTGAAAGAGTTGCAGTATAATGTTAACAAGGTGTGTACAAGGAAGCAACAGAGAACAATGCATTTGGATGAACGTCAGGGTACAATAGAATAATTGGAATTCAAGGCCATGGAAGAAATAATGAAGACTAAGGAGGCGCTGAACAAACTAAATCAAAGGAGCAAGGAGTGCTTGATAGAGAAAGAAGTGGAAGAGTCATCAACACTCAGGAAATGGTTAGAGAAGCTATTGACTGAGTCAGAATAGAGTATGATGACTTCAAGGTAAAGTTGAACACACTGCTTGGTTCCAGCTGAGGGCGCTCGAGGACGAGCCACAAGTTTGTGTTGGGGGACTGTTGGCATAAGGTTGGAGTGCACAAAGTGTGGTACTGCCACAAAAAAAAGGGTGTCGATAAGGATAAAAGTCAACCGCAGAGGACAAAGAAATCGACAAATAAGGATATTTTGGATGAATTAGTTAATGACTGGGAAAGTGGACCATTTTGTAACAACCTAGTGAGCTTATAAGTAGAGTTAGAATTGTAAATAAAAAAGCATCGATGGTATCACGAATGAATTTATCACTGAGGAATGATTTTTTCTTTAGTGATCTGCTTTGGCATCGATTGTACGAAGACTCTTCCTTATGAATTGAAATTGATCGGTATTTTTGGATCTGTTGGGTTGTAATTTCTTGTTTCTGTGGAGTGCATTGTATTTGATGTTTCCAGTATGAATTTTTTGTTGATAAACTCTTGTTTGGATTATTGGGTTAGTCTGCGATGGATCAGATAAGTTGATGAATATGAATTAATGAATGATTATGCTACATCTGGTTTTTTCCATTTAATGTTCTGTGAATGATGTGAAGTATCGAAGTACTTGTTGATTTAATGTATGTTGATGTCTTTGTCCATCTAAATATGGGTTAATATGATTGCAAATCGTAATGATAACTAGATTTGGTTAAGAGTGTGGTTGTATTGTATCTTGATACGATCCTGGATTTATTGGTCATGTTTCGATTGGGTAGAAAATAGTGCGAAGTCCTCTTCACACTACAGAAACTTGGTTCTTGCAACCCCCCCTCAGATGTCTCGGGTGATACTGCACATGCTTTGCAAGTGTTGTTGAAAAGGGTAAAACATTTGCGGGCCGATGTTTAGGGAGTCTTTGTCAATGGTTGTTGACAACAGTGTGAAGTGGACTCCTATCAACATAACTGTGTCAACACTTAGGTAGTTGTTGTGACATTCTCATCTATTTTAAATTTCGAAAAATGGAATTATTGATAAAAAAATCTGGTACTACTTAGCTACTTGTTGTGACATTCTCATTTATTTTAAAGTTCCAAAAATGGAATTGCTAGTAAAAATTTCAAATGAGATTGCCACCTGATACAAACAATACATGCCTAATGTAAACAATACAAAATCATGCAAAACGTAAATAATAATGTATTTTCACCAATGGTTGTGTATTACATGCTTTTGATTCCAAAACTTGATAATGACACCAAAAGAGTGATGACCACATGTTTTCTTGACATGATTCCATTATAATAGATTTATTTTGCCTCACTCTTCTATAGGATAAAAGGTAAATGTGGTGGTTTGCATAGCATGATTGGGATCTCTCAATTGCTCAATCAAGGTTGGATTGGTGTGTTGAATATTTATTCATTATTCCACACAACATCATCTTCTATGTACTCTACCAAAATCAATATCTTCTCCTTGCTAAAATTTGGGGTTGGAGCATACCAATTAATTATTTAGGCCATTGTTACTAAACACCAAGTTGATTTGAAATTACTGTGTTTCCATTAAGATTTATGACTATCACCTCTAATGCAAATCCCTCAAAAGCTTTGGACTATTGTTTACATCAAAACAATGCAATCAAAACATAAACTTACCATATGAGATGAGGAGATGTAGAACTCAAAGACAAAAAAAAATGGTATAGTTTGTGCAACCCTCATAGTTCGTCTCCTAAGTACTATGGATTTGTTTATGTTGAAGATCTCTCAACGAGACATGGTTTTCATAGTAATACTTTGTACACCTTATATTAAAACAAAGCAAATTCTCATTTGTTAGGTCTTGAACTTGTAAGCCCTTTCAATTTCCCTCCATTAAACCATGTTTGAATGACAACCTAACTCAAAAAGTTACCCAAATACAACACATTAAATCCTAATGCAAAGATCATCCAATCATCAATGCTTCTTGTTATTGGAAAAACAATTGTTACTAATAAACCACATAGTGAATACATCTCATAACATACAAAGGTAAGCATAAATGTAAATGTAAATGGCCTTTATCCTCCACCATAAAATTGAAAAATAAACAAAAACAAACCTTTGAACAGACACACAGCTAAACTAAAAGAACAACTATTGACCTGATATAATATTGCAGCAAGACACAATAATTATACAATCTAAAGATAAGATTATTCTTTCCTCGACCACTCAATCTTTTTCTTTTTCTCTTTGATATGACATAACTAATGCAATGGAACCCGATAACTATACAGTGTAAAGAAAAGATTCCTTCTTCCACTACTCTATCCTCCGTTACTGATTTTACAACCTAAAGCATAGGTGCCTTTCATTTATGCTTGTCTATTTATTGATTTGATTTGTCAAAAAGAAGAGATAAGCCTTTCCTTCTTGGTCCCGCCGTTTATAGTTTAATTTCAATTTTTCATGAGGTCACTACCCACTACTTCAATTATTAGATTTATGTACTCTTCACTCAGTAGTAATTGGTCTCCCCACAGACCAGATTTTTAATAATTAGATTCTTTCTGCACGTTATGGCACATCTGTCTCCTACTTTTTCTTTTTAAGAAAGTAAAGTAATGAAAAGAAGGGTACTGTGTTAGATGGCATCTTCACACTACGATGTAAAATTCTATTGATTCCACCTTGCACCAATTACCATAAGTTAGAGTCCTACCATATAATTGGATCTTGGCGGGCTCTAAAATAATCGCAGATCTTAAAAACCTGTGGAGTTGCTCTGGCCAATTCCTATCAACATACTTGAATAAAATTTAGATTTCAGTTTGGGAGACCAAATACCTTCATTCATTCAATTAATCGATCTTCTGATTTGTATTAGTCTTCAATGGCACGCCTGCAAACTTCCACTTCCAGTGCTCATTGTTCAAGCGATACCCCCTCCTAATTATTGGCAGTAGATGGATTCTGAGTGTGCTTGGGATTGTAAATGTGACTATGTAAAAGTATGCCTAAATTGTTTTCGCCCTACTATTGTGGTGTATCTTTATTATGGGATTTAAGTCCACATTAATAGTCTCCTCATTTCTAACATACATATCCTTATATGATTCATGCAAGGCTGCAAAACCAACAAAGCTTGAATCTAAATCCAAGAAATGCATATTTATTGGATACGGGGTTGATGATTTTGGTTATGGCTTATAGGATTATGAAAATAACATAATCATTAGGAGTAGAGATGTAGTAAGATAAGTTGCAGGGAAAGAAAGAGGAAAAGGAAAACACAGAGTACATAGTGCTTGATGAAATCAAAGAAAATGAAGTTCCAAAGGTACCATAAAATCAAGAACAGTAGTAGGTACCTCAACCTCCTGCAAATATAATAAGATCTACCAAGTTAAGTAGATCCCCTAAACGATTCTCTCATTCATTGTATTATTAATTGATGATTCATTCTGGTGGAACCATAATGTTATGAAGAAGCAATGCAGGTGGAAACTAAAAAGAAGTGGGAGCAAGGTATGAATGAGGAGATGGATTGATTGGTAGGAAACCAGACTTGGGATTTGGTTAAGTTGTCTGTAGGTAAAAGAACGTTGCATAATAAATGGGTTTACAGGTTGAAGGAAGAAGGAGGCAAAAAGCGGTCCAAAGATAGACTTGTGATAAAAGGGTTTTCACCAAAGAAAGGTATATATTTTGATGAAATATTTTCTCCTATTGTTAAAATGACTTCAATTAGAACTATTTTAAGTCTAGTGGCAATAGAAGATTTGCATCTTGAACAGTTAGATGTGAAAACAACTTTTCTCCTTGGGGATTTGGAGGAGGAGATTTTTATGTAGCAGCCACATGGACATGAGGTCAAAGGGAAGGAAAATTTGGTTTGCAGGTTGAAGAAGAGATGGTATGGCTTAAAAGAAGCTCCAAGGCAGTGGTATTTGGAATTTGATAAGTTTATGATAGAACATGGTTATAGTCGATGTCATTCTGACCATTGTGTTTATTTCAAGAGGTTAGATAATGGAATATATATTATCTTGTTATTGTATGTGGATGACATGCTTGTTGCAGGGTCTAACATGCATGATAGAAATGTGCTAAAAAAGACACTAGCTAAATCATTTGCGATGAAGGATTTGGGTGCTGTAAATCAAATCCTTGGTATGAGAATAACAAGATACAAGAAAAATCACAAATTGACATTGTTTCAGGGTGAGCACATAGAGGTTGTTTCAGGGTGAGCACATAGAGGTGTTGGATAGGCTTAGAATGTAGAATGCAAAACCAGTTAGTACACCTTTGGCCATCGATTTCAAACTAAGTAAGGAGACGTGTCCCAAGACACAAGAGGAGATAGAATACATGTCTAAGGTTATCTATTCATCCACACTTGGCAGCTTGATGTATGCCATGATGTGCACAAGACGAGATATTGCACATGTAGTGGGAGTTGTAAGCAGGTATATGAACAATCCATGTAAAGAGCACTAAAGGGAAATACAATGGATTCTCAAGTATTTGAGAGGTACCACTTCTCATTCAGCATGTTTTGGAGGTCCAAGCATTGTTCTATAGGGATATGTTGACACATATATTCCAATTTATAAAGACAATGAGAGGAGAAAAACATGGTATGTTTTTACTGTGCGTTGAACAACAGTAAGTGGGATTTCGAAATTGCAAACGTTTGTTGCACTTTCAACAACGGAAGCAGAGTATCTTGCTGCTACAGAGGCTAGTAAGGAGATGATTTGGTTGCAGAGGTTCATGGAGGAAATGGGTAAGAAGCAAGAGAATAAAAGGTTGTGCAATGACAGCCAGAGTACCATTAATCTTGCAAAGAACTCAACCTTCCATTCCAAGACTAAACAGATATAGCTCAAGTATTATTTCATAAGATCTGTTCTGGAAGATGAACTATTAAAGTTGGAAAAGATACACACTAGCCAAAATCCTACATACATGTTGACAAAGGTAGTAACCATAGAGAAACTAAGTTCCTTCTTATTTTTTCTTGCCCTTCAAGCATGAAGGTGAAGACAAGAAATTTTCCAGGTCCAAGGTTCTAAGCATAGTCCAACAAGTAATCGGTCTACAAGTGGGAGATTGTTGGTTGTGGAGCCTGATCTTCATGATTCAAAGATGTTATTATTCAGTTGTGTTTGTACCCCCATTTTACTGTACACTCATCCTATCAGGGGGTATCGTTCCCCCCTGCTAGGGGGTCTAGGGGCCAGCGAGCCCCTGAAAAAAAAATTGGTATATTTGTTGTCCAACAGCTCACAATCCCATGGTATTGGGTGACCCATGGTATTTTCCCATGGTAATTCCCCCATAAAAGGAAATCATTGTAATATGGTTGTGTATTGTGTTGTATTGTAGCATTGTAAAAGAAATCTCTGTGATTGTGTGAGAGAAGAGGAAGTGCAATGGGGTTACTGTAGGTTGTATCCCTTCATTTTGTTGGACAATATACTAATAAAGGAATGGAAATTTATGTGGGGATATTCCATCTTTGATGAACCACGTTATATCTGTGTCTCTCTTACAATGTGTTTATGTTTTAGTATTTGCATATTGTTTATTGTTATTTCTTTTTTATCCTCTTTTCTATCATTGCTTCCCCATGATTAGTTCCATTGTTATGCTCACAAATATTTTGTCGCTTCCTAAAGTTTCAAACCATGTTTACAAAGCTTGCATCCTGTCAAAAACATTAGCAGACTCCAAACTGCTTCGACCTTGTATTTTTCATTGGCTGTTGAGAACACAAATTAAAACCACATTGCAACTGCAGTCGCAGGGACATCACCACCATGTTTCTCTTGTTAATTTTATGGATAGTTATTTTATTAAGATGAAATCGGTTCAATATGTGTAATACTTTATTAATATTAAGGATAGTTATTTTATTAAGATGAATTTAATTTGATTTGATTTGATTGGTTCAATATGTGTAGGACATTTTTGGGATGGTTATTTTATTAAATTCAATCTAAATTAATTTGATTTTTTAAATATATTTTAAGATAATTTTACTAAATGGAAATTTTGAGAGGTTATATACTTTTCTTCATATACATAAAAGTTTTATATATGTCAAAGTCTAATATTTGTATAATGAAATTTGTTTTAACTAGTAAAATATGACCCTTAAAAATATTGAGATTTAACAATTATTGTGATATTAAGATTATAGTGATCAAAAGTGTTGAGTTGTAGAGTATCTACTATAACTTCGTGCATTATATGCATCATTGGACATTTTCGTTGAAGATTTAATGACACATAGTGCACCTAGTTGGAACATTGCATGTGGTGCATAATGTTTTCCAAATATTAACAAGAACAAATTTAATGGAGAACAGGCATCGATATCTACAATTACACTAACGAATCTTTTATGCTAGAGATCTAATTGCATGAATTCTATATCAAATGAAAATAATTTTCTCCAACTTGATGCATAATGTTTGTCAAATTTTACCAAGAACAAAGTTAATGGAGAAGAGACTAAGCTCAATCAACTACTTTTCTATCACCATGGATTAAAATATGAATAGTCAAGCTCTAACTGAAAGAAGAAATCATCCTTTTTAGGCAGCACAAGTAAAGTAATCAAATAAAATGGAGGGATAGATAGAGGATATAGTATTTACTTTAAGTTGTATTCTTATTGGGTTCCAATTTGCACCAATTACCATCTTGTGCCGACTAGCTAGCACTCATTGCCATGTTGTTTTGGATACAAGTTGTGAGTGCTATAAAGAAGATTTAGATTTTGAATTGGGAGGACCAAATACCTTCATCACTTAATCTATCAATGTGTGCTTCACTTCTTATTTGTATTTTTTTTCTATGGAAGATCTGCAAACTTCCACCATTGATTATAGATCAATTGATACCACATCCGCCTCCACTAATTACCCAAACTACTACTATGATGTATTCAATAATTGGCACGGTTTGAACATTTAAAACGCCTTCATTAACTATCTTTACCATGATCTTGATGCACATGGATTACAAAATTTCCGCAATAGTGAGGAATCACATGTAGGAAATTTGTTATTTGTTCAAATTGAAGGTGCCATCAAATCCACCTCTATCCATATCATCGTTTTCTCTCTTGAATATGTAGGTTCACGATGATGCCTACTTTGTTGCATGCTTGATAATTTCAAACCTAAACACAATTTCACTTACATTTCATAGAAATGCATTGATTAATGATCCTAATAAACTCCTTAATGTCCCATTGCATGATGTGTTCATCTATCAAATTTTGGTTTTCATGGTTATCCCCTTCACTAATAGGTGTGAATTCATCTCCAACGGTGTCGAAGTCAAGGAGTAATGTCATCCCTTCTCCAGTCTAGGAATGCCAATGCTAAAGTATGGAAAAACAGTGACAGTACATCTGAGAGGGGAGTGATGGATAGAAGAGGACATGTGTTTAATGAACATGTATACCTTTACAACATGCTTACATATATTTTCACTCTTTCCATCTAGGCAGTTATAACAGTCGATAACAATTTTGATATTAAACATGGGATTAAATGTATCAAGGTCATAAAAGACATTAATATCTAGGATGTTAAGCTCATTGTCCCATGTAAACTTTATTATGCGGCATACTACAATATTCTTGGCAAATCCATTTATTTCATGAACACAAAAAATCAAATAATAGAACTGTACTTGCAATAGTATAAGTTTCCTAATAATTTAATCCATTCTATAAGAAGAGGTTGAGGTTGTAGCCCTTCAATAATGACGTCATTAATTCAATAATATATTTGTTCCATTTTTGTAATATACACATTCTATTAAAATCCTATTTATTTATTTTACATATTTTCAAACACTAACATGGTAAAACAAAAATAACCATCATTAGATAGTTACATATTTAAGGAAAAACTACCTGATGTGATTCTGGTAGGAGAATCCTATGGAAGCATTTGTTTCCTAGTTTCACTGTCAAAATTCCCTACATGATTTGAAACATACTTGTGACATTTTGGATGACAAATTAGAATAATATTTACATGTATATATAAATAATTCCAACAAAATATCTTTTACAAGGTTACTCACTGAGTTGTGGTTGTCGTTGAATTGAAATCTTGGATGAGATCATTTTCCCAAGATAACTTTTGTTGAACTCAAGGATTTTTTTCATGGCATCTTCAAGTAATAATAAAATCACATTACATTTCCCAAGAAGTTTAACATATCTATAATTTTTTTAGCGTTGCAAACATACTAGATATGCTTCTTCAACAAACATCAATGTACATGCCATATGAAAATAATTATTTAACATTGAAAAGCGTCATGTTGGATGAAGGTGCATTCAACATTCAGTTGAAATAATAGTGGTAAGAAAAAACAACAAAATCAAGGAAGATATAAAACAAATTAGAGACAACAAACCAAAGGAAGAGAACACAAATTAAAGAACTAAATAGAAATGTATTGTCAGATTATATAAAGGTTTTATACAACACATTGACAATAAGAAATGGTGAAGACAAAACAAATTTCTAAAATGCTCACAACCATATCGTAACTTTCTTTGACATTGCATTCTTCAAGATGAACCAATTGACAAGAATATCATTTTGATGTGTGTCAAAAACTAGAATGGTGTTTGAGAGATTATTTCCATGGGACATAGAATTTTATGACCACATATTACATAAATTAAAATAACGTTGAAGTAACAAAAAAAAAATCATGTAAATAATACTATAAAAAAGAAAAAAGATCTAGAATGATGTAAAAAGGAAACTATCGTGGGACAACATTTATTTAATACATTATACAAAAACTTTGGTGAACTACTAATTCTAGTAGGAATCAATGATACCTTCTCTGTGTTTCTAAATAATGTGCAATCCATCACAAGGAAATTGTTGTGAATGTACCTAACATCTTCATCCACTTGCCACTTCTTCATTATTTCTAGAGTGAACAATTCCCGATTTAGTATGAACACATTCACCTTGTACCTTTCCACGCGATATTGGAACTTATGTGGGAGTCATTCTCATGAATCTAATACCACAAGTCATCAATATATTTTTTGTTTTTTTAGGATGTCTAAGCTTTTTGAGAGGAAACCATTGTTTTCCATTACAAGTAGAATGCCATGAATATGTTGTCCAACAAGCATTTGAACATGTTTATTGTGTATCTTAGTTGCATAAACTCCAACAAAAGGAAGGAATCCTACCCAATGTTATTATAATATATCATAAGTGCATGTGGTGAAGACATCATTAGTGTGTGAATGTAGCATTAGTTTCTATGTGGCATGATAAACCATTTATATTGCCCACATCTCAACACTAGACATGAATGATGAGCAATGGGTGTAATATGTCAAAAAATGTTCGGAAACAATGTAATGCAATTGACATCTTCTCTTCTGGCTCTCTTATTTAGGGGTTTCTTCTTTTTCAATGAATTCGTAACACTTACATTCTATTCTCCTAGGTTGTTAGAACACCACTACTTGAAAGTATAAAAGTACGTGTTAGATACAAGTATTGAAATGATAAAAACACACTTATAGAAAGATAAGATTTAAAATAAACAGATTAGAAATACAAGAAAAAATAAAAATGGTACATGTCCATTAACATTCACATTTAAAATTAACAAGTTAGTTGTGCAATAAGAAATTTCTTTGACATATTTTAGTGGCATTTCCATTTAATGTCAGCATGTAAACAAAAACCCCAAAAGATGCAATTTCTATGCTATTTAAGAAAACCAATGCTTGAAAAAAGGTATAAAGCTGACGTGAAAGAAAACCAATACCCAACAACCAATGCATATATAAGGTAACATGATCATTTAAAATTGACAAGATAACACTCAATTTAAATACTATTAATGTATTACAAGATCAGTGTGCATTTAATATTCAGATAACTTTGAACACGTAAATAATGCCAATATATTTTAAGTGGAATTCATTTTTAAAGTTGAACATATTAACAATGTATTTATGTATTTTATATAAGTACATGGGATGTGCATTTCCCAAATACTTTGAATTAATTCCAATTTCATACATTAGCTTTGTTTTTTTTTCTTTGATTTTATAAGCATTTTGTTTCGTAGTCAATACCTCTTACTTCCCATTCTTTAAGCCATTAACTAATGATTTTCAAAGTGAATAACAACAACTTCAACTTCAATGTGCCTACTCTATAATAACATCCATTTGATCTCGATGACATCAAACTAATTATTATGAAGCTTCTATAGCACCATATCCATAAATGTTTTTTAGTACTACTTAGTGTTGTCACAGGGTTGGAGCGCACAAAGCATGGTACCGCCACCAACAGGAATGGCGTCAACAAGGATAAAATTCAACCACAGAGGACAAAGAAATTGACAAATAAAGATATTTTGGTTGAATTAGTTAGTGATTGGTCAAGTGGGAAATTTTGTAACAACCTAGTGAGCCTATAAGTAGAGTTAGAATTGTAAATAATAATAAAAACCTATAATATCATGGATGAACATATCGCTAAGGAGTGAATTTCTCATTAGGGATTCGCTTTAGCATCGATTGTATGAAGACTCTTCCTTATGAATTGAAATTTATCGGTAATTTTGGAACTTTTGGGTTGTAGTGTCTTGTTTATGTGGAGTGCGTTGTATCTGAAGATGTTTCCAGTATGAATTTTATGTTGATAAACTCTTGTCTCCATTATTGGGCTAGTCTGTGATGAACCAAATAAGTTGATGAATATGAGTTAATGAATGATTATGCTACATATGGATTTTTCCCTTTAATGTTAAGTGAATAATGCGAAGTATCACAATAGTTTTTCATTTAATGTATGTCGATGTCTTTACCGATCTAAATATGGGTTGATATGATTGCAAATTGTAAGGACAAGTAGATATGGTTAATAGTGTGGTTGTATTGTATGTTGTTGTGATCTTGGATTTCTGGGTCATGTTGCGATTGGGTAGAAACTAGTGTGAAGTCCTCTTCACACTATGGAAACTTGGTTCCTAGATCCCTCCCTCAGACATCTCAGGTGAGACTGCACCTACTTTGTAGGTGTTGTTGGAAAGGGTAAGACCTTTCTGGGTCAATGTTTAGGGAGTTTGTGTCAATGGTTGTTGACATCAGTGTGTTTAATGAACCCCTGCTGATAGAACTGTGTCAACAAATGGTTCTGTTGTCAATAGCATAGTGCGAAGAAGAAGATGACATGTTGTGGCATCCAATGAAACCATAAATCCAGTATTGGTTCGATAAAAAATCCCAAGAGTTTTTGGAAGAAGATAACCAAAACCCGATATCAATGATAGAATATTGGTTGGGAAAATATATCTACTCTGATATTCATGAAATAATCTTTGCTGAATTTTTTATAGTACTGTATGAATGATTAGCGCAACTCACTTTTCAGAAGAAGAATTTCCAAGGATGCGAGCCTAAAAAATGGACTTCGGAGCTAATCCAACAACTACGAAAGGTCAACAACAAAAATTCAAGGGATGTCGATGTGTGGATAGACAACATTTTGGAAGGATACATCATTGAGTTTGATATTGACACAGTCAAATATTACAGCGACGTAGAAAGGGAATTTTTTAAGGGACCTAGGGTGATACTTCTATTGTTGTTGCAACTGTGGATCAAGATGCTCATTTGTGAATAATGAATATTAAATATGAATTATGACGAGTAAATCCCTAGTGTGCAGAGGTTGTGGGTACTGCAAAGGTAAGGGTTTTATGGAATGGTACGAGGTCACAATGAGACTATAAGGGAATCCACAGAAGAGTGTGGTCTCCTCTGAAGTGGGGTGAGGTTCCTGCAAGAAAAGAGGAGGAGGATTAAGGATAGTACCCGTGTGAACATAATAGGAAAATGTGAGAAGGGACAACAAGGGACTAAGCGAACCTACAGCGATGAAGGAAATGACCAGGATACCCCCAAACTTGAGGAAGTACTAACCCAAAGCTAGAACGCACCTACAACTTCATCCACCATGACAAACTTAGGAGGAAGAAATGTGAGTTCATTGCAGGATTTTCCTGTGTGTCAGGATAGTGGTAATAGTAGAGGATCAACAAGCATAGGGAGGAGACCCAGGATGGTGGGTGACGACGTAAATCTACCCTTGTTTCAAGGTAATGGGAATGAGGATGTTGAATGGCATTGTTTCTTATACGAAGTAGTGTAGACGGTGAAGAAAGTACAAGATGAAGATATAAAGAAAGGACAACTAGCAACGACCTTTCGGGGCCAAGAATTGGACTGGTATATGAAATTTGTGCAAGTACCAGGGAGGCATCCCCAGAATACCCTAGTGCAAATCAAGACTGGATTTTTCGATGAATTTAAGAAACCGAAATCAGAATCACAATATATTACTGAATTTAAGGAAATAAAGCAATTCCCGAATGAGTCGGTGTGGGATTTCAATCAACAATTCAAAACTCTAATGGTCAAGGTTAGTTTCAGAATGAGTGATGTGCAACATAAATAATGGTTTATTGCAGCCTTGGTACCCCACATCCACATTCCATTTATGCAACAAAATATCACATCTCAGGAAGAAGCCCCGGAAATTGCGATGAAGTTGGAGGCTTCACCAATTGGCTAAACAGGGTTTGGCATGAGCCAGATCTAGTAGCAGTTGGTGAAACTTACTATCCAACTACAGGATATTAAGAATGAGAAATAAAACCATGAATAAGTATGGTGTAGTCGATGTTGGTCGAAAGGACATCACAAGGATCAATTTCCATACTTCTGCGAGTATTAGCATTCTGGGGCTCCAAATCGACTGAGCCAAGGAGGATTTCCCTGGTGCCAAATTTGTCAAACAAGAGGACATTGATTAGAGGAATGCGTATACTTACATTAGGTTGTGTCAAAATCATCTATTTTTTTCTGCAACTTCTTTTGATCAGTTGGTCATGAAGAAAAGGATTGAAGAGCTTATGATTTGCTCTAAGAAAGAACTATAGATGCATACTTTATGAAGGGGGATAAGCAATGACCAACGGAAAGACCTCAACCGCAACCGAAGTATAATCAGCTGAAATCATGGTATAACCAACCCCAACCACTATATACTTGGCAACACTATAATCAGTAGCACCACAGTATAACCCACCATAACAACAATTCAACCAGCCACAATATAATCATCCCCATGCTAGCAGTAAGGAAGATTCTGCAGAGGATTTCACGGAGGTCGAAACGAAGGCTTTGGTCATGGAGGAGCTATGGGTCGAGGTCGTGGACCGGTTACCTACTATAATTGTGGAGTGGTGAGACATTACCAGAGGGACTATCCGAATTTAGCATCTCAGTGTACTTAAAGTAGTGCAACAAGATTTAGCATCTCAGTGTACTTAAAGCAGTGCAACAGATCACACCGTCGAAGAATTCCCATAGTTAATTTTGAATTGACAAGCTATGAACACACCACAACTATAACCAAACTAGAATGAAAATCAAAATCAAAATGTTGGACCAAACATGGGGAATATATCGGGTGAACTAAGGACTCATCCAGTACATGTCGGAGTAGTAATGAGTGGACAGACTACAACATGAGATGATAGACCACTGCTAAATGTCCGACCTCCGTCTCGAAAGAAAGTCCAATTCGATGTAGAAACAATGAAAGAAACATCCTTTGAATCGAAAAACACCTTGACAAAGGACAATGGTAAGTTAACTATTTATGAGATGCTGCCAAGTTTTGATTCAACAAATTCACCAAGGTTGAAAATAAAGGTTAGTATCATTAGAGGAAATTTGGGGTCTAAAATGAGCCTTATAAGAAAACATGCCAACAATAAGTTCTTGTGAGTTGCAATTCAAGAACCAATAGAATTTTAATAAAATGAGTTAACCATAATGGTTGAATTGACATATTTGTCATAAAAAAACTACTTTTTGTGTTCATATTTTCGACATATCTCCTTATGTTTTTACTCAAATTTCGATCAGGAGAGCTTGTTGGATGTGGAATTTGATTATGCATCCAACGAGTACCCACAATGCATGCTTTTGATGGACCGTGCTACCCAAAAAAAAAATACTTGAAAAAACATGATGATGATTACTTAATCACATTTTTTCATGTATTTCTTGTTTTTGGGGTAGTGGGGTCCGTCAAAAGTATGTAGTGTGGGTATTCATTGGATGCAGAATCAAAATCTAATTCAACGAGCCCTCCTGATTGAAATTTGAGTAAAAAAACAGGGAGATATGTCGAAAATACGAACACAAAAAGTAGTTTTTTTCTTTCTTGCTCCAAAATTAATAAATATTATTTTATTATTTTAACTATTTTTTTATTATTTTCCTTAGGAGGCCCATTTTAGACCTCAAAATTCCTCTAATGATTGAATTTTTTCTAGAAAGTTGTCTAACATTAGCAGAGATAACAATATTTTTGTATCGACGGGAAGAAAGGCGACAAGATTGCCTAGTCAATTCATTGCAAAAGAAGAAAACAAGAATATAAATGAGAGTGAATGTCTAGATCGATGAATATGATGTAAATTTAGTCATCTTGGATCTAGGATCAGATGTGAATATCCTAACCAAGCATACATGGGAAATGATGGGGAAGTCACGGTTATTCTGGTCCCCCGTAAAACTTCGCCTCGAAAATCAGGCCAAGGTTTCTCCAATTGGACGAGTACCTCGTCTATCTGTCGAGGTGAAAGGACTCAAGACATAAATAGACTTCAATGTTATCAAGGTTGTCAATGATACCTGCCCATACCCGACACTATTGGGAATCAGATGAGAAATGGAAAACCTGACAGTCATCAATTTCAAGAAAAGGACGATGATATTTGAGTATCGTGATACAAAGATCATCAATCCCCTCGAAGGAAAATGATATGTTGACCCAATAAAAGACAAAGTCACTGGAGGTTGGGATAATTCTTACAATGTCTTCGAAGACTACATCAATCCCACTACGGATGGAGAGATAGGATGGTGGAGTATCATCTCAACATCTCCAGACTCTGACGAAGTGTTAGAGAACTGGAGGAACTGATTGCATGAAGTATTAGTCAGGAAATGCACATGAATCACTCGGTCATTGAGATAGATAGCGAAATAAGTATCCGATCTATCGACATATGAAGGACTACCTAACTTGGTAGTTTTTATCAGTGAATTTGAACAAAGTATCCGAACCACAATGCTTGTTGGCACTAGAAGAGGCACTGAAGTCCACTACGACAATATGGTTGGATACACACAAGGCATCGATAGAATACTAGAAAATATATTGATGATTGATGAATGTTCTATTCAGGGAGGATGAATACTACCAAGGAAATAAAATGATGGAATAAATGATCCAAGCGACCATCTGATAACATGTCAAACGGCATGGGAACTGAGGCCAAAGGAGGAATAGGTTCACGCATTCATCCATACCCTAGATCAAATACCATAGAGATGGTATGTTTTTGTAGAGCTACAAAGGGAAACAACAACTTGGGAAGAACTGACTGTTAGCTTCAGCCATACTTTCAATTTCACGATCGAAAATCCATTCATTCATAGTGCGTTACAAGACATCTGTGACAATGTATTGGAGATAGTTCCAGCTGAGCTACCGATGAAATCACAGTGGATACCAACACTGCAGATGATGATGACATGTTACAATATGTCAAGAGAACCTGATGATGAAGATGATTCGAGAGTTGTCAATATTCTCGAATCAAAGGGAAGTTGCAACATCGAAGCACCATAAATGTTGTGCGACAAATTCAAGCAACTGTCAGATATAAAGAAGGTCAGTATTGGGACAATAGAAGACTCATAGTTTGATCGTATTGGAGATAAATGGGATGATTCAGCGATGGGGAAAAGTCACCAATCTACTACATGAGTTTTAGGACTTATTCCTGGCTAAATTTTCAAAGATGAAAGGAATCTTAGGGGACTTGGGAGAAATCAAGATTCCTATGAAACCTAATGTGAAACCAGTAAAATAACGACCATATAGGTTGAATACGAGATCTAAAGAGCGCTTCAAAGCCGAACTAGAGCAAATGTTGGATGCAAGAATTATTGAGCCCGTCAAGGAATCATAATGGATTAGTCGATGGTTTTGCAGGGAAAAAAGACTGGTGAAATTTGGATCTTTGTCAATATAAGGAAATTGGATGACGCAAGTCTTCACGATCAATTTCTGACGCCATTCATCGACGAAGTGTTGGAAGTAGTTAAAGGACAAGAAATATATTCATTTACAGAAGGATTTTAAGGCTATCATCAGATCAGGATTGCGAAGGAGGATAGAAACAAGACCACTTTCATGACATAATGGGGATGTTTTCAATACATAGTGATGTCGTTCGGTCTCAAGAATGCGTCGATTATTTTTTCAAGGTTAGTTGTTGCTGCATTCAAAGACTTCATTCATAAATTCCTAGCAGTCTAATGGATAACTGGACCATCTATGTGTTGGTAAAAGACCATACTACAAAACTTCAATTGATGTTGGAAAGGTGTAGACAACATTATAATTCAATAAATTTGAAGAAATGTGTATTTCACGCACCATTTGGAATCCTATTGGGATACATTGTATGCAAGGAAGACATGTTGGTCGATCCTGCCAAGATCATGATAATTGTCGACCTACCGACACCAACAATAGTAAAACAATTGAGGGAAACATTGGGCCACACAAGGTATTACCAAAATTTTATAAGGGGATATGCAGCAATCATTGCAACGGTGGGGAAATCATTGAACAAAGATGTGAAGTTGGAATGGAACAACGAGTGCCAGAGGATCCTTGATACGCTAAAGAAAAAGATGGTCGCAACACCGATATTGTTTTTTCTAGATTCGACAAAGGAGTTCCATGTCCATGTCGATGCTTAACCAGTTGCATTAGGAGTAACATTGGCCCAACCAGGGGAAGGATCAATTGACCACCCGATTACATTTGCAAGTCGAAAGTTGTCTATTGCGAAGAAAAACTATAAGATGACAGAAAGAGAAGGATTGGCGATGGTGTCTCTATTGCAAAAATTCTTCCACTACATGTTAGGAGGGAATTTCAAAAATTTTACGGATCACTTAGCATTGAAGTACTTGGTCAGTAAACCATTGTTGGGGGGGGATATCTATTGGTGTTTTCTACTCTTCCAAGAATTCGAGTTTGAGATCATTGTGAAACCTAGAGGATTGAATGTAGGACCTGATCATCTATCAAGGATAGAGTTAGGAGAAGAACCAAGTAGCATCGAGGATGACTTACTTGATGCATAATTATTTAGAGTCAGAATGGTTGATGACCATTACAAACAAATTGTTCAATTTTTGGTAATAGGAAAATACCCTTAGGAGATCACCACTAGTTAGAAGAAACAACTAGTTGTTAGAGCCACTGACTTCCAACTGATCGCAGGTAGCTATACAAGATGGGACCAGATAAAATTATGCAGCGATATATTCTTCTGCATGAGTAGGAAAGAGCATTGGTAGAGGTGCATGGTGGGATTTCAAGAGGACATTATGGAGGATGTGTAACTACCATAAAAATACTCAGAGTTGGATTATGGTGGCCAGCAGTACAAAGTGATGCAACAGATTATGTTAAAAGTTGTGATGTATGTCAAAGAATGGGAAAACCATTGCGGAGAGGATAGATTTCGTTAGTACCTCAGGTAACACTACAACCATTCAATAAGTGGGAATTTTATTTCGTGGGACCTATCAATCCACTAGGAAAAAGAACAGCCGCAAGAGATATCATCACTGCGATAGACTACCTAACAAGGTGGGGTGAGGCAGCGCTAGTGAAGGATTGCACAGTCACGATAGTAGCAAGGTTCCTTTTCGACAATGTGGTTACCCGATTTGTATGTCCTAAGATATTGATGAGTGATCAAGGAGATCATTTCGTCAACCAGACAATTAGAGTGATGACTGAGGAATTCCACATACATCACAAGGGAGGTACTACATATCACTCACAAGTGAATGGAGCATTCGAAGCATTTAATAATATATTGGAAAATGCACTTACTAACGTATGCAATATGAATCGTGATGATTAGGATCTGAAAATCCATGCGATACTCGGTTCCTACAGAACGACATGTAAAAGACTGACAGGACAGACAACATTAATTTTTTTATGGACAAGAAGTAGTGATGCTGATGGAATATATCGTCCCCAATCTATGCATAGCTGGAATAACAGGAATGAGTGACGAAGGAGAAATTGAAGAAATATTGGCATAGTTGGTATGAATCGAAGAGGACCACTTCATTGTGGGATTTCATCAACAAGTAGAAAATGATCAATAGAAGGCATGGCATGATCTCCATGTAAATATGAAACATTTTCAACATGGATATATGGTTCTCCTATATGACAACAAGTTTGTGAAGAACCTAGGAAAGATTCTAATGCATTGGCTTGGACCATACATCATAAATTTCATTACCGACGAAGGTGTAGTACAGTTACAATAGTTAGACGGAGTAATTTTTCCAAAAATGGTGAACATGAGCCGACTAAATCCCTATCGAGATGTCCAAGTGCGACACCAATGCTAACAACCGCAAATAAAAAAATGTGATGAAAAATTGAAGGAAAGTCTATCAACAGGAGAAAGAGCCACGAGAAAATTCGAACCGCAACAAGGTTTGGAACTTGTTGATATCAAATGAGGTGTGCACTAGTAAAATCAGAAAATAAATGAAGCAATTACACTAGGCAAAGCGACGACACAAGTGTGAAAGACCCACATTTAATGACAGATATGTTCATTGGATTTAAAGAATCGATGGAGGATTTGGTCAGTTAATGAGGGATTCAGCAATGATGCTTAAAATCTCTCCCACGAAAGGATCGGAGGCTATAAAATCAGGCCGATGGAAATGGTTTGACCCATTGTGCAGGTTGAGTGAGCAAAGAAAATAAGAGTTAGATCAAGGAGAAGTGTAAGAAATAAGAGAAGTGGTGTAGATTATTTCAAGGACAAGTCCGTAAGAAACACCAATGGAGAGGGTAGCTATAGTAGAAGAACAACCAGATATTGGGTCCACACTAGTGCGACCGGTTAGGAAGAAAAGAAGCACCACCCGTATGATCAGTCTAGAAAGAAAAACCAAGAGGACCTAAAGCTCAACGAGGAGTGATGCAATAGAAGGAGAAGTCGGTCCATCAACTACGACAGAAGAGGAAACAATGGCAAGGGTTAAACTACTAGGGAAAATGATAGACGACATTCCAGGATACATACCATCGAGAAAGGAAGGGTCACTGGTAGTACGAATTAGAGAAAACATCAAGTATTCCATCAAGATGCCCACAACGCCTAAGGGCATCCATGTGACAAAAAATATAGTGCAGCGACTGCAGAAGTTACAGTGCATTAACCAAAACATACTAGAATTCCTAGAGTGAACCAAGGGCACGCATGAGGAAAGAGCACATGGAGAAGAAGGTCTGATCACTAGAGAGCCAACACAATGGGCATTGGGATTGCAGCAGTATCAACTGTTGTCAATCATCCGTATACAGCATTTTGGAAAATATGGAGAAGATAATGTGTGCGTGAAGCAACTATTGGAATGATTCCATGGAGGTTATTTATGGTTAGGCACAAAGATCCCAATTATGGTCGACTTGATATGCCAGATCACTGGCCTACCCAAAGCGGGTGTCAATCCGTCACAGTACTTTCAAGCAAAGGACAATGACAAGAAGTTGGAAGCGAAGTTGAGAAAGAAATATGGAGAGGTAAAAGATAAAAGGGAATATGTGATCAATACCATCAATGATCAGGCAGTGATAATCGCAAAAATGTTGCTGACGGTCAAAATAGTGCGGAAGAATCGCCTGAACTAGCGCACATCGGGGGTTATTGCATCTGCGAAGCAGTGCACTGCTGGCGTATAGATGAATTGGTCCATTTTCCTGCTGAACGAGCTAATGGAATACACAATGATAGCATAAGAGGTTGGTAAGTTGTTCACTTATTAATTCTTACTAATACTCATTGTGTTGGTTGGATGAATGGAACCAATGGAGTACCAAGGAATGGAGGTCGACATAGTCAACATTTTCCAAGGAGCGCGGTATAAAAATTGGTGGGTGCTCATTGAAAAAGAAAGAAAAAATAAAAAGAACATTTAGTTCTTCCTTTACTTAGATGCACCGTGGGAGGAAGAAGTTGAGGTATCATGACTTACAGAACAATCCACAAAGAAATTCAAGAGGATTGCACGGTTGGTGATGGGACCCCACACAATACACATTTAGGCGTGGGAAGATCCATAAAACCAATGGATTACAATGCAGTATAAGCTAACTGATGAGGAGTTGGATTCCATTATAGAGGAATGCCTTGCGAAATATAAATTTCTGGTAAGCGACGAAGAATTGTCAGACCCAGGAGATGGACCACTAATGAATATCCCAAAGGATCAAGATAAGACCAAGGACTGAGAAGATGAAGACTATTCACAAGATGAAGCATCATAAACAACTCCAATAGAGTCAGATTTAGAGAAACAACAAGAAGAAGCGTGGATGAAGTGCCACTTTGAGCAAAGTGAGGGGAGAAGAACCACAAGACTCTTTGACAAACAATTGAACAAAGTATTGGAAGTGATCACTATGACGACCAGTGAGAATCAGGAGAAGGTGACACAACATGCAATGGGATAATTACACACGGTTACGAAGCTACTGCAGAAACTCATGAATGCAGTGCTCAAGACAAGGATACCACAATAAAGAGTGTTGCAAAGGGTGATCGAAGTCGACATCGACAAAAAAGTGTGATTGGTTCAAATTCTTCCATAGGAGATCACAACAGGTGATGAGGATGGAGATGCTACACTACGAGGGCATGACCTAATCGATCTCAAGCTAAACTTATTCCCGATGTTTATGGTGGCACAAATTCAGATTGCAACAAGTGAGGAGATCAAGGATCATGAAGCAACTTCCCATGACTAGCTAATCTACTCCAAACAACCAGTACAAAGCGATGAAGAGGAGAATTAGTGGCTAAAATCAGAAAAGGAGTCCATAATCAACGAAAATACAAAGGCATTCGAAGACACAAAACGACTAGAGAAGGAAGTCTCCTTGGCATGCGAAGAGGTACCTAAAATTATCCTAGAAATGTTTGCCGAAGCAAAGGCATTACAATTAGGGAAACTTGTCACAGATCTACGGAAAGAAAACGTGGAATTATAGGCTAGAGTTGTTGATGTAATTGTAACTTCAGAATGTATTCACTTGTATTTCTTATCTATTGTAACCCGATGTTCATTTCGGGATGTATTGTAATGTATTTGAGTCATGTCATACCCCGATGTTTATTCCGGGAAGTTTCTATAATGAGAAAGTCATGTCAAGTCATTGTGGGTAACCCTCCTATTGGTCAAGGGTTAAAGTCCCCATAGTTGTGGGGCCCTTGGGTTATTAAACTATCCTAGTGAAGTCGGCCCTAGGTGAGTCATTGTAAGTTGGGGCAATAGTCCCCACCATTGTGTTACCCTCCTATTGGTCAGAGGAGGCAAAGTCCCCATAAGTGGTGGGGCACTAGGGTTATTAGACACTCCTAGAGATGTCGGCTCTAGTAAGTAATTGTTAAGTGAGGCCGACATGTTGGAGTGCACTTCAAGTGAACGAAATAATATAAATAGAGAGTGAGCCTCTCGATTTATCTCACTTGCAACACTCACACTCACTCATTGGGGCGCATAAGTGAGAGAGGAGAAGCTCTCTTAGTGTAAGAGAGAGAGATTGCCGCTGTTGGGAGATCATATTACTGTTTTGGGCTTTTACTGTTTTGGTGTTGATTCTATCTCTGAGGAAGTTGCGGGGTTTTATCCTTTATGGTTTCCCTGAGGAAAACTCTTTGTATCTCTTGTCTCTTGTGATGTGCTTATGTTTTATTGCTGTGCTTGTTATTCTCTCAGTGAAAAGATCCTAAGATCATAATGCTAGCTTATATGATGAAAAACTAACATGGTATCAGAGCTAACCTGAGAAGAAGACATTGTGCAGCTGCAGAAAATAGGGATTCTTAATTTTTGGGTCTCTCTCCATAATTCATCAGCAAAATTATGTTAGGCTGACTCTCCATTGAAGGGCGCATCTTTCTGTTGAAGCGAAATTCAATTTCAAGCATTTTCAGTTTTCTATGCGGAAATTAGGGCTTTCTACAGAAGAGGATTTTTTGAGTGAGCCCAGCATAGGATTTTTCTCCTCATCAAAACCAAAGTTTAGATACCTGGATCAAGAAATTTGGTTGGGCGAAACTCTAGGAAATTCAAACCCTAGTTTGACCCCGAGCTAGGAAAAACCCTAAATACTAAAACTGCTAAGTTTTGGTACATTCTCTATATTCTGGGGTTGGAGAAGTCTCAGAATATGAAAATTGCAGGGGCCAAATCTACACTCATTATGAACACTGTGTCCAAAATTCAGCCTCATATTTGCTATATTCTGGGAGATATGATCCCTCCATGTTAGGGTTCCAGCCTCTTCCAGAATTCATCCCTAAACAGGACACCTTGGGAGAATTGCAATATCTTGGGCTACAGAGGTCCAAATGGAATTATTGAAGATTTTCAAGAAAGGGAATGGTCCGTACTTCCGGTGGTCAGAATATCAGACTCAAAATATCAACCAGTGACATGTGGCATGCCGTACAACTTTGCTATTTTGAACAGTCCTGTAACAGGTCACCTTGGTAAAAGGATCATAAATCCCAAATGGTGAAACAAATTTCAATGAAAAATGCGGTGTTAGATTAGGGACATGCGAGGTTACCTCAATAAAAAAATTTAGACACAGAGGATTAGTAATTTCATAGATATCACAGAACAGTAATAGGCATTTCTGCAGAAGAAATTGGAAAAATAGGGCTTCATGTTCCGGGAGCTTCCCTCCACTATTTTCAGAAAAGGAGTACATTGGAAAGCTCCATTTGAAGAGATCTATTTGTCTATCCAATCAGATCTAAAAGATTCCAAGTTTTTAAAATTAGGGTTTCTGTGACAAACCCTAGATCAGCCAACTACGAAACCAAGACGGACACCTCAAATTGGTAAGATCTAATCCTTTGCTATTTTCATTTGAGGTTCTCACTTCAAAGTGATCTATCACATCAACTTGATGATAAGCTTGGTGAAGTTGAACAACTTCCAAGCATGGAAGTATATGATCTCTCTGAAGAAAAAGGATTGGACACCTACATGAGCATAGAGGTTCCAGTTCCAGAGGGAGATGAGGTTAGAAGCCTTTCACAAGAAGAACCTGGTCAAGGCCAAGAAGATCATGGTTAATTCAGTCATGGATCAACTTGTACCACAAGTATCTTCCTTAAAGACACCAAAGATGTTTAAATCGTTGACCAAGCTATTTGAAGGGAAGAACAGAAATCAGAATATGGCCTTAAGAAACCAATTGAAGAATGTGAAGATCCAAAATGCAGAGACCATGTAGTCATAAAAGTCTCTCAAATAAAGAACAACTTGAAGCGATAAAAGAAGAAGTGAAGAATGCAGAAGTGGTGATGGCCACCTTGAATGGCCTCCCAGGATCATGGGATTCATTCATGTGAGGAATGTGTGCCAGAAGGAAGTGATTACCTTCAGCAGACTCCGAGAAGAAGAAGAATCCCGACTCATAAGAAGAGAAGAGAAGATGGGAGCAATTGAAGATCAAGCTCTCACCATCCAAAGAAGATCCCTCAAGTGATGAGACATATGAAGATATCAACTCTTAAAGAACTTCTTATCCACCTTAGCATTTGGATAAGAAACGATGCTATTAGGAATGAAGAAGACGATGAAGCTGAAGACTCAAGAAGGAGTCTACCCATGAAACAAACAAAGATAAGTATTCAATTGTCATTTCATGATATTGTTTTGTTATGCATTTGTTATATTTAGTTGATGTATTATGCATGATAGGATGTTTGCATTAATGACGGTATACTACTAATATGCATGTGATGGGTAAGTAGCTCATGGTGCTATACAACTCTCCATTGCTACTTATCTAGAATGAAACCTCTTTGCTGACATATTGGATTAGTGCACAATCTCAATGTTGTCCTAGTAGAGATGGAAGGCATCTAGAAAGTTTCTGTGAGATATGGATGGATGTTGTATTGGCTAAAATAGTTGCATGATCATATAGTTATGCATAAGAATTTTTCATTATGAATATACCTTATGAAATGTTTCTAACCATACAACTGTATTTGACTTGTAGGAAAGATCGCATACATAATCACCTACAAGCAAAGAAGAATAAAGACTTGTTCCGAAGAACAAGTGACGACAGTTCAAAGACAAAGAATAATATGACAAGTGTAGTGACATCATTGATGCAGAATCTTCTAAACCACCAAGAAGAAAGGGAAGACCAGTTCAAGAAGAATGATGTCTAGGATGCAGTATCGAGACCTGAAGAGAAGTTCGTAGTTCCATCATGCAGTAGATGGAAACATCGTGGGATACAAAGCAAGATTCGTAGCACGAGGCTTCTCACAAAAAGAAGGCATAGACTATGAAGAGACATTTGTAGCCATTGCAAGTGAAGACACATGACAGGAAGAATCATGTGTGTAAATGAAAGAAGGCCTTGTACGTGCTCAGAAAACACCCATGGGATAACACATACATGAGGAGCTTGATGAAGATCTTAACCTTTGCTACAAGGTTGAAGATGCAAGTCTATACACTAGATGATCACATAGAATATTAGTAGCATAGGAAGCTACTTGTCACTCTAGTACAGAATGTTTCAGTGCATAGAGTACAAAAGACAGAGGGAGTATGATGTTCCGCTTCAGAGAGAGTGACTATAGAATATCCTGAGGATCAACATGGTACGACAAGATGGATAGGTTACTGATGACTCTAGGCTTTACCAAGAGTAAAGCAGATTCTAGCCTTTACTACAAGGTTGAGGATGGCAACCCAGTGATGCTTCTACTATATGTAGATGATCTATTTATGACAGGTACTGATGGGCTGATTGCTGATACGAAGAGAAAGTTTGCCGCTGAGTTTGAAATGAAGGACTTAGGGATGATGCATTACTTTCTAGGTATGGAGGTGTGGCAAAGTATAGATGGAATCTTCCTTGGACAAGGGAAGTATGCAGTAGATATCCTGAAGAGGTTTGGGATGATAAACTGCAAGGCTATGGCCACACCTATGGCATCGAACCTGAAGCTATTGAGTGATGCTTCATCAGAGTCAGTTGATGCTACGATGTATCATCAGATGATTAGGTCATTGATGTACCTGACAAACATGAGACCAAACATTTGCTTTGCTGTGAACACCTTGACCCAGTACTTGACAGATCCGAGAAGTGTTCACTTGATTGCTGCAAAGCATGTTCTGAGGTACCTAAAGGGTACAGTTGATTATGGGCTCAAGTATGATACGAATCAGAAGATTAACCTATAGGGCTATGTGGATTCGTATTGGGCAGGCAGTGCCATTGATAGGAAGAGCACTTCGAGGTGTTACTTCAGTATGAGATCAGGTGTGATCTCTTGGTTTGATAGGATGGAGTCCTGCATGGCACTGAGTACAGCTGAGGCAAAAGATGTTGCCACTTGTGATTTGGGAGGTAGTATGTTTCTTTTGAAAAACTACTATTTGATTTGATTGATCTGACTTGCATTTTGGTATGATGCAGAGAGGAGCAGTGAAGCTCCAATTTGTGATGCAAATCAAGATATCTCGAAAGAGGGAGTTCTAGCATAGCTGGTGAGACAGGTTGTCTGAGCATAAATCCTAGCAAAGCTCGTAGGTTGCTCAGACGTAAATGGTCCTGTAAGTTGTCCTCGGATGTAATTGGTCTTGGAAAAGCTCGCAGGTTATCCTTGGACGTAATCAACCCTGATGTGATTCTATGCTAGAAATGGCGAGAGTGAAGTTTGAATACTTCAGGGAGAAGCTTGGTGTTCTCCAGATCGAGGTTCCTCCCAAGAGGAAGTGATATATCTGTGCTATGCCCTTCTGGCATGGTGAGAGGATTGGTTCCTTCCATTGTCAAGATGCCACATCCAGCATGAAAAAGGGCTGGTTCTGTGAAGACACATCTAGTATGAAAAAGGACTAGCTCTGTGTGGATGCCACATCTTGTATGAAAAAGGACCAGCTCTGTGATGCCTCATCTGGTATGAAAAAGGACCAACTCTATGAAGACTCATCTAGAATGAAAAAGGACTAGCTCTGAGTAGCTGCCACATCTGGTATGAAAAAGGACCAGCTCTGTGATGCCTCATCTGGTATGAAAAAGGACTAGCTCTGTGATGCCTCATCTGGTATGAAAAAGGACCAACTCTGGGAAGGCTCATCTAGTATGAAAAAGGACTAGCTATGAGTAGCTACCTCATCTCATATGAAAAAGGACCAGCTCTGAGATGATACATCCAGTATGAAAAAGGACTGGCTCTGTAGAACTTCCTGTGATGAGAAGAATCATGAGATAGTACCAGTGATGATCCAGATCGAGTGATGATCGAGATCCAGTAATGATAGCCAGTGACAATCCAGATCGAGTGATGATCGAGATCCAATGATGATGATCCAGCAGTGATGATCCAGATCTGATCCAATGATGATGATCTAGATCCAGTGATGTCCTAGATCAAGTATGATCTAGTGACGATGTTCTAGATCGAGTATGATCTAGTGACGATGTTCCAAATCGAGTATGATCCAGTAACGATGATCCAGATCCAAATGAAAGATGACTAAAGATGAAGATGACTTGAAGATGAAGATGACGAGAACTCAATGATGATTCAGATGATGCAGAGAAGAAGACTTGTGCTAATAAATTGTGTCGAGAGAATACCTTCCTAGTTAAGAGGGAGTGTTGATGTAATTGTAACTTTGGAATGTATTCACTTGTATTTCTTATCTATTGTAACCTGATGTTCATTCCGGGATGTATTGTAATGTATTTGAGTCATGTCATACCCCGATGTTTATTCCAGGAAGTTTCTATAATGAGAAAGTCATGTCAAGTCATTGTGGGTAACCCTCCTATTGGTCAAGGGTTAAAGTCCCCATAGCTGTGGGGCCCTTGGGTTATTAGACTATCCTAGTGAAGTTGGCCCTAGGTGAGTCATTTTAAGTCGGGGCAATAGTCCCCACCATTGTGTTACCCTCCTATTGGTCAAAGGAGGAAAATTCCCCACAAGTGGTGGGGCACTAGGGTTATTAGACACTCCTAGAGATGTCGGCTCTAGTAAGTAATTTTTAAGTGAGGTCGACATGTTGGAGTGCACTTCAAGTGAACGAAATAATATAAATAGAGAGTGAGCCTCTCTATTTATCTCACTTGCAACACTCACACTCACTCATTGGGGGGCATGAGTGAGAGAGGAGAATCTCTCTTAGTGTAAGAGAGAGAGACTGCTGTTGTTGGGAGATCATCTTACTGTTTTGGGCTTTTACTGTTTTGGTCCTGATTCTATCTCTGAGAAAGTTGCGGGGTTTTCTCCTTTATGGTTTCCCTGAGGAAAACTCTTTGTGTCTCTTGTCTCTTGTGGTGTGCTTATGTTTTATTGTTGTTCTTGTTATTCTCTCAGTGAAAAGATCCTAAGATCATAATTCTAGCTTATATGATGAAAAACTAACAAGAGTGGTACCCAACACCTTGCCATAGTAGATAACAGAAATAATAAGTGTGATAGAGGATGTTGTAAGAGATACTGCAAAACTAGAGAAGGTAGTGCAAATGATTGCAGAGGAAATAACACAGTTTTGGGGTAGCTTGTTACAAGACGAACAGTTGCACAAACTAGATGTGAAACTTGGCGAGGCAGAAGCATAGTTGACAACATTGAGGGGATCACTTAAAATGATGACCCCACTTGCACAAGTAACCAAGGCAGCTGAAATGAAAGAGTTGCAGTATACTGTTAACAAGGTGTGTACAAGGAACCAACAGAGAACAATGCATTTGGATGAACTTCAGCGTACAATAGAATAATTGGAATTCAAGGCCATGAAAGAAATAACGAAGACTAAGGAGGAGTTGAACAAAGTACATCAAAGGAGCAAGGAGCGCTTAACAGAGAAAGAAGTGGAAGAGTCTGCAACACTCAGGAAATGGTTAGAGAAGCTATTGACTGAGTCAGAATAGAGTATGATGACTTCAAGGTAAAGTTGAACACACTGCTTGCTTCCAGCTAAGGGGGCTCGAGGACAAGCCACAAGTTTGTGTTGGGGGAATGTTGGAATAAGGTTGGAGTGCAAAAAGTGTGGTACTGCCACAAAAAAAGGGTGTCGACAAGGATAAAAGTCAATCGCGGAGGACAAAGAAACCGACAAATAAGGATATTTTGGATGAATTAGTTAACGATTGGTAAAGTGGACCATTTTGTAACAACCTAGTGAGCTTATAAGTAGAGTTAGAATTGTAAATAAAAAAGCATCGATGGTATCATGAATGAAGTTATCGCCAAGGAATGGATTTTTCTTTAGTGATCTACTTTGGCATCGATTGTACGAAGACTCTTCCTTATGAATTGAAATTGATCGGTATTTTTGGATCTGTTGGGTTGTAATTTCTTGTTTCTGTGGAGTGCATTGTATTTGAAGATGTTTCTAGTATGAATTTTTTTGTTGATAAACTCTTGTCTACATTATTGGCTTAGTCTGTGATGGATCAGATAAGTTGATGAATATGAGTTAATGAATGATTATGCTACATCTGGGTTTTGCCGTTTAATGTTCTGTGAATGATGTGAAGTATCGAAGTACTTGTTGATTTAATGTATGTTGATGTCTTTGTCAATCTAAATATGGGTTAATATGATTGCAAATCGTAAGAATAACTAAATTTGGTTGAGAGTGTGGTTGTATTATATCTTGATACGATCCTGGATTTATTGGTCATGTTTCGATTGGGTAGAAAATAGTGTGAAGTCCTTTTCACACTGCAGAAACTTGGTTCCTGCAACCCCCCTTCAGATGTCTCGGGTGATACTGCACATGCTTTGCAAGTGTTGTTGAAAAGGGTAAAACATTTGCGGGCCGATGTTTAGGGAGTCTTTGTCAATGGTTGTTGACAACAGTGCAAAGTGGACTCCTATCAACATAACTATGTCAACACTTAGGTAGTTGTTGTGACATTCTCATCTATTTTAAATTTCGAAAAATGGAATTATTGATAAAAAAATCCGGTACTACTTAGCTACTTGTTGTGACATTCTCATTTATTTTAAAGTTCCAAAAATGGAATTACTAGTAAAAATTTCAAATGAGATTGCCACCTTATACAAACAATACATGCCTAATGTAAACAATACAAAATCATGCAAAATGTTTAAATAATAAAGTTTTTTCACCAATGGTTTTGTATTACATGCCTTTGATTACAAAACTTGATAACAACACCAAAAGAGTGATGGCCACATGTTTTCTTGACATGAACCCATTATAATAGATTTATTTTGCCCCACTCTTCTATAGGATAAAAGGTAAATGTGGTGGTTTGCATAGCATGATAGGGATCTCTTAATTGCTCAATCAAGGTTGGAATGGTGTGTTGATTATTTCTTCATTATTCCACACAACATCATCTTCTATGTACTCTACCAAAATCAATATCTTCTCCTTGCTAAAAATTGGGGTTGGAGCATACCAATTAATTATTTAGGCCATTGTTACTAAACACCAAGTTGATTTGAAAGTGCTGTGTTTCCATTAAGATTTATGACTATCACCTCTAATGCAAATCCCTCAAAAGCTTTGGACTATTGTTTACATCAAAACAATGCAATCAAAACATAAACTTACCATATGAGATAAGGAGATGTAGAACTCAAAGACAAAAAAAATGGTATAGTTCTTGCAACCCTCATAGTTCGTCTCCTAAGTACTATGGATTTGTTTATGTTGAAGATCTCTCAACGAAACATGGTTTTCATAGTAATACTTTGTACACCCTATATTAAAACAAAGCAAATTCTCATTTGTTAGGTCTTGAACTTGTAAGCCCTTTCAATTTCCCTCCATTAAACCATGTTTGAATGACAACCTAACTCAAAAAGTTACCTAAATACAACACATTAAATCCTAATGCAAAGATCATCCAATCGTCAATGCTTCTTGATGCTTCTTGTTATTGGAAAAACAACTGTTACTAATGAACCACATAGTGAATACATCTCATAACATACAAAGGTAAGCATAAATGTAAATGGCCTTTATCCTCCACCATAAAATTGAAACATAAACAAAAACAGACGTGTGAACAAACACACAACTAAACTAAAAGAACAACTATTGACCTGATATAATATTGCAGCCAAACACAATAATTATACAATCTAAAGATAAGATTATTCTTTCCTCGACCACTCAATCTTTTTCTTTTTCTCTTTGATATGACATAACTAATGCAATGGAACCTGATAACTATACAGTGTAAAGAAAAGATTCCTTTTTCCACTACTCTATTTTCCGTTAGTGATTTTACAACCTAAAGCATAGGTGCCTTTCATTTATGCTTGTCTATTTATTGATTTGATTTGTCAAAAAGAAGAGATAAGCCTTTCCTTCTTGGTCCAGCCGTTTATAGTTTAATTTCGATTTTTCATGAGGTCACTACCCACTATTTCTTTTCAGAAGAAAAAATACTAGATGAATCAAAAGACATATTATACATATACCATCTTCATGAGAGAAGGAGGAATCATATCCATATCAGCACATAGACAAAAGATAGATAAATCTGCATAGCTGCCACACAACAAAAAGAAACAAATTCTGATCGTAGCAAACTTTTCTCATCAGCCCTGAATGATCAGGTCAGAATATGCTGTATAATCGGAAGTGACCCACAAACATACATTCCTGAGCATGACCTGCTAGCTGATAGGTCTCCTATGTATCAGACAGAGAAAGAAATACAACTGTGTACATGCAAGTGCTGAAAAAATGATGATAAACAGCAGCTAAAAAAGTGTGAAGTGGCCATGTTCAATGACTATCCCATCCAATGACTCAGTGAAATATCCAGATCCCATATCCAAATTCAGAGCCTACTTTAAAAGACATCCAATGATTCAGTGAAATATCCAGATCCCATATCCAAATTCAGAGCCTACTTTAAAAGACCATCAGCCAGCATGTTGTGCTCGCGGAAGATATGTTTGAAAATCACCGGTGGGACAAGTTGCATCAAATATTTTATTTCATCACACTAGTGCATCAGAGTAGGAATATCAAGGGCTGTAAGTCCATTTATCCACGAAATAATCACCATCGAATCTCCAAATATCATATGAATGGGCAGACCCATCAAACAGCTCACTCTAAGAACTGCCCACAGAGTCAGAGGTTCTGCTCTTGTGTTCGTGCTGCATCCACAACCCAATGAGAAACTGTAAAAATAGGTTTCACTAAGGTAGATCACAAACCCAACTCCTCCATCATTCATTGTAGCAACACCATCAAAGTAACCACAAGAAAAGACATGCTGCAGTTTTGGAACAATCTTTCGACATTTTTGTGATTTTTGAGGCACATGGTAAAGAGTTTGAAAACTCTCAATTCTGGAGATAAGCGAAGATGCAAAGGGTTTCCCATTATCAAATAAATATTTATTTCGAAGTAGCCACACTACCCACTTCTTCAATTATTAGATTTATGTACTCTTCACTCAGTAGTAATTGGTCTCCCCACAGACCAGATTTTTAATAATTAGATTCTTTCTGCACGTTATGGCACGTCTGTCTCCTACTTTTGCTTTTTAAGAAAGTAAAGTAATGAAAAGAAGGGTACTGTGTTAGATGGCATCTTCACACTACGATGTAAAAGTCTATTGATTCCACCTTGCACCAATTACCATAAGCTAAAGTCCTACCATATAATTGGATCTTGACGGGCTCTAAAATAATCTCAGATCTTAAAAGCCTGTGGAGTTGCTCTGGCCAATTCCTATCAACATACTTGAACAAAATTTAGATTTCAGTTTGGGGGACCAAATACCTTCATTCACTTAATCTATCATTCTTCTGGTTTGTATTAGTCTTCAATGGCACGCCTGCAAACTTCCACTTCCAGCGCTCATTGTTTAAGCGATACCCCCTCCACCTCCACTAACTACCGGGCCTACGATGTATTTATCAGTCACCGGGGTCCGGATGTTAAAGATGGCTTCGCTAGCGATCTTTACCGTGAACTTTATTTACATGGATTGCAACCTTTCCTTGACAGGGAGGTATTGGAGGCCGGAGAGCTGTTATGTCCTCAAATCGAAGCCGCCATCAGAACTGCATATATACATATCGCAATTCTTTCACCTGGGTATGCGGACTCAACATGGTGTTTGGATGAGCTGCTACTTATTCTGCAGAAGCCTCGGGATACTATAATTCCCGTCTTTTATAACGTGAAGCCCTCTGAGGTGAGATGGGCCAGCAAAGATGGACAGTATGCTCAAGCTCTTAAAAACGTGGAAGATAAAGGGAGATACGACCGCCAAACACTTGAAAATTGGAGAAAAGCCCTCAACGATGTCTCGTACAGAGTCGGTTTCGAACTCCAGGCCTACAATGGGTTGGAACTCCTTAACTTACCCTGTCTGGATTATTAATCTGACTTGTATATATACATCTCTAATGTTTTGTTTGTTGTGTTGTGAATTTACAGTGACGAGAGGAAGCTGTTGGATAAAATCGTACAGTGCGTGCTTGGAAAGGTCAGAAAAATTGGCTTGAATGTTGCCAGATTTCCAACCGGTCTTGAAGATAAAGTCGCAGATTTTGCAAAGGCTGTGTTTTTGGAGCAGCGGCAGAGTGAGAAAGTTAAGGTCCTAGGGATTGTGGGCATGGGTGGAATCGGCAAGACAACATTGGCGAAACAACTCTTCAATAAGAAAATTTCCAATTTTGGTGAGTCCTCCTTCTTATTTGGTATTAAAGAGAATGCAGCTAGAATGCAGACAAAACTTATAAAGGACTTGGCTCACAAAGATGTGCAAATAGACCACGTTGATGAAGGTGTAGAGAAGCTCAAACACTATCTCTCAACATCTCGCCACGCAGATGCAGATCCGCTCCATTGTTTAGTAGTTTTAGATGATGTAGATCATGCAGATCAGCTGCATGCATTTTTGCCAATACAAGACGTGCTTCGCTCAGATAGCTTAATTTTAGTTACATCTCGCTACAAGGATGTTCTCACACGTTCAGGAATAGCAGAGTCGTCAATCTATAATTTGACAGGCCTCAATGGACAACACTCTCAAGAACTTTTTTGCTTGCATGCCTTCTGCCAGCCTTTTCCACCTCCAGGATTCAAAGATCTAGTAGATCAGTTTTGTAGGGCCTGTCATGGATTGCCTTTGTCCCTGAAAGTATTTGGGGGGCTTCTTTGTCAAAAGAAAGATAAATCTTATTGGGAAGGGCTATTGTATAAACTAAAACTTAAACTTCCGAAAGAGATTCAAGATACACTCAAACTGAGTTACGATGCACTAGATGAGGAGGAAAAGGAAATATTCTTGGACATTGCCTGTTATTTCATTGGAGAAGACAGAGATATGGCCATAAGAATATGGGAAGGATCTGGTTGGAATGGTCGGGTTGGGCTTCGAAATCTGCAGGACAAATGCCTTGTAGAGGTTGATAGAGAAAATATCATAAAAATGCACGATCACTTGAGAGATCTGGCAAGACAAATTGCAGATCAAGAAAAGTCTCTTGGAGTAATCCCACATCGTCTTTGGCGTTTGGTGGACAACATTCATGATTTGTGGCAGCAATCTTCTGTAAGTGATTGAATTTTTCAAACAATTTTAAGGTTTCTTTATTTGAAATAGAAAAAGAAAGAGAAATGTCGCTACTCTGTTTAAATTGTATGTTGTTTTCTTTTAATCGAATGAACAGGTAATAACCGAGGTGCGCGGAATTAGGACGGCTCCTCACCGTGAATTTACCGAGGTACGCGGAATTAGGACGGCTCCTCACCGTGAATGGTCATGGTTTAAAAGTTGGTGTGATGAGGTGATGAAGAACCGTCTGAGGAAGCTCATCCAAAGTACACCGTATCGTTTCAGGAAGTTACAACTTGTTGCAACTGAAGATGGTGATTTAGAAAGCATATTGACGAGGGTTGAGACTCCAAATCTCATATGGCTACGCTGGAACAACTGCCCCTACTCGTTCCTGCCTTCCTGGATCCCAATGAAGAATATAAGGATTTTAGAACTGGAGGGAAACAAATTGAAAACACTGTGGCAAGGAGAATCTCAGGTAAATGCTTCTTCGGTGTTTATTTTCTTTGCTCTATTTTATGGTAGACTATTGTTGCTATTACATACCAGCACAGGATGCCGAATGCGTTTGATAGATTGTGTAGATCACAGTGAATCATATGTTTATCTTTATTATAGTTGACAGGTAAACATTGCGTTTCAGGCACCTCTGGAGTTGCGGCAGTTGAATATTTCAGCTTCTCTTTCAGAGTTTCCCAAGTCCATTGGGCGGTTGAAGCACATCGAAAAGATTGTGCTGAGGCGGAGTCATCTCAAATCATTGCCAGAAGAATTTTTTCATCTTCTCTCCCTGAAACACCTATTACTAAGAGCCGAACAGTTGAAGTCGCTGCAGGTTTCTTTCGGGTGCTTGACAAGCCTCCAACACCTCGATCTCCGAAAGTGCCGGAGTCTACAAAAGCTTCCAGATTCCTTCGGGTGCTTGACAAGCCTCCAACACCTCGATCTCGGAAAGTGCTGGAGTATGCATGGACTTCCAGATTCCTTCGGGTGCTTGACAAGCCTCCAATACCTCAATCTAGAGCAATGCAGCAGTCTGCAAGGTCTTCCAGATTCTTTCGGGTGCTTGACAAGCCTTAGACACCTCGATCTGGGAGAGTGCCGCAATATACAAGGGCTTCCAGATTCCTTCGGGTGCTTGACAAGCCTCGAACACCTCAATCTCATGCGATGCACCAGTCTGCAATGTCTTCCAGATTCCTTCGGGTGCTTGACAAGCCTCCGAGACCTCACTCTCTGCCCCAGTATGCAATGGCTTCATGATTCCTTCGGGTGCTTGACAAACCTCCAACAGCTCGATCTCAGAGAGTGGCGCTGTGTATAGGGCTTCCAGATTACTCCACTACCTCGATCTCAGAGACAGATTCGATCTGAGAAAGTGCCGCAGTCTACAAGGGCTTTCAGATTCCTTAGGGTGCTTGACAAGCTTCCAACACCTCGATCTTAGTGAGTGCCGCAGTCTACAAGGGCTTCAAGATTCATCTGGGTTCTTTTCAAGCGTCTAACGCCTCGATCTCACCTGATCTGGTGCCATAGTCTGCAAGGTTTCCAGATTCCTTCTGGTGACAAACCTCCAACACCTCGATGTAGGATACCTCCCTATCGCCATCCCAAAGCCGTAGTTCTCTTCGACTTTTAGGTCCCGTTCGGCCTCCGCTCTGTTGGAATTTGGTAGAGGAAGAAATAGATACGGGGATTGTTGAAATTGTATAATTACAACTAAAATTTAATAAGAAAAATGGAAATGGCATAATTACAACTAAAATTTAATGGTTTTGTATAATTGCAAATAAAATTTAAGAAAACCTTTTGTAAAATTGTATAATTACAAATAACAAAACTTTAAAAACGTTTTGTACAATTGTATAATTGCAAATAAAATTTAAGAAAACGTTTTGTAAAATTGTATAATTGAAATAAGAAAACGTTTTGGTTGTTGTTGAAACCACGTTATTAGACAGCTGCTTCTTTCACTTTTACAATGTTACCAAACAAATGTTTATTATTATATTCAAAATATATCATTTTCAAAATAGCATGTAAATGGAAATTGAAAAGTTATTTAACTTTTCTTCTTTATCTTTGCTAGAAAGGTGGAGGGTTCAGTTTTTCAGCTTTGGTAGAAAGGTAGAGAGTAAGGAAAAGATGAAATATATCAAGTTAAAACTAAAATTTATGGACTGAAATAATGTAATTTTTTAAAATGTGATCAATATAATGGATATTTTTAAATGCTTATTAAAAATTTATATATATTTTATAATTATAATAAGAAATTGTAATATTCATTTAGAAAATTGATAATATTTATGTTTGTTATGTCTTCGCCAAAGGATTATATAGTTTTTTTTTCACATGATTAATCGATAAGTACAAGTAGTGATTTTTTAAATTTAAGTTTAAATGTTAAACATAGTATTTGTATTTTTTATATAAAATTTTTAATTAAAAATAAACTATTTATTTAAGTTTTCATTCCTCTGTTTTGTTTTGTACGGGTGATGTCTATCCTCCCGCTTTGGAGCCTAGGATGGGGCGGCGAGGACGTTACCCTATGAAATAAAACATCATGTGTTCATTTAGCGATGTGGACAAATGGACAAATTTTCATTAGATGGTTTGTGTTCATTCAGTGATGTGGACAAACTTTTATTAGATGGTTTACATGTATAGTTTATTTACTGGTTTACATAGTTTATTTATAGGTATCTTTTCCAAAATCATAATTTCAGCCATTAGAATTGCAATTTTTGCAACCATAATTTATATTGAGAATATAAGGATAAAATGTGGTTTATATTCTTTTATGTATAAAATTATCAAACATAAATATGTCAAAATAAATATACAATGCACTAGAACCAATAGTAATATTAATGCATTAGAACCAATAGTAATATTAGTAATATTAGTAATGAAGTGAGAAAGAATTTTTTTTTCACATAGAAACATTTTGGAACCGAGAGAGTCTACATCCGTCTTACCAATTACCAATTGAGCTAACCCTTGAGGCTTATAATGTTATCATCTTTGACCTAAAAAAAATACCTTTACTATTTTAAATTTAATTTTAAAATTTGACTTAAATTTTAAAATAGTTCTCAATGTTGAAATTTAGAGCTCTGTTACACCACATTGTACTATCATATTGAATACTGGTGTTATTTGTGTTATTTTCAGTGATGTACATTTAATTTAAAAACTAATTTGTTTTTAAGAGAACAATGGGTATCAAAAATCATACAAATGGTATTTTGCAAATTTATAAATATTTGACTTAAAATCAATAATTACGTAGTTCTGCTTTTTTTTATTTCAATAAATGGTTCGGAGTGCACGTTTTTAATTAATGAATCCAAACAAACTTAAACATGTGTTTCCATGTACTTTTTTCTTTTCATAGCTATCATCTTATAACAAGAGCTAATAAATGGGTAGGAGTGCACATTTTTAATTAATGAATCCAAACAAATTGAAACATGTTTTTTTATGTACATTTTTCTTTCTATAGCTATCATCTTATAACAAGAGCTATTGACAATGTCAGAGACATTACTACTTAGTGGCTCTTGTTTGGTAACTTTTCTCAATCTAAATGTGATCTCTCTCTCTCTCTCTCACACACACATAAATTTATTTATAAATTAATCTTTATTTATAAATTTTTAGACAAAACAAATTAATCCCTCTCATTGTTTAAGAAACTAAAACTTTATTTCTAAAATAAATGTATAACTCGTTTGTATTACAATAAGTTAGTCCATACATCAAGCTTACAAATGGTTTGGTCCTCCAATCAAGCTATAGGTCACCATACAAGTTGCTTATTCTGAACAAATTATCTTTCCAATTCATTCTCCAAAAGGTGGTACTCAAAACTTTGGAAGTGGCATATTCCTTTGAAACTTTCAAACTTATATGTTTCTTTTGGTTTGTAGCCTTGCATGTGAAAATTGTATCCTTACCTAGGATAACCTTATTCGAAGAGGTTGGTATGGACCTATCATTTCTTTTCTTTGCGAGCAAGATTATGAGTATGTGAATCATATCTTTTTGCATTGGTCATAGAGTTTAAAATTCTAGGAGGTTGTTACTTCTAATCTTGATTTCATACAAGATTGGGGAGCCCATTCTGTGGAAGACAATCTTGGCCAATGGGTTAAAAATTATCCTGATTATAAAATGCTCCTTGTTTTCATTTGCTGGGATATCTGGAAATCTAGGAATTTTTATAATATTTGAAGATAAAACTTTTAATGCATCAGTGAGAATTTTAAGTTTGTATAAAGAATTTGCTTATAATGGGATCAAGAAGAAAATTGTAAAGGTGACTAGTGCTCTAGTTTTGATGTACATGCCACAAGTTTTTTTATGTGGTTGCACAGAATGGTATCTGTGGTGCAGGGACTTTAAAACCACAATTTTAAGTTGTGGATGAATTGTGGGTTTGGCACAATAGAAAACCTAAGTTATTGGATTTATGGTATTTACTTAAATTTTTTGTTTCAATGGGTATAGATTCCTTACATATTTTGGGTGACTCTTTAGACATTGTCAATTGGGAAAAGAAAATGTTTGAGCTATAGGTTTTCTCTTTGGCACATTGGTTCTAGAGGGTTTTTGATCTCTTAAATACATTTGCAAATTTCACTATAGATCATATTTATAGAGAGAACAATGAGATTGTTGATAAGCTTTCAATAGTTGCAAATGGGGAAGTTGAGGGTGGTTTTTTTTATTGAAGAATATGTGGAAGGCAATCTCACCTTCAAAGACTCTGTGTTCTTTATGAATTAGATGGTCCTCTTAAATATTTTTGGAAGACACTACTTTTGTTATATGAGGGTCCATGTACTCATGTTATCTTTGTATGTGTGCAGTTAGTTAGCACATATGTTTCTTGGTAGATTTCAGATTAATGCTAATCTTTTTGGATAAGATTTTTTTGTATGTAACTTAAAAAAGAACAATAATCGTATTTATGATATTTCATTTTTTAGGAAAATCAAAATACATAGCTTGTTGTGTACTTTTTATTCTCTGGAATAGCAAGAGACTCTTTTTTTCTTATTTCATTAATATTAAATTTATTAATAATTATTTAAATCTTTAAATCTTTAAATTTCTAAAATTTATTTTTTCATTTTCATTCTATTGCTTTATTTTCAAAAATTATATTAATAAGTAATATCAATATCGTTTTATTATTTTTTACAAATTTGAAAAAAATATATCATATATTTACATATCTAATATCTAATGCTATGTATCCATTAAAAGATGAGGATAATTGTGATATCATATATTTACATGTATCTAATGCCATGTATCCATTAAAAGATGTTGATAACAACAATTGAAACTCCATTTTCGTTAGTCCTCATTGCATCGAGAGAAGAGAGATGCTCTCCAACCTAGTATGGGGGAGATACTGTCACGTTAATCATGTTACGCTAACCGACATAAATAAAAAATATTAAAAAATAAAAAATAAAAAATATAAATTACATATCGAATTAAATAAAATAAAATAAAAAACTAGCATAGATCCATTTTAAACCCAGATCTATCAATACGAGAGGGATCCAACTGGTAAAAAAATGTACACCTCAAGAAATTGGATCCCTCTCGGTGCTTGATAGATCAAGGTTTAAAATGGATCTATGCTAATTTATGTATTATACTTTCTTTGGAGTTACCTACCTTGCATACAATCATATAAAGATATGAACAATACCACATAGAATATGAATATATTAGTGTGGAGTAATATCTCTCTCGTATCTATGGTGTCGTTTAACAAATCGTGATGCTGTACTTATGATCGTATCCCTTATGCAACACAACTCTAGCCATTAATATAAGGAGGTCCTTCCACAATTGTTATCTTCTTCTCTAATTAAATAAGTTGTTGCTCTAATAGATGTTGTAGTCTTGTATTATTTACATAATATTCTCTTTATGCTAAGTATTTAAGGCATATCAAGAGTTGGTTGAGGGTATAAGGGACTGTATTTTCATGGTATTTTACCTTCATCCATTCCTTCCCATAATCCTCAATTTGATTTTACGCTACGTATCTTATATTGAAATTTTCAATGTTTGTTGTTATTGGATTCTATCTTTTTACCTTTAAACCTTTCTATGAAAAATATTGATGTAGAGGTCCAAGTTTGCAATCGATGGACATGAATGATCCATGAACAAACAACTTGGCTTATAAAGCTCTACACTAAACTATTTAATTAACCAGAGCCTATAACATTCTTGGACACTTCCTTGACATGTATAGTGGGTGGTTCTGTTTCTCTAAATCATGATGGTACGGAGCAAGTAAGATCTACATCTTCTAGGAATATCAAAGTAGAGCACTGCTTTATCATTCTTTCATAAAAAAACAAATGATTCCCTTACTTGAAGCAAATTTCAAAGTTGTTTTTGGGTATATTTCCCTAATTTATTCATAGTTATCTTATTCACATTAATGCAATGTAGTATTCTTCTTTATCAGGTTATATGCGCTTATCATTTCTTAGTAGTACTTAGTACAACTTCCTTATGTTTATTTCGTATTCAAGGTTCCAACCAAGGCCTTCCGGGCCTTTGAGTCCAAGGGGACTATCATCATTTTATCATTCACTTTCAATTTTATTATATAATTTTCTAGGGATATTGAACATTTATTTCATCCTTTTACCCCATGGTCTTCTAACTAATCTTGCATATGATGTGCTCCCCTCAACTAGGTCAATCACCTTGAAGTCGATCATTTAAAATACCCATGATACTTGTTTATGCTCATTTTAGAAACCCATTAAGTTCCATACCTCTTTGTTCTACAAGCTTCAAAAGGTTTCAAAAGGTTTCTAGATTTCACCATGTGAACTCTTACCATCTTTGTACATGTTTCTTTGGGCACTATATTCACCTCATATCCAAAGTCAACTACAACTTGGGGGATAGAAAATCCTTTTGATCTCCAAGTAAATTTGGTGATCATAATAATTTCCCACTTCATCTCTTTTATATAATTGGCAACGATTCTTTATAAGTTTGTGTTTCCTTCTTATTACAATTCTTCAAATACATGCACATCAACATCATATTTACATAACAGCCCCAATGGCTCATTGACTCCAACATCTTTTCTCTTCTTATATAACATCTTTATCTTGTTTCTTTTCTTTTTTTTGTAAAATTTGGATTCTATTAGATCGTATTAGAAAAAAGATTAAATAATTTAATGTACCCTCTTGTGTTAATAAACAATCCAGTAAATCATTCCCCTTTTAATAAAGGAAGCACATACAAATGCTAACAAAAATTTCAATAAAACCAACCAGAGAACAATAACAATTTCTGCACAACTAAAGCTTGATTTTATAGAACCAAAAAATCTTAAACAATAATAAAACATGCCAAAACATCAAATAAAAGGCTTAAAAACAAGTCCCAATAGGTTAAACTCATCATCCTGACTTGTTGTTCTATTTCGACGTCAAAAGTTGGAAGTCAAAAATTGTCACTGTAAAAACATGACAACACAACCCTTCCAACCTATTGATTATGACATCAGACATCGAGAGTCGGAACCTGTCAAACAACAAATACAAGACTCGTTGAACTTGTTGATCCTAACGTCTGCACGTTGGAAATCGAAAGTCAGCACAAGTAGAAAAAAAATAACAACTTTTTTTACTTTCTGATTTTGACGTCAGCATGTCAAAAGTCAAAATTCAACACATAATTAGGACACTCGCAACAATCAATCTGTTTATTCCAACATCGGCATGTCGGAACTTCGGCTTAACAAAAAAATATTAACATAAACACCTTCGACTTATCGATTCCGACGTTGACACGTCCGTAGTCGAAATTTGGCACTACCAAACTAACATGTAACAAAAGCAGCCATGACATGTCAATCTTGACATTGGCATGTCGAAAAAAGGAAGATTAAACAAAACTTCAACTTTACAGTCCAAAATCATTTTTTTTTATGGGAATTTCCTTCTTAGCATCGGAACTTCGGCTAACACTTAAACAAAAACGATTTCACTTTCGACTAAGGAGTCAAAAGTCGGGCTTTGAAACACGTCCACAAAATTTACAAAAAAATCTTAATTTCGTTGAATGGGTAAAAACATGACGTCGATCCTTAAGAGAACCTCAAGAAAGCATCTTTACAAGGAATAAGCTAGGTATGGAGCAAACCTCCCTCCATCGGACGAAGGAGGAGCAAAGTCAACGTTGACTTTGCTCCTCCTCCGTCCGATGGGGGGAGGTTTGCTCCATAGCTAGCCCACGCCATCTTTACAAAGCCTGTAATGTTCTTACATGATGAATAACAAGATTTAGGCACCTGTCCAACTTTCAACCTGATCAACACAAAAATAAAACTTGTTCTAAACGAAAAATGATCATGTATAGGCTTCCAATAGAGTCATTAATTCTTAAGCAAGACTGACTTAACAAATAGGTTTGTGAGCTCAAACCTAAATCCATCAAAGCTATAGCAAAGGCACAACGAAGCACATCAAACCCATGCATATAGTCTATAACCATATCTTTTTCAACATTCACATTTTACATAGAAAGCTATAAAAATTGGAATGGAATACGCGCTTAACCATTTCTTCATATAGAAAAACAATCACTTCCTCTGGAACCTATTAGCTTATCAACCAATGTCCAACTGAGGTAATTTTCACATATCAAGTTACCGATAACATCCTTTGCAACCTATTGTCCTTTACACCAATGTCCAACTAAGGAATTTTTCATCCATTCATATTTAATAGGATTCATTGACATCCTTTGGACCCTATTGTATTTTCTTCCAGTGTCCAACTAAGGAATTCGTCGATCCATTCATGTTTAACAATGACATCCTTTGGAACCTATTGGATTTTCTACCAATGTCCAACTAAGGAATATGTCAATCCTTCATTCTCAACATCCATAGGCACAAAAAATAATTCATAACATACATTCACATTCCATTCATGTAGTCTAAGCAGTTGGTCCATTAATGAATAAACATTCCTACATGCACAACATACACATTTATTCTGTCTCAAGTAGGATATACATATTTACTTATTTAACATTAAATTCAATATTTAAACACTTATATGAAATCAATTTTCTGGCAACTAGTTTCGTGGCATCCATGCTCCACCCAAACATACATAGAGTCTACTCATAAATCTCTCAGCAGAGCTCCACCCTCAAGCTAAGACTCCTACATTCACCACTAGACATCTCACCAGTCACATGATTCTCAGAATTCCTCACTTGACAATCAGGATTTACTGTCTTACTACCAAATCCATGTCAACTATGCAATTTACTACCTAAGTTTCCTTCAACTAGCACCAACATTAATGAATTTCACTTCCCTTCATGCTTGAATTCCACTAAAGGAATTTCATGCACTGTCTCCATCTTAAAAAACAACCAGAGGAAAAAGAAGGACAAGGAAAAATCATCAATCAAAGGCTTACAGGCTCAAGTTTAGGCACTCAGGTCTTCCCACCATCCCAACTGCCACTGCATAATAGTCAGTTTGGAAACTTCACTATGGTTTTGGACGTGATCTCACAATCCACCCATGACACCAACTGACAGGTCTCTCGATGAATTCAAGACTTGTCCTCTGCTTTTGTGCACTACACTCAAGCTTCTGTGCATATGTGTTCAACAATCCTTTCCAATTTCACATGTTCCAAAAAATTTGCTTTGCACACATCATCTCTCTCCCAACTTGTTCTCTTGGCACACTAACTACCAGAGAATTTTTCTCATGCACAATAGGGACGATTTTTCTTTTCACATCTCTTAGACGGTTATGCTTTGTGCACACCTTTATCACACAAATATACCTATGTCCACCACCTCGAGCCTACTCCACTAGCTCAATTCCACTCTTTGCATGCATTCATCTTTTCCATGCAACACTTGTCAAAAAGATTAATTTCCTTGATCTTGTTTTAATCCATTACTAGCACCAAAAGTCAGGTTACAGGATTTAAATAAGGGAATCAAGATTTATCAAAAGTTGCAAGGTCTCTAATAAAGTTTGCAGGGTTAACATGTTATAAACTTAGCCTCCCATATGTTATTACAACCCCCCTCTCATTGTCTTAGGTGAATACATGAGTCCCCGATCATCTAGCGTTTTGGCTTAGCCACAACCAATTTTTATTTATATTAGTGATTGAAAACATTCAATGAGTTCTACCACCTAGGAAATCATAAACATTACATAAATACATTATCAAATAGGGGTTCAGTCTATTGGTGTTACATCCCCCCCCCCTCTCTGAAAATATAAACCATCCACGATGTTTACAAGTCCAAAATTTAAAAACAAGACTTTCAACATTAATGCAAAATTCAGTCTTCAAACAGATGGGGATACTCTTCCCTCATCTTATCTTCCAGCTTTCATGATGCTTCTTTAGGGTTTTAATAGGTCCATTGGACCTTTACCTATACTATGGCTCTGCTCATGAGAGTCTTGGTTCTTTTTTCCAATATGCAGACTAGCTAAAGTTGGATTTCCCCTTCGAGTTCCACTTGTATCAAAAACCAATCAAGAATATGATTAGATTCATGCACATACGTTTTCAACAATGAAACATGGAAAACATTATGAACTAATGATAGGAGGAAGAGCAAGTTCATACGCTACTATCCCGACTCTAGTTAGGACTTCAGAGGGTCCATATAATCTAGTAGCCAACTTCTTGTAGTCACCTAACTGCAATGAAATTTTCCTACCTTTAACCTTCAAAATTACTTTGTCGCCAACTTCGAACTCTGTATTCACTCCATGTCTATCTGCATAGATCTTCTTCATGTCCTAAGAAATATTCAAATTATGTTTTATTCCGGTTACCTATTGTTCCATCTCTTGAATCATTTCCGTCCCAATAATTATTGTATCCACAAGCCTATCCCAATTCACTAGAACACTGCACTTTCTACTATAGAGTGCTTCAAATGGGATCATCTTCAGTGATGCTTGGTAACCATTTTTATAGGAAAAATACACAAGATATAAGTAATATTCCCACTTACCGGGCTTGTCAATCATGTGCATTCAAAGCATGTCCTCTATGACTTGATTCACCCACTCAATTTGTCCATATGTCTGTGGATGATATGTTGTAGTAAGGTTTAGCTTATTTCTGAATTCCTTGAACAAACCCCTTTAAAAATTTGAAGTGAAATTTGGATCCCGATATCAAACTATTGCCTTATGAATACCATGTAACTTGGTAATTTTCGTCATGTATACTTATACAATCTTAGTTGCTTTAAATGTTGACTGCACAAGTACAAAGTGGGATGATTTTTTCAACTTGTCCACCACCACCATAATGGAATCATGTTTATTTTGTCCTTGGAAACTTGGTAATTGACGTAGAGGCTAGGTGTTGCAACAAACAACCAGTTGCAGAACCTCACTGCACTCTTATAATACACAATGAAAAACCATCATGCTATTGTCAAATGCAATATGAAATAACAAAAAGAATTAATTGTTGGATACCAATGAAACACACACAAGATTTTACTAATTCACGATGAACTCATAGAGTTACATTAAGCAAATACTGACAGGAGTAACAACGTTTGAGTAACATCATTCACTAAATGGTTGCTCATGTTGTTGTAACAGCTCTGAAATCGTAAGGCATATAGATTCTTTGAGTTAATGCATTGATACTCTATTTAATCCTTTTGCTTCACGTTGTTCATTTACTATATCTACTTCTCCACTGCATCCTTCATGACCTCTCCTTCTCTGTTGAACCAACCCCCTTTTGGTCGCTTCTATCCCCCTTTTAAACTTGACGGCCTTCCCTTGGATTGATTTAGCTTCCTTTGCTAAGATCAAACCGTTCTCAAACAAGAGTCACCTTCCTCTTGTTCACCCCATTCATCTACTATTTGGTATAATGATTTGTCTTCTAGGTGAGGTTACTCTACCCAACACATGGAAGTGACTCAACATGTGTGAGTGTCAGCGTGGCCAAACAAGATGTGTTGTACAATTCCATCATGTGTAGGAATTTTAGCATGAGTAACAACATGCTATAATGGAATAATAAGTAACAACATGGGAGAAACAATCATAAGGCGATCTAATTGATAAACAAATGGACAAATAGTAAGAGAACATGGTCCTTATTTGATTAATTATTTACAATGCAAAATAGAAATATTTTTGGGTGACGTGGATTGCTCGATCCCAAGGACGTTCTTGCATCAAACACCCTTGGTAAGAAAACATGAGTCCCATATCATGTATAGACTATGGCCGAAGGTGGAGACTTTTGCAAGCATTCTAATTGTTCTTCATTCACCCATGATGCATCTCTTGTCCCTCGGTTATTCCACTTGATTAAATACTCCTTGTACTCTTTTCAGGGAGTCTTCTTACCAATAATTTATTCCATATGTTGAACTGATCTAATTGGTCATTGATGTTCCCATTCACTTAGAGTACCTTCATATGATATTTTATCCCCCTCGTGAAACTCATAAAGGTCAGGTACATTAAATGTAGGTGATATGTCAAACCTTTTTGGAATCTCTAGGCAATAAGCATTGTAAAAAAACTTCTTCAAAAGCATGGAGCGATCTTATTATACTTTAGTTTGTTGTATGCCCAATCAACCTAGCCATGGGATTTTAAGTTTTTACACCACACTCTTCCATCCAATATCCCCTCGAAGGTATCCCTTTTGGAGATTCTCTCCCTTGTGATGCATATTTTCACACAACATATTAGTTTTATATTATATCATCTTTGGAAAATAAGAAATTAATCTATAATTACCAACTCTCATTAAAACATTGATTTTGCATCATAAGAGGAGCCTCTATTATGTGCCTATCTACTACTATAAATCTATAAGAAGGTTCTATTATGTTCCTATATTCTACTATAAATCTAGATGTACCATGGAAGGTGATCCGGATTTATGTGTGAACGAAATGAAAGAACAAATATTAAACACATACATATTGCAAGGTGTCACATCCCCACCCTTCTACCAGAGAGAGGATGTGACTAATGTTGCTAGCAACCAGGAGAAACTAGCCCCATTAACATGATATAAAATGCATGAAACTTAAAAACATACACAGATGTATAAAATATGCAATCTATAGCAGAAACATACACATTCAAGCATTCACATACATGTTGTTCATACTCATGAAACAAGCAACAATCATATTGTTCAAGCATTTAACATGTTCATGACAATTTACAAAGAAAATACAATTCCAGAGTTAAATACAAGGATACTTATCTTGAGAAGAAGCTTCCCCGCAACTAGCTATGTCGCTACAATGTTCCAACCAACCACAGGCCAGTGTGCCCCTTACTAGGGGACACATACTTACACACAGCAAGGCCAAATACCTGCTGTCAATGAAGCGAATAAAAGCTTCTTTAACGCTAGTAAATTCTCTAAAATGCCCACAGGTAATCTGAATCCCACATGTTGGTAAGTAGTAATAAATATTGATAATAA